>JAOWCC010001729.1:10853700-11326634 GCA_030867875.1 Actinernus sp. WN-2022
CTAACTCAAGAAGAATTGATTCGATTTGTCAGAATTTTTTTACACAATATCAATTGATATCTCTGCTGCAAAACATTGTTGGGGAATTGGGAAATTCTAAAAAGAGAGCTCTTGACGGTGTTTCCCGCATATCTACCCTTATATCTAGTCGGATTTTCACCGAAAGCATGATTAACCAAATTTCCCTGCACGGTTTTGTAATACGATTCCTCCGAAATGCGACAAAGCAACCATAACATATTTTTGTAGTTGGAGCTTCTGAAAGCCATCTCACTAGATCGGAGAAACGGGATGGCGGAACATTTTCAAAATCCCTCCCTCCCTCCCCACCCCACCCCCCCCCAAAAAACAAAACCAGCAAGCCGAATTTGCACAGAAAATAATCGAGCCGAGACAATTGCAATATCACCCAGAAAAAAAAATCAAGCAAGGGCGAAAAAATCGTGCAAGGTTCTGATGCCAGAAAAAAATTCTTGCAGCAACTGAGAAGTCGTAAACAAATTTCGAGCAAAAAAAACCGGGCCCCATCTCCATCAATTTTCAAATCAGGGTCCGTCCCTAAATCTAGTTGCCAATGAGAATAAAGCTTTCAGCTTTAATTTCGTATTTGTGTTGCAAAAACCTTTCTTCAACAAGGGCAATAAAGTGGTTCAATGTTAAATGCGTAACGTTCAAAAGTTAAAATTAAATAACAAAATAGTCAGACAAAGCAGTCATGCTGAAAGATAATACCGTTAAATTAGCGTCACGCCACAGCTGCAAGAGCTCAAGTGACCCATACAACAGTCCGTTTCATACAGAAACCTGTATTTAGCGGGGCCATTTCGCGTCCGCTTAAAAACAAGGAAATTTGAGATGTTCGTATCACTGTATCACCGTATCACTGTTTGACTGTATCACCGTATCACCGTATCACCGTATCACCGTATCACCGTATCACCGTATCACCGTATCACCGTATCACCGTATCACCGTATCACCGTATCACCGTATCACCGTATCACCGTATCACCGTATCACCGTATCACTGTATCACTGTATCACTGTATCACTGTATCACTGTATCACCGTATCTTGGTATCTCCGTATCATTGTATCTTGTAACACGTTATATACCAAGCCATGCTGAATGTCTGGACATTTTTGTAGTCTATAATATCGTCTAGCTTCTCTTCGACTGATTTATAAATGTGTTGGCGTTTGTTTAATTCGTAGCGCCACACGTGGTCCAGTTCAGGACTCTGACTCCGCTCTGTTCCTCTTTTGACGGCGACTTTAGCGGCTCGAGTTCCTTTTCTTGTTTCTTTTGTCCGTCAGTAATAGTTTCTTAGCCCAAACTGGTGGTCTTCTATCACCTCTGGGCTCGTGGAATTACCACAGGAGGTCTAGGTTCATTTGAATGCGAACGACTCCGTTCGGAAGAGTGACGATGACTGCTGCCGTGAGGTTGCAATTGGGAGGACAAATCTCGTTCCTTACTCTTTGGAGCTCTTGTTCTGGGCGTTAGCTACTGTTGTATTTCTACAAATCGAGGAGTTATTTTGCAAACAAAAAGGATCTCTAAAAACAATGGCTGCAACGAAAACAACTGGTCATGTGACCCATCTTTCCCGCCTTTCAGTTCTCGCACCAGGTATGGCCGTGTGCGAGAAACGACTTCTCGCTTCTTTCGTACCTCAGCCAGCGAGAAGAATAATTATTTATTTTGGCCTCACTACGTTGTAAAATTATTGGTATTCCCAAAAATAATTCAAAGATAATATTTACTAATAAAATAAATAAACTGTTACAAAGTTTAATTAAATCCTAACCATTTTATATAACTTGAATTTTATCTCGCATAGAGTTCTAAAGTTGTTAATGCAAGATATGTCAGAATTTAATTAAATATGCAGCGCGAATAGCAAAACGAAAACCGGCCGCATTCGAGTCTGAATAAAATAAAATATGTGAAATAATTACCTCCCAAAACACGCAAAAGAAAACAAATGTGCTCTAAGTGAAATGTTAGTTCTTTTGCAGACTTCATAACGACAAAAACATTTTAAGCTGCGTTTGGCTTTGAAGTGTTTAATTTGGTTGTGTGTTTGGCAGAATTGCAAACGTGGTCGAACTACCATAAGATAAAATAGAATGTGTTTCACATTGATATAAAACTTAAACTTAGGCTCCAAGGTTTGAGATCAATTTAGTGAATACTTCAGCCTCGTTTTATAGGGAAATAGAATAAACCTAGCTAGTGCGACGTGGAGAAAGTAAAGTTCAGAATACAGTTCCTTGAAGTCATAGCAGCGTTTCGGTCGACCGGCCCAGTGGCAAACGCATGGAATAAATTAGTACTACTAAAACTAAAAATAACACTTGTTTTCTTCAACTGATGGGCCCATTGATCTAACAATGTTTTACTCGTGCATTTTTAATTCCTGCCTGATATATGTTTTGTTAAAAAAATGTCCGAAACGCACATTTTTGGATTATCGATGATGGCCATTGATGGGTCAGAATTTTTGCACGCGACTGCATATTTGTTATCATAATCATATGATAATTGTATTTTCTGAAGCGGAATTTTTTTAGCGTGACCTCAGTGAAAGCACACTATTGGATTGTATTCGGTCAGTGTTTTCCGAAATCGAATCCAATCGAATTCACATATTGTTTAGTTCGATTCTTAATCATGCGTTGAATTCAATTTCCAAATGTTCGATTGATTACATCTGGTAATAACAATAGTACAAGAACTTCGTTTACCTGTATTTCAACTTGTCTCACCTTGGCCCGAGAATGCTGCACCATAAACTCGAATTTCAAGCAAATTAACTATAGTTTGTCAATTCACGCAATATTATTTTTGCCGCTCCATCACAGGAAATACAGAAAGAGGGCGTAAGCCGAATCTTGTGCCGTATAGGCGTGATTAGCTAGGGGTGCGGGGGCATGTATCCCAGCCAACGAAATGGGGGGCCGCGGCCCCCTCGACCCCTCCCTTTAATCCGCCTCTGCATCACTTGCCTACAAAACGGAGGCCAAAAAAATAATCATTTTCCGCTACACCAGATTATTTCGACTGAAGCGCGCTAAAAGGTGACATTTTGTATACTATTGACCATTCCATGTGACAAGCTAAATAACTAACTGTACACGAGACATGAGAACATAGAACAAACCTAAATCTTCCACAATAATGTGCCTTGTTTAACGCATGAAATCGCATTGCAGAGTAGTTTAGATATTTGGGCTAAGTTATAACTAGAAGTCGTGGCGGGAAACTTAATTTAATTTAGTAAACCTAATGAGTAATAACATAAACAAGATCAGCGGAGCACATAGCTATTATTTCTTTGTGTTGTGATTAACCTTGCCCACGGATCAAGATTTTGATATCATCAGTTGTGAAAATTTAAGCAGAAACACGTTGAAGCCAATCAGAAAGCATTTGTGTGCAAATATTATGCGGAGAGCTGTCAAATCTGTTCATCTCCGACTTTTTTAAAGATAAATTTAACTCACAGTACTTCATGTATTCGTTTTCGCGCCCAAACTGCTGAAACTGCAGTCATTGTACTACCCGGCATGCATGACTGGCCCCTACAGCTTCCAAGTAGTTGAGAATCGTGTACTTACGAACTTAAGCCAAAATTGAGGCCTTTCAAAACACCAAATGGCTTTCTTGATCAGTCCGCAAGTCGTGTTTTTGGAAACAGTTTGATTTTCCAACGAAGGACAACTGATGAAGAGTGACTTCTTCCCTCTAAAAGTCCGCTAAGTACAAAACCCAAGTGAAAGAGGCGCCAACTTCATTGAATTTACAACAAGAACGGTAGTCCAAATCGCTTGACATTATAGAAGTTATGTTTATGATTTTTATATTATTAGAGAAAACATACATTTTCCTTGGCCTACTCACACGCACGAGAAATTACAAATTATTAATATAATTATCTAGACGCTCATATTCAAGTGCATAAATAAAATTATTTCAAGCACTTCTAATTATAACTACGAACTTCCTGTTGCATATGCAAGAACTACAATGGTGCCTGATTCTATATGTGAATTTATTTCGAAAGTTAAGTAGGGAGGGTCTCGAAAAAGTTGGTAAAGTCTCGAAATCTCGCATTTTATAGGTCGGGTATCGGAGTCTTAACTTTGCCCGTCTCCGAGTCTCGGATTTGTTTTGGGAGAGTGTCCCAGAGTCGCGCCTTTCTACTCTTTTATTAGCTTTTATTGGATACACAGTGATAAATTTCCAGTCCATCATATCACCGCCTTCAATAAGCAAGCGTCCACTATACTACATTTACGGATTTTAGTTTTGGTTGACGCCAGTGACCTTTTCCAAGACCTATAACTGCTGTAAGAGACATTTACCAACATGCCTGATATGGGCCATATATGGCCCTTGTATGGGTTTTCTATGGGCCCATTCAAGTTCCATATAAGGGTATGTGATGGGTTGTGCATGGGATTTGTATAGGCCATATGATTTCCATATATGGGTTACATGCTGTCTAATCAGCGCGTGCCTATATTTGCCGATAAAGCACTCACATCAATCTCTAACCCTTGCATACACTACACTACAATATCCTATAAATATTATATTTCAGCCAATCAGAGCTCAGCTTTACTATGCAATACAGTGCGGTATTTCATGGTTTTTCTATGATGTACAGAGCGGTATTACATGGCTAAATCAAGGCCAATCAAAATGCAGGAAATTTCGCGCCCTTTCTTTATCAGCCAATAAGAATTCAACATTTTGAATACATAATTAGGCTGCAGACGCGCGGCCGCCACTCGAAATTTAGTTCGCTGGCGAGAAAATTCGTAGTCTATCGTCCGGTAAGTTACTTTGTTATCGTGATAAATCTTCTGGTAAATTTGTTATTTCTAGGATAATATAGTTATTTCATGGTTTCTATGAAACACTGGCTAAAATTTCACTCGAAATTCATATTATTTTGGTATACAACTCGCCTAAAGGCTCGTTTTATACTAAATAATACAAATTGTTCTTGAAATATTCGCCCGTATTCCATAGAAAACCATGAAATAACCAGTAAATACAATGCAATGCAATCCTTTATTTACCCACGTTACACCTAAGAGTTTGAGATCCATGCCTTAATGCCCCTGAATAGAGCGACCACGGAATTACAATTAGCATATCTAACAGGAACGTGAAGGTACAGCAGGATGTGATAAGACAGGTCACCAAAATAACAACAGGCCAACGTATCTATCCCACAGCTAGCAATTTTGGAGTTGTGTTAAAGGCAAAAAGAGCAACTCCCTCCCTTATAAAGCGCCTTCTTGGAGAATACGGTATCAGAAAGGTACGAGCAGTTGCATGGGGTGTGGATAATGAGGTCATGGCAATGAAGGGCTTCGGCCATGTTTCGGACTGCAGACTGTGGAGACTGGCCTATGGCGGACCAGTCTGGAGTCCTTAGCAAGGTGCGTCGCCGGATGGCCTGGTAGGAGAGCACGGTGTACTGGAGGTGCAGTGTCCGTATACTCATAGAGATGAGACTATCACTAAAGCTGCAAAGAACAGCGCATTCTATTTGGCATATGTGGATGGGAAGTTTTTTCTTAAGAGTGACCATCTGTACTGGCACCAGATACAGGGGCAGATATTTCTAACTGACCGAAAGTCCTCAGTGCTATTTTGTTGTGTGGACATCAAAGGAGACGGCCGTTATGCTGATACCAAGGGACAAGTCCTGGAAACCCAACCTCGATATCATATGACAGACTTTTATTTCTGCCACTTTTCTCAAAAATGGTTGAATAGAAGGGAACTGTAATTTACATTTGAGCCCTCAAGTCAAGCAAATGACATATGGCTGTTGATTTTTGAGTTTACTAGCGCTGAGTATAAATTTTTGAATTTGTAACAGCTTAGATTTAATAAAATAATGTTAATTATAGAGTGGTAAAATCAACCATTAGAATTTGCTTTGTATGGGAAATCTATTTTTCAACATTATGTCATTGTTTTCTCAGAATTATGAAATATATCATAAGGATAGTTAATCGTTAGTCACGGTTTTGAGTTTCTCTTAGATACTTAGGTTTCTGTTAAATATTCAAGTCTCTCTTAAATATGTAAGAGCGTTCAAAGACACTAGTATCTGAAAAATATTTTATGGTTTAGGCAGAGCATTCTAAAGTTTTTGGCCTTAATACAATATAGGAATATGTTTGATATTGGTCCTACAAACACGAGATCGATAGGACTCGGCTAATCTGGTGGGATAATTCAGTGTGTATTTGACTGTTTGTTTTGAACACATTTTGGAAGGAACGTGGTAGCTAGGATATCATGATATGATAGAGCTACATAAACGATCCAACTAGGAGTGAATAAATACTGAAAATGTCTAGGATATTTAATTTTCTAAAGAGGTATACTCGGAGCTCTATAGTGAGCCTTTTGAAGTAAGTAAATTATTTGAATATTAGTTACGTATGTGGAAAACCTTATTATGTTACAATAAGTTCGTTTCGGATAAACTAGGGTATAATATAGCGGTAGTAATGAATTTTGAGAATAAATAAAATCTAACTTTATATAAAATTCCAAATGGATATCTTAACACATATAATTGATATGAGTTTTGATGTTGATCAATATGTACCCTTGGAATTAAATGTTTTCAACTTGTTGAATTATATTATCGTCCATTATCAGTGGCTTTCTTTGATTTAAGCCTTTTTGTCTTTGTCTAAAGATCATAGCATTGGTTTTCTTGGTATTAATAGATAACTTGTTGGCCTTACGCCAAGTTGAAACTTTTTCGAACTCGTGATTGAGACAATCAAGATCTCTGGGTCTTGATACTGGAAGAATATATTTACTAGTATCGTCAGCGAACAAAATATAATCAACGTCTTTCGAACAGTTCGGTACATCATCGATATAAATTATAAAGAACAGCTGTCCAAGTATGGATATATGTGGAACTCCACATACAATAGTCTGTTGTTCAGATTTTGTTCCTTTAAACTGGACGAGACGAACAATGCCCATCTTAAACAAGCAAGAACAAACTGAGGAAAGCATTGTTCTACATATCAGGCTTTGGACGAGTAGAATTCCCTTCCGTCCGAAACACGAGATTCGAACTCAGTAGCCAATTTTAAAGCGCATTTCACTATTTCACTTTTTTAGATTTCTCATTGTTCTTATATTTTTATCAATTTTTACTTATCATTTCTATTAATTAGTTGTAACTATCCTATCTAAACTTTATTTTACTTTATTAGTTATGTTACGCAAGGGCCCAACGAAAAACTCCTCGGAGATATGTGTACCCTGTCTAAACATAGTTATTATTATTATTAAGTCTTGACCAAGATAAATACCTACTCCTCCACCATGTTTGTTAGCGCGATGATTGCTAATGAAATTGTATTCATCCAAATTAATTCACCACAGTCTGTATCTTTGACCCAGTTTTCCGTTTTAGCTAAAACTGAAATCTTGTGATTGATAGTGAACAGAAAATAGGAAAGATGTTCGTGTTTTTTTTACATTCATTCGAGTATTAAGATAGAATACTGAGAGGTAGCCTGATTTTCAGACGGTACGAGGTCGTCCGCTCACTTCCTCCCCTTCCCCGTCTGATGGACTTCATAGACTTTCGTGTTCCTGACGTCATAATGTCAACCAATCAGAGCAAACTTTACACTTTTGGCAAAGTCTGGAATTTAAGGAATGTGCATGCTCGCATATTTTTCTGAATGGCGTTGCCAGGGAAGAACTTGAGCAGTGTGTCGACCGAAATTGTAAAGTTTTCAGGATTTCGAAGCTATATCCAGAGCAAAAGAAAGCATTGGAATGATTCATTCATCGGAACGATGTGTTTGTGAATCTATGTACGGGCTTTGGTAAATCACTAATCTTCCTCCGTTTATAAATCTCATGCATTTAATAGATCTTAAACATTCTCCTAGGTTTTTGGCTTTTAGAAGACCAAATCTTTCATAAAATATTATGATTTTTCTGCAGGAGTGAACACACATACTGAGTATGTTATGGAAAAGGTTTCATGGCACTTGGGTGAATATTTTTGTTTTCAGAATTATGAACACACTTCCGTAAGTTCACGTATGGCAATGGCATCTAAACTTTGCACTAAAAGTCCGGTTAAAACAATCTCTGAAACCAAAAAACCTACACTAGGATAACTTTAGGGTCTTGTGTAACTAATCGACATACATATCAAGCTTCAAAACGTTTTAAAAATAAAAATAAAAGCGTAAAAGTTCTAAGTTACGAGTAACAAACTTTACGGCGTGGAATCCGGCGAGGCAGATATTTCTTGTATGCATTCTCATACACTTGTCCTGCAAATACTGCACGCAAACGTCCGTTTAAAAAGTTCCTGCTCTCCAAAGAACCACATCAGCTCAAATAGGATACCATTCTGAGAAATCGACAGAAGTTTGAAGCTGTAGAATGTTATTTTCAGTGCATGAAAGCTGATAGATCCAACTCAGTAGTAAAACCGCTACTGCACGACTGTTCTACACTTCACGCTTCAATTCTTACGCGTGTTCGTATTGGCTTATTGTAAAAACAAAGGTTGATGACGCCAGGAACACGTAAGTCTATGAAGTCCATCAGACGGGGAGGGGGAGGAAGTGAGCGGACGACCTCGTACCGTCTGAAAATCAGGCTAACTGAGAGGCCAAGTAAATTTAAACCAATTTGTTCATTTTAATAACCTTCAGAGTCACAACGACCAATATATTGGTGAACGTTAATGTCGGATTCGGGGTCAACAGAATGACCGGTAAGATTCTAATCACTTCGCGAACCGAATACAAATCATTTAATACCTAACTTTCCAGACAATGAAGATCACAACAATATCAGGAAGGGGCATCTCGTTTATTAGCCGATTGAAAAAAAATGCCTACAAATAGTTAATGTATGAAAAATAAAGTTTAGTTTATAAATGGCTTTAGAGATGCCTTCGGTGGCAACTCAATTACACTCTGTTCTTATATACTAGTCCTAAATTCCTTAATGTTCGATGTTACATAACCATACTAAAACAACTAATATAATGCAAGAAACTCTCTTAAGAGACCGGAACTAAATATATTTAGAAAGGGATTAAAACATAAGGTTTCTAAGCGTTCATAATCGTATTTTATAACTCCCTACTTAAATTCTTATAAATCGACGCGAAACATCTCATCCCTAAGTCAATTAAATGGAAACTTACGTACAAATCATTACAAAGTTTATACCTCTAACTTGGCGTGCTGCATATTTGACAGTTGTTCATTCATGATATGATAATGTTACTGAGCTCTATGGATCCACCAGCTTTCATTCAGGAAAGCTGAGTCTGTGGATTGAGGTTGGCTGTCATAGGCAATTTGTTGTAGCGTAGGAAGGCTCTTTTCTGGCGTTGCCGAGCTTTGGCAGCGCTCCTTGCACTTGGCGTTTACTCTATCCGAGTAATCTTAATTAATATACACATTTGTGCCACGCGGCTGCTTCTTTGCTCTCATCACAACTTCACGGTCCTTATAATTCAGGAACTTTGCGACAACCTTACGAGGTCTTGAATTTGTTGAAAGGGCTTTACTGATTCGATTTGCCGTTTCGATGAATATCCTTACTAACCTCAAGCATGTGCTCGGATATGAGGTATTTCACGCTATCGTGGAACATTAACCGAGCAACTACATGTAACAGTCCAGTCCCTTCACTTACCCAGTCACATATAGGGTATTCTTTTCGAAACAACAATTGGTGTGCATATTCAGATACCATGCAGTAATCACAAACAGGGCAATCTGGCAGGTTTATTTTAAAGTGCGTATACTTTAGTTATTCAGTACCGTATTCGGGTATGTTGTAGCACAAATTTAAACACGCCACCAGCAGCATTTGACCAAATTTGTTTCCAAATCAGCATACATGAGGATTTTTGGTATTACTTCGTAATAGTCGAGCGAAGACACCGTTATCTTTCCCAGCAAGCACCTGTGGCTTATCATACTCGACCACGTGACCCTGGTCAATGACGATCACCTTGTCATAGTCCATGATGGTGTTCAGTCTGTGTGCTATGGTCAGCACTGTGCAGCTGGCAAACTTGTGTCGGATTACCTCTTGAATGAGTTGGTCCGTCTTGAAGTCCACGTTGGCCGTGGCTTCGTCCATTACCAGTACTTTACACCTCTGCAGCAATGCACGCGCAAGACACAATAGCTGTCGCTCTCCAACGCTAAAGCCTGAACCCGATTCTCCAACACAATACTCGAGATGACCATCAAGTTTCGCTATTGTGATCCCAAGCTGTACTTCTGCCAGTGCTATCCAGATGTCATCATCTGTAAATCGGTTAAATGGATCCAGGTTCTTCCTCAAGGTTCCTGCAAACAAGACAGGGTCCTGGGTTATGACGGCAATAGCTCTTCGAGCGGCCTGTACATTGAGGGTTCCAAGATCAATACCATCGATGAATACTTGGCCTTGAGGGTCCGGCATTCTGAACAGGGCCGCCACAAGTGAAGACTTTCCAGCTCCAGTGCGTCCGGCGATACCAACTTTCTCCTTGGGTTGGATATCAAAGTTGATGTCTTGTAACACACGAGGACCGTCCTCCAAGTACACCAAGGACATATTCCGCACACTAACAGCACCTTCATTTGGCCAGTCTTCTGGCGGAAGAGTTTCTCTGCTGTAGCCTGGTTCCGAAGGTAGTCGGCTGTAGGTTATAACACGCTCTACCGACGTCATTTCGTTCTCAACCTCAGCACCAGTACAAACAGCATACTGTGCAGTGCCAAGAATACCCACAGCAAACGAAAGTAACATCCCTGCAACACCTAGAAATATACAAAAACAACACAAGGTCAATGATAAAGAACTGACTTGACTTTATCTCGAGAAATTCCAATATAACTTAAATTCAGCTTCGTGTTTAATTTATGTCTACATTAAAGTGGTTGTATGCGATAAATATGGTATACGTATTTTTAATTGCTGATGGCTTTGCAATGGGACTTTTGCAGGAATGCAATCACGTGGTTGTATTGGACTTCATTTATTTAAAAGCACTTGTACGAGATCGGTAGTGTTATTAACAAAACCTGTTTGTAAATGCTATTTTTTTCACTCCAATGGATTGTCGATCGTTCTAAAACAGCATTTTTGAATAATATTTTATGTTCAATAAAGCCTTTCCCATGAGCTCAATTCATTCGTTATTGAAGTTACTTAATTAAGAAACTGCAGTCAGTTCAAAATTGCGCCGCTCGCCTTATTGTTGGTGGTGGAAAGTATGATCATATTTCACCTGTTTTTCAGCGTCTCCACTGGCTACCCGTAGAAAAACGAATAACTTATAAGATATTACTTCTTACATATAAAGCTCTAAATAATCTGGCTCCTACCTACATTCGTAATATGGTAGAGTACTATACTCCTCGTAATCTTAGGTCTGCCAATAAGTTCCTTCTGTAGGTTCCTACAGTCAATTTAAAGAGCTATGGAGAAAGGGCTTTTTCCGTTATTGCGCCAAAACTATGGAATTTGTTGCCACTTACTATTAAGTTATGCCCCTCGGTGGGAGTCTTCAAAGTTAAATTAGAAGCATATTTATTGAAGGAAAGTTTTTATTAGTTTAGTTATTGCTTAGATCGTAAGATTTTATAGTTCTTGTAAGTTAACTTGCTTGTTTTCCAGCTATGTAAAGCGCCTTTGGATGTTTAGGATTAAGGCGCTGTATAAATGTAGAATTATTATTGTTAAAATGTCTTTAAAGCGTAAATTACATGATCAGGATCAATGCAAAATAAAGCTGTCTCGCTGTTTATTTATGATCATTACATTAGTACATACTATGGAACGGTAATGTGAGCAAACTTTAATGAACAAGAAGCTGCAGGGCGATAAACGAGCGGACATACGTGTGACGTAATAGATTTATGCGGCGTCTTCCCATATTTTATGCGTACGCATTGCGCAAAAGTAATTTTATTGGCCATCCCAAGTCGAGGAGGCACTGGGAACGAGGATGTTTTGCTGACGTTCTGGCTGCGTTCTCTTTTGAAAACAATTAACATAGCGAAGGATTGTGGTAAGAGTTCTGTCGTCTTTATGCGATATTTTTTGGCAACCACATGTGCAGTCGTAAAACGACTCGTTCTCGTGAGCTTTGAAAGAAATTGCTCGTGTTTTCCGAAAGAGCAGAATATTGAGACGATTAGTTCGCAAGCAAACAATTAACCAAGGCAACCAGACTTACGGAAACGACTGAGACTTACTGAATGTCATTCTAACAGACCAGAACATTTTAAAGAACGTGAGGCATATTTGATTAGTGATCATGCTATGGTGTATGTACTTTTGACAGAAAATGCACAGAGCGCAGCATCAGAACAAACTATAAGTACCTGGACGAAGAACGTTTCAAGGAAAAACCTAAATATAGGCCTCTGGAATGTGGGTGAAATATTTGACTCATTAGATGATATATATGATTATTGTAACGCCTTATTGAATACAATTGTGGACAAACATTTACCTGTTAGGAAAATGAAAGGTATGGTATATGTCTACAGAATGGAACAATGCGATAAAGGCTAAACGAAGGTTCACTAAAAGATTCAGCAAGAACAGAACACATACAGGAAAACTTTCAGCTCAAAAGTAAATTACGAAAATGAGGCCACAAGGCAAAGACGCAGAAAGGCATTAAAGGACTATTGGAAGCAAGTATCAGAAAATATAGGGTTTGACCCGAGAAACATTTTAGATCTTTTATTGACCGAAAAGACAAGAATGCAATGAAAAGTGACATCTGTTTAAATATTAATGACAAACTGGAGAAAGATCAGATCACTTAGTGGCCTATTTCTCAACAATGGCCAGTGGGATTGGCGGCGGCAACGAGGAGAACCTTGTCATCGCCAGAAATAAGTGACACGAGCGGTTGCGCAATAACCAAGTTCCGGCTCAGACGTGACTGAATGGAGCGATAACATTACAAGCGAACTAAGGGGTGAAATCGCTAAATTACAATTTCTCACTTCCCTACATACAAAATTCAAAATGTCTATGCAGGGTATGATTCTACAATCTATAGTACATACAGCTGCCTAATAGTTAGCAATCTGCTCGTGAAATTCGTATTAATATTTTACGAACGAAGTACAGGCATTGAAATTTCAATTAATTTACAGAAGCTACAGTGAGAATAAGCGAAAAAACACCATACTACAAGTTTATAGTTTGGATGTTGAGTGGGAATTTACGCTGTTTGGCAAAATGTCTACTCCTCACCTCTCGAACGAAGACTCGATCTTCGCATTAAGCATCCTCCAAAGTGGCTGCAAAGTTCTTTCATATTAATGTGTTGCAGTTGAATAAAGGATCTAGAAGTGAGCCATCATAATCCTCCATCTTTGTACGCTAAATCCCGTAAAATTGACTGTCTTGAGACCATAATATCTCTGGCCACGAGCGTCTAAAACGCCATGAAAACATACCTATGGACAGCTTGTTATCTCCTTGTGAAACTGCAATGTATTTGTAACTGACCAGCAGTTATTCAAATGAATTGTTCCTTTTCTAAAATAGGACCTAACCGGACCTATAGAGAAGAGTCTGCGATACAAATTGTGGTCAGCGGTATCTCCATTCACGACCGTGTCGGAGCCAGTAAACAACAATGTTTTTAGTATTGAAGGCGGCTCTAATAGCGTAAACATAGAGGAAAAGTATAAATAATACTGAGAAAGGAGAAAAAGAAGTAAAACAAAATTTTTATGTCCAGTGTAGGAGTCGAACTCCGGTCGCAGGATTCAAAAGTGCAGCCGCTGGCCATTGCTGAATGTCACTTATTTCTGGCGATGTGGAAGAAGACTAAAGACCATCACAGTCTACTAGCAATTTCGTGTATGATGAGTGAGGCCCTTTAAGGGGGGTATGCATATTCCCTGTTTGAGTTTCCAAATTAGTCGTGTCGCAGTCTCGAAAGGTGGGCATGCATGTCTATTGTTTTCTTGTTGTTTTATGATTTCTCTCTGTCGGTCTCGCAATAATGTCAGACAATTTCCGACGTTGGTCGTTATTTCATTTCCTTCCGCTGTTTCAACGCCGTGTCTCATGAACAAGGACACACCAAATGAACCTTTCAAGTTTAGAATTGTAAAGTGCAGAGAAGTACAAGATGCAATAGAAAAACTGGATCCCAGGAAATCCGTTGGTTACGACAAGCTACACCCTAGAGTACTAAAGATAGGGGCAAAAGAATTAGGATATACAATAGCAGAATAGAGCAAGGGTTATGGATAACACAATGGAAGCCAGATGAGTGGATACCCATCTTCAAAAAAGACGATAGACAAGAGGTCAAGAACTATAGTCCAGTTACAGTATTACCATCTGTAGACAAGATATAACTATGACTGAGAAAAAGCTTAGGTAGACAATTTATGTAATATATAGATCCACGACTTAGTCACTTCATAACGGCATATCGTAAGCAACATAGTAATGAAACCACTCTACTACGACTTCTTGAAAACTAGAAAATGGAACTTGATAGCAAGAAACTGGTGGGTGTTCTATCATCAGACATGAGTAAGGCCTTTAGTACTCTTTATGCCCGCCACTTCTCTTAAACAATGAATCCTATAATTTCTCAGAAAGTGCTTTGGACTTGTTCCGTTCATACGTTGCTCAAAGAGAGAATAGGATCAACAACCAGTGGAGAACCGTAACTATAGAGGCTGTCCTCAGGGGACTACGTTTGGACCTCTTCTGTGTAATATATTCCAGAACGATCTTACTCAGACAGTTCAGGATTCTAACATCTCTAAATGTATGTATGCCGATGATCACCGATGATCATCTATGTAATGGGTGATTCAGCCAGAAGAGTGGATGAGAAGTTGATAGAAGAGGGGAATATGATTACTAAGTGATACGAGGATAGCCTACTACAAGTGAACTTCAATAATATCAAGGCATGGTAATGGCTCCAAGAAAACTGATAAGACAATACATATCCAAATTAATATAGCTAAGATCAAACAACCTCAATCAATCAAGTTACTAGGTGTGCATTTAGATGACCAGCTAAATGTTAGTAACCACATTAGTGAACTTTGCAAAAAAGTCAGCAAACATTGGTTGGCATTCTTTTACGTTTAAGAAATCTTTCACTAGTTAACGCCAAATTACAGCTATAAAAGACTGCTATCTTGCCACATTTATCGTACTGCCATATGGCATGGCATGACATTTTTGTCGAGCATCAGATAAGCGTAAAATAGAAAGATTTCAAGAGAGAGCGTTGCGTGCGGTATTAATAGTAGTTGGTCAGACACTTATCAACATTTGCTTCGAAGGTTTATAGCTATAAAAATTGCAAGAAGGGTTATATGCGCTTTAACTACAATATATCGTGATACTTATATATCAAGCTAAGAACCATTTATTGCCTATGTATATACAGGATCTATTCTATTGTAATATACGAATAAGGACAAAGTGTCTAACTTGAGGAATTCCGATTTTAGATTTCCTCGTTTTAATACCATAACTTATGGAAGGCACTCAGTGAGGTACCTAGGTCCATTTCCACATGGTCTAAGCTAACTAAAGAAGAAGAAGTTTAACTAATTTGAGGGCTCTTAAAAAAGCCATAAGGAGAAAGGATTGTGAAAGTGCTGAGAAGGGTAGTTGAAGGAATTGTTACTTATGCAACAATTTATGATTATTAACTCTAGTACCATTACCATACATAGTTGGCACTACCGATGCCACTTTTCCTGTTACACATTTACAATGAGTGGGAATTTCATTATATATATATATATATATATACAGTCGATCCAGGAAAGGTAGTCTTACAGAAAAGTCAATTACACACATATAACTGCCACGTGTCCGTATATACAGAATAAATTAAATTGCTTGTGGTTCGCTGGTGTCGCGAGGTGGTAAGACCCGCGGCCCAGAGATACAGAAAACGCGAAGATTCGGAAGCAAGAATACTCGCGTTCCAGAATAGTTTGGCAGCAAGTATACAGGAGAGAGATACAAATTGGATAAACGCAGTATCCGTTTACAGGAAGGTTGCGTTTCATCTGGATTTGACGAGTAGACATTTGCGTTTAATTATAGAAGTTTGGTCGTGCTTTTTGCACGAGCGCGTAGGGCGAGTCCAATTTGAGCTTTTTGGAAACCATCTGATTGACTTTGGAAACCATCTGATTGACTTGACAAATGAGCGGAACAAATAAGATTTGCTTCTGTTTATTCAGTTTTGAGTTTATACTAAATCTGTGGCTTAAAGGTACGCACTTTTCTCAAAATAGCGCAATGACGGGGTCAACACCGTTCACGCGCAAACTAAACTTGCCTATTAATTCAAACCAAGTGTAATTTACTGCATATTGTTTTCCTTTTCCCCCCTTAGGTTTTCATTATAAAATATTGGGTAAAAATATCAGATAGTGAATGCTAGAGAACAGAAAGTTTGGGAAACCTTTTGAACAAAGTTTGATATGTACAAATTAGAATCACAACGCAACTGGTATGAAGTCATGCACATCAGGCAGGACTACAAAGTAAAAACGTTCAAAAATAGATAATACGTTGGGAGCTAGGTTTGCTTCAGTAACTAACAACTAACTTACACTGGATAAAAAAGCCGGGATGTTTTGCGATGTTTAAATCTTTTAAATGAACAACGCTAAACCACGTAATTAAGTGTAGAATTAAAACTGTTGGTTAGCTTCGCAGATAAAAATAACGAAGCATGACTAATTTTTGAATACTTAATCCCTCCCAAACTTTCTTTTTTGATATTGGATAAGAACGGACAATGTAGCTAAAATAATACTGTCAACATGAAACGGTCTCAAATTTTCCCAGACTTTCGAAGTAGATAATTATACCAGCACTGACTGAGTACGCCAAAATTACGCTATTTTCGTTTAGAACGGTATAGCGATTGTGTTGATGGTTGTGGTTTTGAATAAGCGTATATTTTTTTCTTACACTGTGCCGGGCTTACATGTATATACCAGAAACAGTTTTGAAAATACTAAATACCCACTGATTCAAAGTAGTATATCCTTGTTTAGAAGTAGGAAGCGATTTTAGCAAGTGTTATCAATTTCATTCGTACTGATTTTCTGAACTTTGGCAGACTGAGCGAGCGAAGTCATTTTTTTTTCGAGATTTCGAAAACATCGGCCGTGAGACACGGAGCAGACAGTTTTGAAAATATCCGCAATACAGAAATTGGCCAGAATTCTCTTAGAAACCCATAGTAATGCTTGCATAAGTTGACGAAGCTTTTTTCTTTGTGAAGGAAGAGTACTCGGCATAAGGTTTACGAGTGTTTGACAAACGATCACAAACTTTTGAAGCTACGCCATGGACGATGTCGATGTTCAAAATACTACATTCCCTGTGGCAGTCGAAGCTTTTGCAAAAGAAATGTTCGAACATCCCTTAATAAAAATATGTGGATGATTGGTGTCCTAGGCATTTCAAAGGTTAAAAAGAACTCCGTTCTTGTAGTCACGTTTGAAATAAAAGCTTTTAAGGGAATGCAGTCAGAAAAAAAGAGGATAAAGAAAAGAAAAAAATCTTCGCAGTGAAAAAAAAAAGACGCGATGCCGATACCGAGACTTGAACTCGGGGCTTCGAACTGGTAAGCAAGAGCGTTAACCATTAGACCACCGTGGCTCTTTGTTACCAAATACAAAGGGCGCGTTCACGGTTGATTAGCGTTCTTTATGTAAAAGGTGCGAACTTAACAAAGGTTGTCCAAGACATATGCACATATGGGTTCATAACCTTTGTTCAGTTCGCACCTTTTTCATAAAGAATGGTAATCAGCCGTGAACGCGCCCTTTGTATCTGGTAACAAAGAACCACAGTGGTCTCATGGTTAACGCTCTTGCTTTGTAGTTCGAAGCGCCGAGTTCAAGTCAAGTTTATTCTTATTTTTCTCCCTTGTTCTTTTGTTCTGTTTACATGAGTTTCTTTTTGCAGTTTCTTTTTTGACATTGGATAAGAACGGACGCTGTAGCTAAAATAATACTGCCATCCTAAAACGGTCTCAATTTTCCCCAGACTTTCGAAGTACGCCCAAATTACGCTATTTTCGTTTAGAACGGTGTAGCAATTCTGTTGATAGTTGTGGGTTTGAATAAGCGTAATTACTATACACTGTGCCGAACTTACATTTTAATACCAGAAACAGTATTGAAAATACTAGATACCCACTGATTCAAAGTAACATATCCTTGTTTAGAAGTAGAAAGCGATTTTAGAAGTGTTATGAATTTCATTCTTACTGATTTTCTGAACTTAGGCAGACTGATTTTTTTTCGAGATTTCGAAAACATCGGCCGCAAACACGGAGTGTTTTGAAAATACCCGGCAGTCCAGAAATTGTCCAGAATTCTCTTTGAAACCCATAGCAATGCTTGCATAAGTTGACGAAGCTTTTTTCTTTGTGAAGGAAGAGAACTCACATGTAATTAAAGCCGTGTACTCGGCGTAAGGTTTACGAGTGTTTGACAAACGATAACAAACTTTTGAAGCTACGCCATGGACGATGTCGATGATCAAAATACTACATTCCCTGCGGCAGTCGAAGCTTTTGCAAAAGAAACGTTCGAACATCTCTTAATAAAATATATGTGGATGATTGGTGTCCTAGGCATTTCAAAGGTTCTCGTTCTCGTTCTCGTTCTCGTTCTCGTTCTCGTTCTCGTTCTCGTTCTCGTTCTCGTTCTCGTAGTCACGTTTGAAATAAAAGCTTTTAAGGGATTGCAGTCAGAAAAAAAGGGAAAAAGAAATGAAAAAAATCTTCGCAGTGAAATACAAGACGCGATGCCGATACTGAGACTTGAACTCGGGGCTTCGAACTGGTACATGGTAACCAAGACTAGGCAAGAGCGTTAACCATTAGACCACCGTGGCTCTTTGTTAGGGCGCGTTCGAAGGGCGCGTTCACGGCTGATTACCGTTCTTTACATAAAGAACGGTAATCAGCCGTGAACGCGCCCTTTGTATTTGGTAACAAAGGGCCACGATGGTCCAGTGGTTAACGCTCTTGCTTACCAGTTCGAAAGTATCGGCATCGCGTCTCGTTTTTCACTCCGACGATTTTTTTCATTTGTTTTTCCCTTTTTTTTCTGACTGCATTCCCTTAAAATCTTATTGCAAACATGACTACAAGAACTGAGTTCTTTTTAACCTTTGAAATGCCTAGGACACCTATCATCCACATATTTTTATTAAGGGATGTTCGAACATTTCTTTTGCAAAAGCTTCGACTGCCGCAGGGAATGTAGTATTTTGATCATCGACATCGTCCATGGCGAAGCTTCAAAAGTTTGTGATCGTTTGTCAAACACTCGTAAACCTTACGCCGAGTACACGGTTTTAATTACATGTGAGTTCTCTTCCTTCACAAAGAAAAAAGTTTCGTCAAGTTATGCAAGCATTACTATGGTTTTCAAAGAGAATTCTGGACAATTTCTGTAATGCCGGGTATTTTCAAAACTGTCTCGAGCTCCGTGTCTCGCGGCCGATATTTTCGAATGTGGTCGCTCGCTCAGTCTGCCTAAGTTCAGAAAATCAGTACGAATCGAATGAAATTCACAACACTTGCTAAAATCGCTTCCTACTTCTAAACAAAGATCAGTAATACCAGTTTGAATCAGTGGGTGTCTAGTATTTTCAAAACTGTTTCTGGTATGTACATGTAAGCCCGGCACAGTGTAAAAAAAATTACGGGTTATTCAAACCCACAACCATCAACAGAATTGCTACACCGTTCTAAACGAAAATAACGTAATTTGGGCGTACTCAGTCAGTGCTGGTATAATTATCTACTTCGAAAGTCTGGGAAAAATTGAACTCGGGGCTTCGAACTGCGTAGCAAGAGCGTCAACCATTAGACCACCGTGGTTCTTTGTTACCAGATACAAAGGGCGCGTTCACGGCTGATTACCATTCTTTATGTAAAAGGTGCGAACTGAACAAAGGTTATAAATCCATATGTGCAGATGTCTAGGACAACCTTAACGGCAACGACTGTATATTATATATACATGTGTGTGTGTGTGTGGAGCCTGTAAAGAGGAAGAAGAAGCCAAGCATGAAGCTTTGTCTCAACAGTTCTCCACACAATCTGATGAAGAAAATCATGGATGAGGCGCTCCCTGTACCTACAGTGTAAGACCCAGGACAAAGCTGGGGACTTTTAATACTTTTTTGGAATTCCCACAACCAGCACCAGAGCTTCTCTTTGATTCACCAGATCCGAAGGCGGCCGAGTAATGGAAAGTAGAGGCACAGAAAAATGACGTTGAACGCCCATAACTAGCAGCCGGGAATTCTCTCTTTGTGGAGTGCGGTCGAGTATTTTATAGCCGATGCAAAGGAATGGGGAGCTTAACTCATACAACACCTTATGAACGGCGATACTCTTAATTACCACTTTAAATGTTTAAGAAACAAAACCATGTATGCTAAAGTGTCAGTAATAAAGACAAAAAAAGAGAAGACGATTGAGGTTGGCATTACTACTACGATCGTTTCCTTTCTTTTTCTTTTGAATCTGTTTCGTCGACGAGGGCGATGTATGTGCTGGGTCTGGTCCTGGATTCTTGGGGTTTTTGGAACGTGTCATTATGTTGTACTGCGGCTGCTGTTTTTTAGAAATATGAGGTGCTGAAGGGGGCAACGCTTTTCGATCGAACTCCAATGCATAGCTAACTCATTCCCAATGATCCAAAATGCGTTGAAATGAAAAAATGAGATTTGCTGATTGCCTTATATTTACGCCGAGTTTTGGCATGGACGATCACATATAGATTTCAATCTATTCTGTTTCGCTAGCTGGGGCAGAGCAAAAAGTATAGTTGTCGTCAGTAGCTAGCTTTGTTTGAATGCATAACGTTGTGACCTTTACAAAACGAGAATTACAGCGAATTGTATTTGCTGGATCAATAAAAGTTACATGAATAAAACGATTTGGAAGAAGTCAAAAGGAAAATAGAGTACCGAAGTCTCACGAGCAGTCAGCCCGGTAGCCATGTAATCTGAGACACTAATCTGAAATTAATTAATCCCACATCGATAGCATGGTAATGGACCTGTTATGCAATTTCACATTCCCGAATCCTCCCGCCCCCAAAAATATGACACATAGCTCAATTATAGACTCGGACCAACTTAAAATTACCGGATACTTCCAGGGTGCGTTTCCAGTCTAAATTATGTAGCGCCTCGAGGAAGCATCGTAGAAAAATCATCGATGTATTATTTTAAAGCTTATAACATTGGCTTCAAGAATACATAAAAAGTTTTGAGTACAACATTGGCTTCAAGAATACATAAAAAGTTTTGAGTACTTTGAAAATCTCGAATTTTCCGCGATACCGTTTCTCAGATCTAGTGAGATGGCTTTCGGAGGCTCCGACTCCGAAAATATTTTAAAGTTTTAAAATCTGTTTGCTTTGTCGCATTTCAGAAGAATCGTATTAGAATATTCTGTCGGGGAATTTCAAAATTCAATTTAGTTCAAAAGTTATCATGCTCTTCGTGAAAAGGCGAAAACATAGTCCGAGTAGATATGCGAGAAACGCCGTCAAGAGCTCTCTTTTTAGAATTTCCCAATTCCCTGATACTCTTTTTGCAACTGCGATATCAATTGACATTTTGTGAACTGTCACGTATTCTGATTGGCTCTTCGATTATGACGCAACGGTTTACTAACAATGCTTTTTATTGGCCAAACGGACTGAGTCCAGAGAGATGAACTTGTATATAGTTTAGATTGCTCAAATTTATCAATAAAACGATTATAAATAACCTTAAAACATGTTGTGTAGCTAGAGCAACAGATGAAGTGCATTACTGGGTAGTTTTCTGGTAAGGTTCATCAGTGGGAAAGCCAGGAGAAGCCGTTAAACCTGAACATGTGCTATCGATCGCTTCGCTTCAACGCTAACGGAAAATGAACGGCTTTTTAGGATTCTCTTCTAGCTTAGATACATCCTGGTAGCTTTGTGATACCTTTCCACTGGTTCTTTATCCAAGTAAACTCCATTTCGAGCCATTTAGTAGACCTGTTTTCACTGCATCGTTCGCCGCGTGGAAATACCGTTAATCGCTTCTCGCTCACTCCGGATTGGGATACCTATGGTTTGTACACGTCATGAACTATTCCCATATTTAGCTTGGCCACCATCTTAGATCGCCAAATCACGTGACAAAATACTCCCAAAATCTGGGAGTATTTGATCACGTGATCCAGCCTTTACCAGGGTCTTCTCTCTGAGTAGCCGCCATCTTGGATCTGACCGAGAAGACCCTGGGGACGAGGTTGACGTATGCGCTAGCCTTTCCCGACACCGTCGTTACGGGCGAGTGAGCACTTGTCATGATCTGCTGTCAATCAAACAGAACCTTTTACTTCCGGTTAAAAACTTCCTTTGGTATTTCTCCGTCAATTTTATTTTTTGAATGGAGTTTTTGGTAAATGATACACTACTACTAAAACAACATTTCTGTGCGAAAAAAAAATTCCCATGTTTTTCGCTTTGAAGGTATCCGGTAACCTTAATTGGTCCGAGTAACAACTAACACATGCAACTTCGTATTCTGTTTGGATATTTCTGTTTTGCGAATTGAATTCAGTTTCTCAATTACTATTGAAAATAATACAATATAGCTTTATGTTTTTCCAATTTCAACAACATTCACTTTCCCATATTGTAGAGTAGTGAAAATCCTATGGATTTAAAGCCATACCTGGTTGCTCAACTAAGGCCAATGACCCAATTGCAACTGATATCACAAAGACAGCACACAGCAAATCCAAATGAAGTGAAAACCAGCGACTTGATGACAGGACAAGGAAGAATGCTTTCGTGTTCTCATTTTGATGCCTGCAAAGTAAAATATGAAAATACGGCCTTGTAATATATTCTTGTTTGGATCAAGAAAAAGAGTGACGATGACGATAATTCTCGTGTTGACCCACCACAACACCACAATAATATAATTTCAATAATAACTGCATTGATATCTCTTACTACATGGCAGCTCAGTGAGCGGGCAACTCTGAATGCTGCAATCTGATTGGTTGCTCAGCGGGCAAGAATTTTTCATCATGCCTGCTCAGGATTTTCCAAATTCGCTCACAACTCTTCATAAACAAATAGCGATAAAATGCGTACATTTTGAAAGGAACTAAACAATTTATTACATGAATTTAAAACTATATATATTTTTCGTTTTCCAGCAAAAATTCAAATTTTTAGAGCGATTAATGCAGTTCTTCTGGCTCTCGCAAGTTCGATGAAAACAACTGAATTGAATGAAGCTGGATTAGTGGAGATAAATAACTGTAGCTTTCACTGAAATACAGAAAAGCTGAAATGGCTGTGACTTCAAAAAACACAAAGAAAAGTTTGGCTACGACACAACGCTACCACAATCGTGGTACAAAGATATATAACTATTAGGGAAACGAGTAAACTTAGCACACAGTTACATCAAAGAAAGCAGGTTTTTTATTGCATGAGCTAAGAAATGCAACATTAACATTTGGAAACCCATCTCTCAACTCTTGCTGAAGGCTTTGACCTGGGACCATAGATGGTTTCCAGAGCCTTACACAGTCAATGACCAGTTCGGACGACTCTAGACCAGTCAAGTAAAGGTTAAATTTCTCGCATGCCAATAACCAATAACTTTGATGAAGATTCTAAATAATCATTATTGAATGACTCCTATTTTGGAATCTTCCCTAATAAGCTTAAAGTTGCTAGATTTACTCTTAGTTTCTAGATTTGATAAGGATCATTATAGGCAAATATCTGCCTTCGATTTTTAGTAAGATTTTTGAGAAAATAATTCACGAGCGTCTGTACAGTTATCTTGAAAATATAACATTCTTTATCGCCTGCAATTTGGATTCACTTCACATGCTCTCATTAGCGTCTCAGAATTGATACGTAAGGCAATGGATAATCAAGAATTTGGGTGTGGAATTTTCATTGATCTTAAAAAAGCTTTTGATACGATTAACCACTCGATTTTGCTATCAAAATGAAATCATTATGGTATCAGAGGTGTTGTCAATGACTGGTTTAGTTCTTACCAAAGAGAGAGCAAATTGTCACCTTATATAGTCATAATTCTGCCACTTTACCAATAAGCTGTGGGGTGCCGCATCTCTTTACTGGGACCATTACTGCTTTTGCTATACTTCAAAAACTCATGAAAAACTCATTTTGTCCAATCGGATGTAGCAAATCAGTCACGTGCATGCTCCTTATACCTGATAAAATCTCATCATTCTAAAAAGCCCGCGGAGGGATTTGAATTCTGTCCCAGGGGGAAACGGGGTTAATGATTGAGACAATGGAGTAGTATATAACATGGGGTTACCGCCGCATTTTTCCAAATGTCAGACGCCATATTATTTCTATAGGTAATCATACGGTTTCGAGTGCAATTTGGGATTAATTTGCACGAGTGGGTTTTTCAAAGAGTATCAAAATTGCACGAGCCCGCAAGGCGAGTGCAATTTGAGCTCTTTGAAAAACACACGAGTGAAAATTAATCCCAAATTGCACGAGAAAACCGTATGATTACTTATTAATACTATACATGCAAACAATTGTCAGGAAGTGACGTTGGCGAGTCATGTGACAAAGTAATTTAGTCAGTCAACAAACCATAATAGTTCACAGTTTCAAATTCATTCAAATTGTTCGAGTGTTCTCAGAAGTCGAAAGGAAATGTTTCATTGCTTTCCAAAGAAATTTGCATCGTATTTCCTTTTTTCGACACTAGTATGTTTCCCTTTTTCTGTACTGTGTTTCCTTGAAATTGCATTGCCCTCAATCAATCAGAATTGAGCATTTTTTCATGTATATTATTATTCTGAATATAGAACCATATATTTAAAAAAACAAATATATTAAGAATCGAATACGCATTTTTCCAAATCTCAGATTCCATATTATTTTTCTGAATATAGAACCATATATTTAAAAAACAAAAATTAAGAATCGAATACGCATTTTTCCAAATCTCAGATTCCATATTAGTTTTCTGATTTTGGTTCTATTAAATGGTTTCCACATAATAGAATCCTTATATTGAATCCATGTATTGCGTGACATTTAAACTATAGATGTTTTTTTATAGTCAATAAGATGAAAAAGGCCTGTCAAGGGGAAGTCTGTGGTAACCTTTTTCATTCGGACCGTAATAATATTATATTCATTTTTTGTCTTTAATTGTAATTAAATGGTTCCCACAAAACCTCCAAGTGGATATTTTTCTTTAATACCTAATTTATTCCACATTAACAAAAAAAAATTGTTACATGATTTATCTCTAGACCTATTATATCTGAGTTTCGGTACATATCTTTATTATCTTCAATGAACTTCATCATTTCGGAATAACACTCATCGAATGTATCATAAAGGTTATCTGTAATTGAAGCTGACCAAACAGCTCTATTATCTTCTATCCAAAATTCAAATCTATCATCCTCTTCAACGATAGAACAATAAAGGACTCTGTCATTATCCAATCTTACGAATCCGGTTAAATGATGAACGTAAGTGTTATCATGACAATTTTTAAAAATGCTATCATATTCGTCTCTATTTATCAATTTTATAATTTTGATTGCTTTTTGTTTTTTTGACATTATATATAAATATACTATATATTTTATTCTTAAATCATTTTGAAATTGCGTTTTAATTACGTTCTTCCTTAACAGTCAGATTGAGACCTGTGAGAGAAACATGCAAGATATCAGATATTTTTAAATCCTTCATTGGTACCCAACTCTTAAAATCATCACTATAACCCTTCCATTTTACTAAAGCTTGAATTGTTGCTTTTTGTAATCCATTCTAATGACTTTGTTAATACGGAAAACATCTTGTTTAGCTTTCAATAATTCAGGTTCGTAGAAAGATCCTTTTATTTCCTCACCATTCAAGTATTTCAGCTTATATGTAATAGGGTTTGTATATTGGATTTTATCAACTGTAAATACTTCTTCAGTCCAATTAGGGGTATACCCTTTATCGAATGTTTTTCTTATATATTTGCTTATCCTTACCTTATCACCAACTTTGAATTTTGGTTTTGATGATAATGACTCCACATCACCATATAAGTAGTAGTTAAAATATGAGCGGGAGATCTGTATGGGCATTTACAATGGCGAGTCATTGTAAAGCCCATACAGATCGGACGCGAATAATTTATCTTACTTGTAAAATGAATAGATAACTAAACCATTGATATGCACGACATAAAATTGTAACCTTTGGTTTCTCCCACCTTGCTATCGATGTGGGATGAATTAGTTTCTCACAAAAACATATCCCACATCGAAGAGACAATGTGTCTGCAATAAGAGAGCAGAGCGTAGTGTGCAGAAAAACAGGTCCCACATGGAATAGATGGTGTGTACATAATAAGAGAGCAGATGTACGGGTGTGAGACTTCCCTCACTAGCTTAGCTAGTATTCTGTACCTGATATACAATACTACTAGAGCTATAATGGACCATGGGGTCTGTATCGCGGACCATGGGGTCTTTATATCGATACAGAACCTGATGTTTTATTAATCAGGTTTGTACGTGGGTATACAGAGGCGATCATGTGGTGTCATTCAGCACATGGGATTGGCTAGTACCCTTATGAATTATTAATGAATTTTACAAATTGAAATAAACAATTCCTTCATTCTTCTTTTTACTAGCTTCAATATATAGGTGTCATTTTGATGCTTGAATGTTTTGTACTATAATTGTATTCTTTTACCAATTTAGGTAACATGTCTAAATACATAGTATTACCTTGAACGGTAAATTGTTTCCACATTTTATTCTTCATTGTACGACAATGATAAAGGTGGAAAAACTGCTAAGGGTATTAAAAAGAACATTATTAAGAAAAACATTAAACATGAAAACTATAAATATGTGTTATTTAATAACAAACAAATATACCATAATATGAAAACTATTCGAAGTAAAAACCATGAATTAGAAAGTTATGATATTAATAAAGTATCACTAAGTTGCTCCGATGATAAGAGGTATATATTAGACGATGGTATTAGAAGTTATGCTTATGGTTATTATAAAATAATTTAAATGAGATTTTATTTATGGTTCCCACATAATATAACCAAAACCCCGATCCCCCTCGCAGTGATACAAATACCAAACGCAAAAATCTATAATATGGAAACCATAATAACAAAGGGATAACACCTAACCTGCACAGCTGTGTCGTGACGTCATATGTTGTCCTTTATTTTAAATATTTTTTTAGAGCCTCATACCCCGAATACAATAGACATGTTTAAACATAGTACTCCAGCGGGAAAGTCCCTATAGTATGACATCATCGACTTCCTGTTTTTCCAATAATGTCACGCAATACATGGATTCAATATAAGGATTATATTATGTGGAAACCATTTAATAGAACCAAAATCAGAAAAATAATATGGAATCTGAGATTTGGAAAAATGTGTATTCGATTCTTAATTTTTCTATTTTAAATATATGGTGCTATATTCAGAAAAATAATATGGAATCTGAGATTTGGAAAAATGTGTATTCGATTCTTAATTTTTGTTTTTTAAATATATGGTGCTATATTCAGAAAAATAATATGGAATCTGAGATTTGGAAAAATGCGTATCCGATTCTTAATTTTTGTTTTTTTAAATATATGGTTCTATATTCAGAAAAAAATATATATGGAATCTGAGATTTGGAAAAATGCGGCGGTAACCCCATGTTATATACTACTGATAAGCACCTTGCAACTCTTGGAATTTTTATTGATGTTTCAGTTTTCTCATTGAATTGCTAATTAGGATGAACGTTTTACATAAAGAATACTAATGAACATGAAATTATATATAAAGTTTCATCCTAATTAAGAATTCACTAATAAAGACCCAAACATAGCAAAAAGTACATGGAACATAAGATACCTGGATAACAAATTTTGCACTAAATTTACTAATATCAGCAGACTACCGAGATACACATGCAGATACTATTTTTAAAATGAAGTTATCCAACTACCATTACTTGTTTACCGAGCCACTGTTTAGTTCCAATTATTAAACAAAACTCATAGCCGTAAAATAATGAAAACGTGCATTAAACTTACAAACATCCTCTTCAATATTTTGTGCCGGAGTCAAAAATTTAGAGTCTGCCGTCATGTCAGTCACATCGCTTTCCAAGTCTTGAACTTTATCGAGGTAAACCACGACACCAAATCCTTCAAGTGCAGCTTCTTGCCCTAGCTTGTTCTTTGCCACGCTTTCAGCATTGCGAAACGCCGCTTCAAACAACATAGTATGGTAATTTCTCCATGCCATTCCCTTGAGATGTTCGGCGTAATCGCAGGCGATGATTACTCGAATATTTTGCATGGTGTTGTGAATACAAAGGTCAATGGTTCATTAAGTAACCACTATAAGTTTTTGAAGCCGTTTAATAAACTCGCAGCACGTGTTTTATCAGGTCTAAAACTCTCGGGCTGCGCCCTCGAGTTTTAAACCTGATAAAACAGTGCTACTCGTTTATTAAACAGTACATAAATGACTGAGTAATACAGTACGGCTCGAAACCTGTATTCTAATTGCACCATTATTTGTATACACACTATGCATAACTCGCGCGGTCACAACACGAAAAAGAGGCCGGTAGGTCCTCTGGAATGTTGAAGTTGAAATGCTAGCAGGAGGTGTGAAACGTGTTGAACATGATTGTTTAGTTGAAAAATGTTGCTAATCTGTCCTCATCTATCCTTTACTTTTCTTTATCAAAGTCATTAATAATTCATGAAGCAAAAACAAAGGAAATCAATGAGCGTGGAGGAGGGATCTGTAAATCTGATACAGATTTCGTCCTGATTTACATAAACTTTGGCTTCGATTTTCTCGGTAGTATCGTCGTGTACCGTTTAACCAACTGCGTCATAAAATTCCCTTTGTTACCCACGTTCGCTATGAATAATTTGAGACTCAGAAATTTTATAATAATAATAATAATAATAATACGTATTAGGAGCATCATACATAAGTCTCGATGCTCTTACAATAGTATAATAACTATTTCTACAAAAGACTAATTAATCTAATTACAATATATATAAAAACTAACTACTACTGAAAATAAAGGTCTTAAGTAATAATTTAAAACGTATTAGGAGCATATACATAAGTCTCGATGCCCTTACAATAGTAAAATAACTATTTCTACAAAAGACTAATTAATCTAATTAAATATATATATAAACTATAAAAAACTAACTACTACTGAAAATAAAGGTCTTAAGTGATGATTTAAAATGGTTTAAAGAGTCTGTGCATCTTAGATGTACTGGCAGCGAATTCCATAATCTTGCCGCAGCAACTGAAAACGATCTGTCACCGTATGTCTTAGTGTTCGATCTAGGTACTGATAATAAATTAAGTGTAGAAGACCTAAGAGAACGGGCAGGTTTGTAAAGGTTCAAGAGTTCGTTAAAGTAGACTGGCGCTTGGCCATGAAGAGCCTTAAACGTAATTAAAAGTAGCTTAAAAGTAATTCTGTCTCTGACCGGTAACCAATGGAGTTTGCGCAGTACAAGGGAGATGTGATCAGATTTCTTCACCCTGGTAACAAGTCTGGCAGCCGTGTTTTGAACACGCTGGAGCTTGTCAAGTTCCGTTGCTGGTAAACCAAACAAGATACTGTTGCATGAGTCAAGTTTTGACGTAATGAATGCATGGACCAACCTTTCACAGTCAGCTTGGCTTAAATGTTTCCTCATTTTTCCAATGTTCCTGATAGCCAAGGAGGCAGATTTGCAGATGTTGTTTACATGATTAGTCAGCTTTAGATGTCTATCCACAGTAACTCGAACGAACATCCGAATCCACACTTCGAAATTTTAGAACGATTATACGTTATCCTCACTATAAAAAAAAACCCGCCTGAATCGGGACTCGAACTCGGACCGGTTAAGAATCAATGCAATGGCTTACCCACCACCAACCCAAACCCTAACCATTAGACCACGAGAGAATTCGCTGATTGCAGTCGTTTCTTTTACCAGATTTATATCAACTTCATTAGCATGTTCATAAAGAAACTAATTTTATATTATTTCACTCTAATCTGCATAAACCCTACCAGCCGTTAAAGTGCCTATCACCCTTTTGCAATTTTTATAGCTTATGAACCTCCGAAAGGTTTTGAGTACTTCTGTGAAGAAAGTTTTGGTTTAAAGTGAATACTTTATGTTCTACGCTTGTTTGAAATCGTGTAAATGTGACCTTTCCTGACCCATGACCGCGTAAGTAAAAGCCTGGGTCGAAACCTGGGTAATAAGTTCATGTCCTAGATACAACAATAGGTTAATTACGTTCTATTATGTTTCGGTCATAGAACGTCAGTAACATATTGGTGTATCTAGGACATGAACTTATTACCGAAACCTGGGTAGACGTCATCTTGACGTCATATAATTAATTCGGCTTTGCAATCATTTGAAGAAATACTTAAGAGCGACTGCCTGTAAATATCGAGAATCGCGGGACAACGGTGAAATTTCGGAATCCTTCATATTTTGCCAGAACATACCTTTGGGTGAACTGTTTTAGGAAATCATATCAAAAAGTTCCAGCGCTTTTTTAATTTGGCGATTTTTACAAAAGATTGAAAATACGGCCCCAGAGCGGTTTTCGGCTTGTCGAAACGACCGAATCGTCACGCAACAACAAAGAGCTAGGGAAGTCTTATAAAAACTCCAATGCAATCATACTTCACACACGTATTAAAACAACTCTTTGACCTCAACATCCAGCAAGAATATATTCCGATAGTGTAATTTATTCTTTTTTCTCCGCCTTTTTAAACATGCATATTTTGGATGCCAAAACATAAGACAAAATAATGGCCAAGTTTGACAGCCCTAAGCGACTCCTGGTATATGATTTTTTTAAATAAAAACTACACGGCATGAAAGCTTGGTTATTCTAGTTTAATCTAGCAAAGTGCCAACTTTGGAATCCAAACGCTTCCCCTCGGCAAAATAAAACGACCATGTACTGTAAGAGAGACGATTTAACCTCTAATTTTACAGTGCTTATCATAAACACCCATTCAAAAAATAAACAAACGTCCAAAATCACTTTTCAACTTCTCTTAGCTGGTCTTTTAAAGCTCTGAAAGTGAAATGTTACCTTTGTACCTTTTTATCAGTCGAGATTTTGAGCCTAAGAGCCGTTAATTGAATGGTAGCTATATATAGATTCCCGTGCGAATCCGATCGAACATTGAAACAACAACAGCGTTGTTCCAGTCATCGAATTGGCCGAAATTCACCAGGCTGTGCTCATTAAATGCCTACACTTACATCGGAAGTACATTCTAAACGACAAATATATCATATTCTGCAGTTATTTCTGAAGCCAAACGAAGACATTTTCAGTAACGCTAGCGAAGCGCCGGCTCAACGAATACAACTCTAGTTTACAAGTCATGTTATGAGAACTAAAATAAATTACTGCACCTTCTTTATAAGCCAATAGAAAGCTTAATTCAGATACATGGAGATAAACTACTGACTCAACTCTGCATGATAACGATTTCCTCTAAACCTGTCTAAAATAGCCCGGTAAGTATCATGATCATGATACCAAAGAACTGAGCTGAAAATATGCTACTCACCGACAAGAAGGCCCATTTCCACCACTTTTATTTATCCACCCGGACTATCCAATTTGGTACTCAGTATTAGAAAAGAAGTTAACTGCCCGAGGGTCCTAAACTTGATCAATTTTATTTCAAAATGGTGAACATTATTAAATGTGATACTACTGGAATGTAACGCAACTCGTGCAGCCCCGTTACCCGCATAAATTAAATACTTTCTGTGTTTCATGTTTCAATTCTAGCCGAAGCAAAAAAAAATACAACTACAACAAATATTTCAAATTAGGCCATCCCAATAGAATGTTTCATTTCCCATCGTCAGACCGACCGAATTTTTTTTTGGAAAAGTAAAAAAATAAATAAAAAGCTTGACACCGACCCAATTTTTTGGATAAGTAAAAAAAAGGATTGAAGCCGGATGTTTTTTTAACTACACCTCTTTTCCGTGCTCGAGATCTCTACGTATTAGTTTCTTGCCTTTCTCATGCAAATAGGCCCTTTGCAGGACCTGGTCACGTGCTGTCAATAATAAAAATGGCGCAAGAACAACATGAATGCCAGAAATGGAAAGAGCAAGCCAAAATTAGAAAAATTACAAGTTTTAGTTTCATATCTTTAAAACTGAAGAAATGGCAATTTTTTGAAAAACTCTCGGTTTGTAAGGATATCTTTGCTGACTGGCAAGCCGTGCCTAAATTAAGCTAAATTAAAGTTTTCAAAACAATGCCATTCCTTCAGTTTTAAAGATATGAACCTAAAACTTGGGCTTTTGGCTAATTTTGGCTTGCTCTTTTGGCTAATTTTGGCTTGCTCTTTCCATTTCTGGCATTCATGTTGTTCTAGCGCCAACTTGTTTTTGATTGACAGACTAAGAAGGTCACGTGACCAGGTCCTGCAAAGGGCCTATTGTCAATCCACAACTTGTCCTACCACTACGCTACAAGCAACGAGAAAAAAGAAACAATGAGAAGATTTGTGAACAGTAATTTTAGTTATTTCGTACAACTGATAACGGACAAAACCTCGCCAGTGAAAAAAATATGCATTTTATTGGCTTCAGCTCGGGTTATCGGTTTGTAAAAGGGGTATCGGCCTCGATCGAGGGGTATGGCTGATTTATTCACCTAGGGTTCCGCTTGAGGGCAGCACTCGAGGTGAATAATCTCATAACCCCGAGTGAAAGGCAGATAAATGCTAATTCCTCACAATGGCGAGGTTCATTTCGTTGCACGAAATATTTTTGCATAAAATTCCCGTTCATAGAATACGAAGTCCAAGGACTATGGCAAAGCTGACACAATAGAGCTTATCACAATTTTTTTTCTCTCGGTTCTTTCAACCAATGAAGCTTATGGTGTAGTGGATGGGATAGCAGACTAGTATTAAACCAAGAGATCCGCTCAGGACACATGCCGTGTTTTCCATGTTCCATTACATAATTATTTACTTCTCCGTAAGTAAAGAGTAAGTAGAACTTAGTATGAAAGAAAGTGAGGGGAATAAGTTGGGGGGAATATGTCCAGGAGAATATGTCCAGGGGAATATGTTGCGAGATTCGCTCTGCATTTGGAACTGGGCGGGGGTTTCGCGATATATTCCCCCGAAACTGGTACAAAGAAAAACGAGCCACGTGAAAAATAAGCGGAGCTGATTCACCCCGGGTGTCGCCCTTGCTTGGGCGAAACCCTCGGTGAATAAATCCCATACCTCCTCGCTCCAGATCGATAACCCTTATATAATCCCCTGAACCAAGAGAGGATGAGGTAGCGAATCCCCATGCCCCATGATAACTATTTGAAATCTATTTTTAGTTTCACAACACGTGATTTGAGTTATTTTTATATCGATTTGGAAGGCTACCCTCGTTAGTTGTTACCCATTGTATGTATCCTCTGGGTCCTCAGATCATCGTTATATAACTAAAACATGCACTCCTTAGCACAAATCGGGTGTATTTCCTAAAATAACCAAGCTGTGTCCTGTTAATGTCAAATATATTTCAACAACTACCATTGGCATGAGACTCATGTATAATTACCATTGGCATGAGACCCATGTATGAGAGATTCGTTCCCCCTGGACCTCGACGTATTCCCCTCGCACTTTCCTAGTACTGGGAGTAGCTACATCCGACGCCCAGCTGAGGACCGAGTTTCTAGGCGGGCCGGGGAAAATTTTGAATTTCTGGTTCTCGGATGCGTATTTCCCCGCACTTGCTGGCACAATCAAATGCATAGTAGATGCGATAATATGTGCATACGATTTGAACAGTTGGGGGGTATGGCTGGTAGGGGGAGCTAGTAGGGGGTCGTCGGAGCATTTGGATATGGAACCAAAGTATAATATCTGACCCCCCTCCCTACCAAACATAATACGGCACAGTGGTGGAACCTTGACGTCCATCAGCTATGTCCCGAAAAAATATTTTTTAATGTCTCAGAAATGCTATTTCTTTCATTTTGAGGGCATAACAGAGCCACCATGGGACTTGGGCCTATCTAGCTTCCTCCGCAGGCAACTCCTAATTAAAAAAAAGATGTGAAACCGGCGAGCTTCCTGTTGTATAAGAGAGACGAGCAAGGGTCTGAGGTGAAACAAATGTCCCCTCGCGGCTTCGCCGCTCGGATTGGCTTCCGGCGAAGCCTGAAACATATAGGAGTTGCCTGCGGAGGAGGCTAGGGACTATCTGTGTGCATGAATTTTTTCCAGCAATTCTGCCCGGCGCAAATTTCTTTTCCTAGGCCATGCTTATAATACTAGTAATGGGCTCCTGTTATAATGCATTGTTAGTGGTTTTCAAGGGGGCTTCAATACTTTTTTTTTACTTATCCAAAAAATTGGGTCGGTATGGAGCTTTGAATTATTTTTTTTACTTTTCCAAAAAAACTTGGGTCGGTCGAGCGATGGGAAATGAAACATTCTATTGGGATGGCCTAAACAGAAAACTAATTTGAAATATTTGTTGTGGTTTAAATTGTTTTTCCTTCGGCTAGAATTCATACATGAAAAATTACGATAATAGGATCCGAAGTTCACGTTATTCTCCACACAGAAAGTATTTAATTTATGCGGGTAACGGGGATGCACGAGTTGCGTTACATTCACCCAGTAGTGTCACATTTCATCAGTTATGTTCACCTTGATCACTCACTACAAAGTTATTGCATATCGTTTAGCCTGGCGTTTAGGACCCTCACCACAAATTATGGATAGTCCGGGTGGATAAATAAAAGTGGTGGAAATGGGCCTTCTTGTCGGTGAGTAGTATATTTTCAGCTCAGTTGTTTATCATCATCATTATATTTACCGGGCTATTTTAGACAGGTTTAGGGGAATCGTTATCATGCAGAGTTGAGTCAGTAGTTTATCTCCATGTATCTGAATTAAGCTTCCTATTGGCTTATAAAGAAGGTGCAGGAATTTATTTTAGTTCTCATAACATGACTTGTAAACTAGAGTTGTATTCGTTGAGCCGGCGCTTCGCTAGCGTTACTGATAGGTGACAGGTCAGATCTTTGAGACTGAAAATGTCTTCGTTTGGCTTCAGAAATAACTGCAGAATATGATATATTTGTCGTTTAGAATGTACTTCCGATGTAAGTGTAGGCATTTAATGAGCACAGCCTGGTGAATTTCGGCCAATTCGATGACTGGAACAACGCTGTTGTTGTTTCTATGTTTGATCGGATTCGCACGGGAATCTATATATAGCTACCATTCAATTAACGGCTCTTAGGCTCAAAATCTCGACTGATAAAAAGGTACAAAGGTAACATTTCACTTTCAGAGCTTTAAAAGACCAGCTAAGAGAAGTTGAAAAGTGATTTTGGACGTTTGTTTATTTTTTGAATGGGTGTTTATGATAAGCACTGTAAAATTAGAGGTTAAATCGTCTCTCTTACAGTACATGGTCGTTTTATTTTGCCGAGGGGAAGCGTTTGGATTCCAAAGTTGGCACTTTGCTAGATTAAACTAGAATAACCAAGCTTTCATGCCGTGTAGTTTTTATTTAAAAAAATCATATACCAGGAGTCGCTTAGGGCTGTCAAACTTGGCCATTATTTTGTCTTATGTTTTGGCATCCAAAATATGCATGTTTAAAAAGGCGGAGAAAAAAGAATAAATTACACTATCGGAATATATTCTTGCTGGATGTTGAGGTCAAAGAGTTGTTTTAATACGTGTTTGAAGTATGATTGCATTGGAGTTTTTATAAGACTTCCCTAGCTCTTTGTTGTTGCGTGACGATTCGGTCGTTTCGACAAGCCGAAAACCGCTCTGGGGCCGTATTTTCAATCTTTTGTAAAAATCGCCAAATTAAAAAAGCGCTGGAACTTTTTGATATGATTTCCTAAAACAGTTCACCCAAGGGTATGTTCTGGCAAAATATGAAGGATTCCGAAATTTCACCGTTGTCCCGCGATTCTCGATATTTACAGGCAGTCGCTCTTAACATGTTGACTAAAATGACTTTTTTCTTTACTAACAACTCAAAAACTGTGTATATTTTCTATGCATCGATATTGTTGTGAGAAAAAGGCGCCATGGAGAATAATACATTAATGAGATGACGTCTACCCAGGTTTCGACCCAGGCTTTTACTTACGCGGTCATGGGTCAGGAAAGGTCACATTTACACGATTTCAAACAAGCGTAGAACATAAAGTATTCACTTTAAACCAAAACTTTCTTCACAGAAGTACTCAAAACTTTTCGGAGGTTCATAAGCTATCAAAATTGCAGAAGGGTGATAGGCACTTTAAACATTAAGTTTGATGACACCAACATTACACAACTTAATTCAGTTAAACAGGTTAAATACCTAGAAATTTCTTTGCCGACTGAAATCTTAATTGGAAACCTCATATATTTGTCAATACTGATATTCTAGTTATGCTCTATAACGCATTAGGATGGTCTCTTGGCATTAGTCATCCTTTCTTAATTATGATATTCAAGCTTGAGGTCATACCTACCCCAATTACCTAATGTCAATCTCAAAAAAATAATAATGGTTTAGGATAAACACTTTTTCTGAACCACGCTTGCATTCGGAAACTTTGTTTAAATCACTGAGCATATATCAATTCGCCGAGATAACTCTCCACATTTCTTGTTTTGTTTTTCAATGGACTCTAACACCTCATAGCTTAAAACGTTTCTTTGAATATGTATCCTCTGTTCATTCTTGTTCCACTCATCAATATAGTTGTAATATTTCTACTTAAAACCTTTCAAAACCATTCAGTATGGTTTGCGTTTCCTTCAATTTACTGGCTCGAAAATGTTGAACTCACTTCCTAAGGACATTAAAAATGATTTTTACGCTTTTCAAAATATTTAGTAGATAATTATTCTCATTAGATATTGTATATATTAATACTGTTACTAGATATTGTACATATATTAATATGTACAATATCTAGTAACAGTATTAATAATAGTAATTTATTTAGAAAAACTATATATCTTCAAATTGTATTTATTTTACTAGAGTTAACTTTCCCAATCACCCAGAATGTTAGGGCCATCCTCTCGATTAGCTCTGCTATTAGTGTAAATAGTTTGTAATAATTCTGTTGCCTTCCTACATGTATACCTATCGTATCTCTGATTATTGTATGTAAAAAATCTAGATCAAATCATATTGATTTAAACTTTTTTCTCTTTCTTTACCTTCTACTGCTTGCAAAATACTAATCGATTAAAAGAAATAAATCATTGACATATTGATTGGGTTGGTTCGTATAGAGAAAACTGTGCCCTGTCTTGAATGTACACTGCAGCCTCGGTCAGTACATTCAAGACGTTGGGCACAGTTTCTCTCTATACGGACCTCCCAGCCGGTAAATAACATATTTTATTATATGGACGATAGTGTTTTACTGAGAAATAAGCCACTCATAGAACTCACACGAGTAGTGTAATTTATGTTAGTTGAGGTACGAAATTCACAGAAATGAATATTTTGCTGGCACGGAACAGAAGCCTGGGGAGAGTAGTGCTGAGAATTATGGGTAATGTAGTGTGCCATAAGTAGGTGACTGTTAAGAGGTTGAATTCATTCTAGGTCAGCCTTGCTACCTTGCTTCATTTTTTTTTTTTTTAATGATTGGATCGAGAAGCCGGAGGCATAACGAACATTAAGGGAAACCATTCTGGCTAGGTTAGAATCGTCCGAGTTTAATTTAAATCGGCATAAGATTGTATTTATCATATCGGACTAAAAGTATTCAGATGACCTCAGCTCCCAGAGTTGGCGGCACTGCATTGGTGGGAGTATACGTTCCCGTTTAGTCCACACAGTGGTTTTGGGTTTTCGTATCCGGCAGTATCGCAATAATTAATAATAGTAGTAAATAGAGACCAAAAGTTGAAGAACGAATGCCTGTAAGCTATTATGAGCAATTATGTATTTAGATGACCTCAGCTCCCAGAGTTGGCGGCACTGCATTGGTGGGAGTATACGTTCCCGTTTAGTCCACACAGTGGTTTTGGGTTTTCGTATCCGGCAGTGTCGCAATAATTAATAATAGTAATAAATAGAGATCAAAAGTTGAAGAACGAATGCCTGTAAGCTATTATGAGCAATTATATGAATAAACGCTGTCGGGCTCGGCTGACCGACATCCCCAAGTATCCTATATGACTGTGTGTGTCTGAATTGTGTAGTGGAGGCAAAATGCGTATTTTCCATCAGTCCTCACTAGTGAAAATATCGATGACGTCACGTTTGCCGCCTTTTGTACTACAAAGATGACTGCAGGGTAAGTTAGTAAAAATCACAGAGGAAGATGTACACAGCTTAAATGAGCTGCATAACAATGAATACCCCAAGCAAAAAAAGCCAAATACGATCTAGAACTCTCTAAAGATTTTCTCGACTGCAACGAAGAGACAAGAAAACCCGATGAAACTCCCCAGAACAGCTTAGAAAGATCACGAAGAAGTTTGTCGGCTGACAGTAAGTAAAATGAATAGATAAGAGTTCTTAGAGTAGTTTAATTGCCCATATAATAAAAAGAAAATTACACGGTGGTTTGAAGATATGAAGTTTATCCTCGAGAGGATAAACTTCATATCTTCGCACCATCGTGTAATATCCTCTATATATATGACCAGATGTCCATAACCAGAAGTGTCCATCTGTATTAGGCCTAGGGTAGCGGTCCATCAGATTACAGAGTAGTATATTTTTAGAAATGCTAATCTCAAATTTCGCGGGGGAAATCAATGGCGGACATTGGGTCAGGTGCGGGAGTCAGGAGTACATGGTATTTGAAACTCCGGGAGGGGGGGGGGGGGGGGGGGGTCACTCATGTACACGACGTTTTGTTTAGGAGGAAATCAACTATCAATTGGGTTGGTTTTCATAAATTTCATGGAAATTCTGGTTAATAAAAACACCTTCACTATATTTCATTTTGCAAACGGGGTCGGGCTCTGAAGACGACACCTCACATACCTCCCTTTATTATGCAAGCGGTGCTCCCCCCGGTTTGAAGCTCAATGCATACAGGTCGCCAAGCGGTGCTACAAATTACAAAGCCACGGTGGCAAATGTCGGGCTTTTGACAGCTAAAATTGAAGATTTTGGAATTGAAATGAAAAGAAATGTACGGAATGGTCATCTGTGCCTCTGCTAATGGGATTCTTGGGGTGATTTGAGAAATTTCAAAGTGATTTTCAAGGTTTCAATTGACCAGTTGACTAGGGACGAGTATAAAAGTTTGAATCAATGACAATGAAAACGGAACCGAAAATTCACATTCATCTCGCTGAAACAACTGGCGTTAATACAAGGACAAAATTACATCTAAGTAAGGCAAGTTTACTTTTAAATTTATATTTTATTGTTTTGTTTTTAATCCATTGACGAGAAATCCTTGGCCAAACTCGGTCGCATGTGACCCGTTGCCGTGAGGCAATTGATTCAAATCTTGTTCAAGTTGCCTGAAGAAAAAAACCCTTGCTTGTACTAATTTTAAGAACTGGAATTTCATTTCCAGCTGCTCAGTTGCGTTTAGTTTTCTAGCTAGTTTTCGATTGTAAAGTTTATTCTTGGAGATGTATAACAGTTACTGTATTTAATAAAACAGCAAAGTGACAACTGTTTCATTGTTTGATTGTGCTTGATGAACTGCCTGAAACCAAACTTCGCTTTTTGCTAGTATTCAGTGTACCAGAAATTGATACATTCCTATCAATTAGACGGAGCTTGAGGACTTTTTTTCACAGGTTATAGCTATTTTCTCTCAGTTCCAATCGATTATAAAGCCTTTCTTGCAGATTTGCCGGGCTGTTCTTTTATCTGCCAAGCGCAAATTACTTATAGGTTTTTCAAATGTTCACTTGAGCTCAAACTCAAAGAAGTAAACAAACTCGGTGTACTTGACTCTTGAGAGAACATCTGATTGTATTTTTCAGTAAATTGCTTAGGTCATATTATAAACAAATAACAGCATGATTTGTACGTGATATTTATCACTCGCTGTATTTATGCCAAATAACACTACAAAAATCTGCGTTTATGAACCAAAAGGCAAAACTTCAGTAGCTTCGTTCTGTATACATCACACGCTGCTGTAAACACGAAATACTATACAGATGAAACGGGAACATAAAAGTTTACAAAGGAACCACATGTTCTGGTTTATAATGGTCTTTCCTGTACATGCAGTGCTCACCAGTTCTTGCATGTTATAAATGGGGAAATAGCTGATCATCAGAAGTTTCTACACTAGCAAGTAGCATTCGCTCGCCTTGTCCGCCAAAACTTTGTCGCATATATAATTAACTGTACAATATTAGAAACAAAGGAAATTAATCGCCGTCTTAGCCAATCAGGTACTGCTGATAAAATGTCGAAGAATATGATTGGCTGCGGGATGGCGGGAAAAGCTTTCTATAATTAAACTACTCTGTAAACTGATGGGCCTAGCCCCTGTAGCCCTATAGTGGGAGCATGGTTATGGACTTCTGATATGACCCATCTCATAAGAATTGGTTCACAATGTTTTAGTAGAGGAAACCTATGCCCTCGACCTACAGCCTCGGTCAGTACATTCAAGACCCTAAGGCACAGTTTTTAATTTCTCTATACGGACCTCCCAGCCGGTAAATAACATACTAATAAATGTCCCATGGCTTACCTAATGTGCATATCCAAGAAGTGGTCCACCATATCCGAGGATCGAATGATTTCCAGTCCAGCGAGAGTGTTTGCAAGGTGCGCATACACAGGGCTGCAGCGAATCGCCTCCAGTCTCTTCAGCTCACGACCAGTCTTAAGGTAGTATTTCCCGAGGTATACGAACAGCACAACCAGGGGAATGATTGCAATAAGCAACCAGACATTCACCACCGTTGTTAGCAACACGACGCCAATGTAATACAAGCAATGTGTGAGAGACTTTGTAAGGTCATAGGGTAATAAATCGTCCATGGTGCCTGTGTCTTTTGAGAAGCGGTTCATTATACGTCCTACTGGATTGGTGTCAAAGAACAACACAGGTGACTCGATGACAGCTACTGTCATTTTATCGTGGAGATTTTCTGATGACTTAACAACAGAGAAGAAGAACAGACCAATGCTCAATAGGGACAACACAAAGGCAGCTGCTGTTAATGCTCCGTAGATGCCGAGTGTTGTAATACTTTTCATCTGATTGTGTGACATTTCGGCAATTCGTGATAACCACCAGTAGGGAGCAAGCAATGAAACTGTAAACAAGACTTAGATTAGTATTACCATAACAGTGAAAATATTTTAAAGAGAGTCTTAAAATAACTGAGAATAAAATCCACCTTAACTAATGAAGAGGTTGCTTTTACAGCCAGTGGTAATCGAGGTATTTTAGCAGTAAACAAGAGGCTGTACCAGCCTATACTCGGGCCATATGGAATTTCAACAAGGAATAGTTGGTATTCTTTGCAGGTTTGATTAAAAAAGTATTTTACACTTGCAATTGATTTAGCCTTTGGGAGAATAATAAATTATTTTGAATTCTTTTTACAAGAGTTACATATATATATAAATTATTTTTAAGAAGAATTGTGATTCTGTCTCCAGAGAAGTCATATAATAAAAATAGTATATTAGTTATGTAAAAATAATCCTATTTTAGAGTGCCTGGGATGATAACTGCCATGGAAAACAGAAAGCAAATTGCAGCCATGTTTATAACATTAGCTACATATGTTTGAGACAATATACATGTAGCAACACAAGACCAGTTATAATATAGTGAAGACGAATGGTTAATTCTGTCCTGCTCTGCTGAGACTTACAACTCTTTATCAAACAAGTTTGATTTCACATGGTTTCGCATGGTTTTCAGGGAAGAATAGGCGAATCCTTGCTGACGTCATTGTTTACATTTTTGCCTCATTAGCACAAATTAAACTTCAAGCTACAAACACACAGAGAACATCAGTTGAAAGAGAATTTTAAACTGAGTAATCACCGAAAATGTAAGATTGATATGTTAAATATTTACAGAGAAATTGACTTTTCAAAACTGTAAAATGTTTTTTGCTATTTTTAAATACTTTTCCTCAAAATAAATTTATTTTATCATTCTAACATTTTCGGTGATTATCAAGTGTGTCAATCTCTTTCGATTTATGGCCTCTGTTTGTTTATATGTATGTTGCTTGAAGTTTGATGTATGCTAATAAGGAAAAAAAGTAAACGAGGATTCGCCTATACAAGAGGCCAATTAGTAAAACCTCAACAACAAGTCTATAAAATAACACCTGCAATGTTCCTTTGAACTTCCTTCCAGTGATTTAGCATTCAGTTTTGCACTGTATCAGTAGCTTTGCATATTTACTGGCAGCTACTACACCAGGGGTCAACCCCCAGGTACCCTGGGGGATTTGCACAAATACCCAATCAAACTCGTTGTATCATATCCCCTGGTATGGGGCACAGCAATTAGTAAACATTCATACAAGGTTCCTGATCTATGAACCAAAGTGAGCTTTTCCCCCTCACTGATGGGCAACAAGCAATTAATTCTGACAGGTTCCCATGGATCCACCCCTGGGGGAAGCTGCTAATACATGCATTATTTAACCATCCATATACTACAACAACAAAAGAATTTAAGGCAGCAGTCATGATTATGTATGTAATCTACTACATTTAGCCTGTATATTAATATATAAAATGTACATAGTGGCAACAAGGGAACTAGTACTACTACTACTAACAGAGGAGAATGTCAATGTATTTAGCATCATGGTATATTGCTAACTGGGGACAAACTCATTTACTCTATGTATACAACTATATCCACTACACTTGAGGGTCACTACCAGAGATTTGGTTGCATTCGTAGTGTCGGCCTACAATTTAACATTCTGATCCTAGAAGACATGAAGGTCTAACCATTTGCAGATGTCAGAGCAAAGGCAGTACCAGTTCTCCCACTTATTTGAAGGTCCCACCAGGATTTGAACCCACTAGTGACTACCTCCTGCACAACAGACTGACACTTAACCACTGAGCTTACTGGAATGCAGTTTAAGCAAACTGGAGGCTACCATCTTTCTGTTATAGGCCCAAACTTAGTTCAGATAAAATTAATCCAATTGTAATGAAATTATAAATACATATAGATGATGTAACTTTGAAATTTAGAATAAATTATTAGTTCTCAAATAAGGTATAGACTGCATGAGTCCATTTCAGAAATAAACATGCGATTTCCACTCGGTTTTTGGATTATTGGAGTCATCTGTCTTCACACCAAATAATTAATTGCAGTTGTAGATCTTCCGGATCCGTATTCCTATTTTACCGAAAGAACTGATAAATTGGGCCAATTTCTGGAGCCCATTCACTGCAACCTGGTATTAAACATTTGTGTTTACTTACCAAATATGTCAGATACATAAAGTTGGACGCGGACGAAATCTCATTCTCAGACTCCTTTCGTATATAAAAACGTGAGAATTTTCCATGCAGACGGCCCGTAAAACTCCTGTCGGCCCTAGTAAAACTGAACATCTAGGTATTTCAGTCCAAGAAGCCTTTGGTTTCAGCAAAAATGGCCCAATAACTAGGTGATTTGCCATAACAAGGCATAAGTCCTTTGTAGCCGCCATCTTGGATTTTTCAGAGAGAAACCTGACCCGCGTGTTTATCCCGTGGGGAATCGATTCTGATTGGTTGACGGGCCCGGAAGTCGACACATAAAAAAATAATAAAAAAATAAGAAACACTTGCGAAACTTGACTCGGGCCCAGCCTACGCTGGCCCGAGTAATAAAAAGAACATAATATAAATAAGATGTTCTGGGGATTTAAGCCCTAGCCAGTTATCTTTGACATCGATTGTACATGAAGTGGATAGTCCAACGGTAGAATATTTCTTGATTCGGGTGTTACGTTTACGAGATTTTATAGGTTTTTATAACCCATCAAATATTTTCTCTCGCCCGTGATTGGTTCAATGCGTCACGTGACACGATATGTTCTCTCCGTGAGCGAGAAATAGGGTCCTTTGGCACCGACGGTTTTTGTGACGGCGACGGTGGCCGGAAGTCAGATTTACTTCCGGTAGACGTCTCAGATTTTGGCGGGCAGCCGTCGTAGCTCGGCGCGGACGTGACGGAAGGGAGTTCGGCGTTGTCGAGAAAACGTGTGTTCATTTTCCTATTTTTACATATTCAAACTGAAAAAAGAATAACATAAGAACATCCCAAAAGTTCATGTAGGATCTGAATAACATAGATATCGATTTTAATTGGGTTTACATTCAAAGAAATGTTAAAATTATTTGTTTTAATTTCCAGCTGTGCTGAAAGTGAAGCTCGAAAAATAATGGCTGCAATTGCAAGCGCAAGTGAAGGAAAAACCGCCAAGTAAGAAAGGATTGATTCATTTTAGTACAATAACATGCATGAATCACTGTAGTTTTATGATAGCCAAATGAAGGTCAGTTCTTATATCTAGTATGTTTGCAGCAGCTATATAAGCCCTAGAATTCAGAATATCATTCGTGCTTCGACACTATGAATTCAGTGAAAATAGCTACAAGTCAGCATGCTCTAAACCGTTCAAACTCTCAATTTAATAACTTATTACATGCAGGATTTGCTATATATAAAAGTTAAGCTTCATAACATAGGCTTTACAAAATGTATTCTATAGTCTTCAGGATTTTTTGGGCTTTTTTAACAGTTTTTTTCCCAGCTAGTTGGAAAGCTCTCTTCAGTGAATTCAGTCAATAAAAAATAACTTATATTCGGAATTGTGGCTGAAAGCCTCGTCAGTGGAATTCCTAACCCTTTGCAAACAAAATAAATGAAACTATATCTAACTAGTCTTATAAATAGTATAATTTCAATGGGTAAAGTAGTATCTTTTATGCATGGCATAAAAAATAAATTGATTCGGATAAAGATCGAGCGCTAAAGCCCATGCCATCACTAATCAGGTTTATATTTATTTATCTTCAGCTCATTTTGTTTTTACTGGTTAGCTCAGTTGGTAGAGCACGGTCTAGAGTGTGGGAGGTCGGGGGTTCGAACCAGGCCGCGTCCTTGGGCAGGGACGTTTATAAGCCATTGGCCTTCTCTCCTTCTACTTCTAATCAGTATTTGAAGGTGATGTGAAAGAACCTGTTGTACTACTCGAAAAAGAGAAGGGGTTGTCACCCGGTACAGCAGCCTGGCCATTGCACTAACCACACACTCAACATTGTAAACTGCGTGGCTGCCATTGGCGCCAAAATAGCAGTCCGAAAAATTCACTGACGGGATATGTCAGTAAAATGTAAAGCGCCATGAGACTGTGGTGATATGGCGCTATATAAATATGGCCTATTATTATTATTATTATTATTATTATTCACAGGGCAATGGAGTGGTCTGGACAGCATGATGTGTTCATGCTGCAGTAAATGCTGATAAGCAACATATTTACACATAAGAAAGGAAGCGTTGGCCGGGGCGACGCTTGGGACGAGATCACTGAGAAGCTCAATAAAATAAATACACCGCAATTTCGCATCAAAGATAAGAGGGGAGTGAGAGACCGCTGGGTGTTACTCAGGCGTAAATTCAAGGCGAAAATTAGGGAAGAACAATTGGCTAGCGGGATTGAAGTTAACGATATGTCAGAAAAGGAGGTCTTGATCGAAGAGTTGATAGTCAGAGAAAGAAGAGAGCTTTGCCGCTATAAAAGAGGCTACCTCAAGCCAACAGAAAAAAGATAGGGAAACAGCTGAAGATATCAGAAAGAAAGCAATGGAGAGAATGAGGCAAACCAAGAAAAGAAAACTGTCAGGTGATAGCAGTGAAGATGCCGAGCTACGTAAATCAACCGGCTAGAAGAGGCAGTGTACCCAGCCTTTGATTGATTTCTTAACTGAAAAGGCCAGCGCTGACCGTGAGCTGCGGCAAGCGGAGTTGGACATAAGAAAGCAAGAGCAAGAGCACCAGCAGAATATGATGAAATCGATGCTCGAACAGAAACAACAACAGCAGAAAATGAACACAGTCTTTTTATCCGTTGTAAATAAATTCCTTGAGAAGCAAGCCGGAACAAAAACTCTAACTCACGTTATTTACACTCACAGTGTGTATAGACTATAGACTCCAGACTTCTATAGATTTGTAAACTTAGATTTACAGTTCATTTGCCTCCTCTAAATTATAATTTAATTTAGTTGAATAATTAAAACTGTACATTGTTGCATGCAACCATCATGGTACCCGAATATTACTATTTGTTCTTGCTACAAGTACAAGTTTTAAAAGTTAGTTTTTCACATAATCACTGGAAGTATTCTTCTAGGCTTGGAGGCTCTAGTTCAAAGAAATGAGATGTCTGATTTCGATAAAGGCAAGTTAATGCATTGTTTCGCAATGCACAAACAACATACATCTTTCCAATGCTACTGAGTTCGATCTTCAAAGTCTAGAAATTTGAAGGAGGTGATAATATCACCAAATAGCCATTCCACTGAGATTCTAACGGTAGCATTAAAGGCCTCCATCTGTGGTGTAATCAGGCCTTGGCGAAATGGAGCCTGCAGATGAATCCTGAGAGGGTACGTCGGATCGCCATAGGTACACATGGGCTGGCCTGTAGGGGAAAACGCTAGTCGGTGAAGGTCATTTAGAAGCCCTGAGTCAGCCAAACATTCCTGCATCGTGTTTACGACCCTCTGAAATCCAAAATCAGTTCATTTCAGCTATTTTTTTTACTAGCCACTATATATATATATATTTTCCCTCATTCGTTTATCCTTCTGTAGCTTTTTTGCACATTGATCATTTTGGAAGCCATTTCACTGCAGCTAACAAAATAAGGTATTTTTACTAATACTATACTAGTACTACAATGTAGTCCTTGCCCTTGATTTATCTTGGTTCTTGAGGTCCACGAATTTATCAGTTTATCTACTATCAAGTGTATATTCACCCTCTTAAAATAAAGCGTGTTTTTTGCTAAAGACTTTGAAAAGTAGTAATAATTTTTAGTTTTAGCCCGGCTATTGTTTTCAACAAAAATATGTTATTTCTTTATGTTTTAATTTTAAACAGATTGGACTAATTGTTCGTTATGCGTATACCAGCTAAAGAAACTTTTCAGGTTTTTACTTACCTACTGGGACAAAGACATTGGCAATGAGCCCATTTGGCAAAGCCAACGACTGTAACTTCAGGGCGTGAACTCTTTTATGCCCATTGTAAACAATTCTTTGTTCAGCTCCTGGTCGGGAGATTGGTCGCACGGTCCCATCTATGAAACTAAAACAGGTGTCTAGAGGCGAACCTTTCTTCGAGATAGAGTCGGCATAGCTTTGGAGAGCATGAGGATTCAGGATATCTTGGTTCCATTCTGTTATCAGGTGGCCATAGGTTTCGTAAATGTAATCCAAAGTGTGGTTTGTCATCAGGCTTAAAACAGAGACTGGACGCCCAAACCTTGGCATCATATCTACATATCTGCATGGGTACACCAATCGTTTTAGAAGCATGCACAGTCCTTCCATGCTGTCGTACGCACTCCTCTGCTGGCACTTGACCGTTGGTGGTAGCTGTAGGGTTTCTAGAAGGCGAGGAAGATCGGCGTTTTCCACACGGAACTCTGCTTTACAGTCTGCTGGATCGATGTCGTCAAGATTAAATGGGTCATAGCGTTATAATTAAAATCAGGATTTTTAGACTGATATGCGTCATAAAGAAGAACAAATTCTTTGTCAGAAACAGTGTTATTTACGTAGCTAACTAAGAGTAGTTCTGGAATGCTCTTAAATGTATTCATTTTTCAGTAGAGTTCTGAACAGTACCGTCGAATATTCTGTTTGCAAAAGACAAAGAAGTCGCGCGGCTAAAGTTTAATTTTCGGTGGGAAAAACGCCGCCGTCGGCCCAGTCTCTCTCGGTCACCGACGTCTCGAAAGCCGTCGGTGCTAAAGGTCCCTAATATCAGCGAATACACCCCCTGTGAGCGTATAAGCGAGCGTGAAAGAAAATATTTGAAGGATGATAACAACAATAACCTACATTGTGGCTTCGAAATATTCCCTGATATTTGCCCTTGGACATTATCTGATCTTCGAATCTCACAATTTCCATCGAGCTTCGCTCTCGGGAACTGTTCTCTTCTCGGATCAGATAATGTCCGCGGACAAAATATCAGGGCATATTTCGACGCCACAAATAAGTTATTGTATTTATATTTCCAATATATATGCTAATGTGTGATGTCATCACCGACATGATCGCTTATCATACAAAAGCATGCTGGTAGAGACAAATTACCTATTTTTATATTCTAAGTTTTATTTGAAGCTTATGAAAGTGATTTTACAAAAAAAATCTGATTTAGAAAATAGCTTAATTCACAAGCATAAAGAAATTCAGCAAATGTCGGTAATGACATCACATCATTAGCATATTTACAACATAAACCTTTATATCTCGTAGACGCAACACCCAAATCAAGAAAAATTATACCGTTGGACTATTCCACTTCATGTACAATCGATATCAAAGATAACTGGCTATCTTTAATATTCGAACCGTTCTAACCTTCCATGACAAGGTACAATACAATAAGGCAGACGATCAGCACAGCAGGTAGACCAGCTGTAAGGTATTCCCAGTATAGACGCCATGTGATGGTACCCACCATTCGATCTTCATCCTCTTCCATCATATCACGGCTACCACTCTGTCCTCTCTCGGGATCGTTTGAACTACCTTCTAATCGTTCCAGCCTTTGCTCTTTTGTTATGTGAAGTTTCTCTGCTTCAGCAATTTCAGATACTACGTTGAGTGTGCCATTTTTCATAAGATCTTTATATGATCCTTCCCCAACAACACGACCTTTATTCAAAACTACAATGTTGTCGGCTCGATGGAGATGCTGCAGTTGATGTGTGGCTAGAATCCTTAGGCGACCTGATAACTCTCCACAGATACACTTGTCAAATATGTGTTGACCAACTTTAGCATCTACAGCACTTAGAGGATCATCCAATAAGAAAATATCAGCATCGGAGTACACTGCGCGTGCAAGACTTACACGTGCCCGCTGACCACCACTTAGGCTCACTCCACGTTCACCGATCATACTCAAGTCTTCTTTTGGAAGGTGTCTCAAATCTTCTTGAAGATCGCACACTTCCAGAATCTTCTGATATCTTTCGTCGTTAAAAGGTTTTCCAAAGAGGATATTTTCTCGAACAGTTCCTGAGAACACCCATGGAATTTGACTTACGTAAGCAACTTTACCAAGAAACGATATCCTCCCTGATTTAACAGGAATTTCTTCTTGAATTGCCATAAGCAATGACGACTTACCACTACCAACAGCTCCAGTGACAATGACAAGCTGGTTTCCTATTGCTTGAAGAGAAATTCCATGCAAACTACATTGTTCATCATATTCGCTCCAGCCGGCCGATACATCAGTTAATGACAGGTGTGGTTCCATTTTATTTCGCAGCCCGGTGTCATTTTCGGTATTTAGAGATCTGTTTGAGAGGTTCCTGGCGGGAAATTGTTGCTTCTCTTTCCAAATGGTATCATATGAACGATTAGTAGTAATCATGTTGGTGATAGTGGTATTTCTATTCGCTATTTTATCCACATGACGAGAATTTTCAGAACATGTCAACAAAAAGTTTTGTATTCTTTTCAATGCGGTGATTGATTCGAAAACCCTGTAAAGTTTTTCAGAAAGTCTTGCACAAATGACATTGTGGAAAATGTCTAAAATTGTAGTCAGGGTGAATATGCTTGAAGCGGAGAGATGAACACCAGAGCAAACCAGGGTGGTAATAGATATTAAAGCTGTCAATGGTCTTGTGGTGAAGATAAATGCTAAGAAACCAGATAAAATGCTAGTCTTCATTTGAACGATCTTGATTTCTTCCCTATAAACGAAACAATGAATACCATTAATATACTTTGTATGTGTAGTCTTTATTTCTTTAATAGTGTAAACGTATCTTTTCAACAATAGGTTGCAATAGTATTCAGGGTTTGTTCTTAAAGAATAGAGCAACATGCAGTTGGTATTGCTTTATCTTGCCGCTTCTCCAAATGAATGAAATATTTCCTCATCTTCTGTAAAGAGGTTGCTTGAGCAGCACACAAAATATAGCGTTTGTCACCATGATTACAGCCGTTTTAAATGATCTATTTTACCTTCTTATTTCCCTAACAGTATTTCTGTATTTCCATTCCCAGGCGTACATCTTTATGGCTCGTATACCAGAGATGATGTCATTCATCGCTGACAGGCGTATGTCTGTTACCCGAGCTTGTTCTTTTCGTAGTTTAGCAATTTTTCTGCACATGTTAATGTTGCAGACCAACACAACCAGTAAAAACAATAAAACTACCAATGACTGCCAGCCAACCAGATAACACAGTAATATGATGGATGATGCTATGTCGTACGGAGCTCCAATTATTATAGGTAAGCCATCCACTCCTTGCTCCATTTTCTGGGCGTCAGTTGATACCAAGTTGTTGATATGACCTGTTGTTATCTTAGTTAGGCCGCTACGAGTTGAAACTAGAACCTAAAATACAAAGAAAATACGTCATAGTTTTTACATCAAGTTCAAGACGAAGAACAATTAACAATCCCCAGGCACAGATAATGTGAATTATCCGAATAAAAAGCCATCTTTGATCACGCCTTTTTATATCATTATGGTCGGCACAATCAGTAGTCACGGATTGCAGTTACTGTATAAATCATAACGTCATGTTCTATGTTTGCTGCCCAGCAAGTGAGCCGACATCCGTTCGACCTTGAAGACGTATTTCAGATGTACTTAGATTCCAATTTGATTTACTTAGATGTTTCGATAACATTTAAATAACACACCAAAGCATATCTACTCCTTTCCCTACTGGACATGTTTGGCTCAGTTGGTCAAATCCTGAGTGCTAACTCAACCCTCCCCCTCAGTTCAAGTTTGGCTAGCCCGGGGCAGTTAAATACTGCTGTCTTTTTAAGCCTTGGCATCAAACGTTTCCCACAATGCCATTTGGGAGAATTCTGTGCACTAGTTGACGGTAGGTATGGCTGCTTCGGTAGGGTTTCCAATGAAATGTGCTCTAATTTCGGAAAAAAAGCCTCTGCAAGAGAGCTACAGGACATCATTAAAGGGGAACTGAACCCTAAAATCAACCCAACGTCTTTACAAAGATGTATTCGAATAAGTTCTGCTATTTTATTTTTCTGTGTTGCACGTCTGAGGAGAAAATTAGTCTCCAAGTTCGATTTTCCGCTGAAAAATCTATATTGTGTGGCGGCCCAATTCAGTGCAAATTTCCCCATAATGTACGTCACACATACCAAGGAAGAACGATCACACCTCCAGCACAAAGAAAACACAATGGTCGGCAATTAGAAGCCATTAGTCCTGCTATTCAATGTCGGGGACAGCATGGCGAAACTAATTTATTCCCCATATACTACGCCACAAATTACGAGACTTGAGCCGTCTGTACATACCGGAGGCTGTGAGTAAGGTTTTCGGATTTTCTCTTCCTTGACGCGCAACACAGAATAATTAAGAGGCTGTCTCTGTAAGAGCGGTCCACTCGATCTCGGACCTAAAAATAGATTTCGTTTATCATCCTACCATGAATGGTACTATCTATCCTTACTACTAAAATGTAGTTAGATTAATTGAAAAGTTTATTTTACTCCCATTTCGAGGGGTTGAATGGTTAGTCCTGCTAACAGGCCGAAAAGTGCCGTGACACTGGGTTTTTAGGGTCCACTAAAACATTCTTTGCAGCATTTCAACTTTCAAATTTTACACACATTCAATATATTATTACTTCTTTTTACCCTTTATTGCTCGAAATAGGACGAAAATTAAATTTTAATCGAACCCATTCAAAGAGTAACTCGATCAACCCAAAATTATAGCTTTTCAAAAATGCAGAATTCTCACTTGTGGCACCTAGGCCAGACATAAATATCCATTCTAGCCATAGATTAAGGTTACCGTATACCTTCGCGGGTGTCTCTCGCAAATAAAATCGCACGCGCATCATTTTAAAGGAAAGATTATATAATGTAGAATGCGCTGAAATGTTTTCTTTTGCACAAATATTACATTTTCAGGAAATGCCAAGGCAACAAACGCAAAAAAAGACGAGTCTCACAGAAGTGAATTTATGTGCCTCCGCGTTCGCGCCTACGAACGATTCGGCTGCATAACGTCAATCAGCACAGGATGGCCTGTCAAAGTGTGTGACCTTTTTTTAATATTTTACTTTGTTCAAATGCAATTCATCTTCAAAGTTTCAACCGAAATAGTTTCTGTGTTTCATCACGGCAAGTACTCTTATAAGAAAAATATTAAAACATCGCTAAACGCTCACAGACTTTGGTTCATATGTAGCTCTTCTAACACTAGGCCAAGTTTCATCAAGATCTGACAAGTCTTCATACTCTATAAATTCATCCAAAGACAGTGAATACGCATACAAATATATCGGCGTTTTTGGCTTCTGAAGGTTAGTAAACACATCACACATCATCAAAGCAAACGTCAACACTTAAACCAACTATTCACTCTTCTTAATATTTATGCGCATACAATTAGCTACTCGAAAACGAGGCTAACCCCGCATCGTTTCTTAGCTGAAAAGCAAAATGGCGTCGCGGACGGAACATTGCTGTGTTCTTCTATACGTTGGAGACAAAAAGAAAAATCCTGAATTGTCCTTTTGAACTCAGGTGGACGTTGCGGCATCCCCGATGCGGGGATAGCCTCGTTTTCGAGTAGTGAATTAGATATTTGCATAAATATTAAAAAGAGTCAATATAGCCAATTATATGTAAGGATAACCGGAGCTTATGAATCAAGTCCAGAAATTCGCGGGAAATTAGTACGTGGCTAATTGCATAAGAAACATACATATACTAGTGTCAAATTACGTTTTGTCTAATATCTCGCAAACTTTTGCATGTATAAAATGTTTTTTTTAGGAAAGATGAAGGTCAATCCATCAATTTCAAAACAATATTGTAAATTTTAACGCGGAATTTGACTCGTTTTAACAGACAATGTATGGAAAACTGAAAACACGATTGCACGCTTCCCAGCAACAACATCCCTCAAATTTCGATATGTTAATCTTTTACCTGGTATCTTAAGTTTGTATCTGAACAATATTTCAGAAATTCGATTTTATGGATTTATTTGGCATCGGATTCCCATCGATTCCCATACAAACACTTTCATTCGCGCCATGTTTGCACCCCTTTCAAAATGTCGGAATTTATCGCGAACTGGTCTATTATAGGAATGAGTTCGCCCTCTGCATGATTGATCGAAAGCGTGACGTCATGGAGATTTTGATGGACATGTTATAAAGGGGGTTCCCTGCCGGAGCCAATTATTAAAAATCATTACATCATTATTAAAATCTGTTCTTCATTTTTCATTCTCAATTCATACTTTAGATCCACTATCCAGCGGCAAAAATCCATACCATTCCATGTTTTTTCACGGGATCATTTGCGGTACCCATTGGGGATCATTTGCGGAGCGGGATCATTTGCGTTCCATTTTGGGGATCATTTGCGGGCCTGGGATCATTTGCGGGCCGGAATCATTTGCCGACCTGTACAGGACTTGAGGCTCTACTTAGCCGATATTTATATAATTTAACCTTACTTACAGTCCAAAAATATATCTTTGATAAAGACAACAGAAGTGTAAAACTGTTATTGTTCAAACAGAAACGGCTCATAATAAGTCAATTTTGAAATCACGATACATGGTTCACATGCAGTAGCGCCCTCTTCTTCAGATCTTGTATTTACTGCCACATTTCATTCAACAGAATGGCGGCCTTGAGGCTCTGCTTAGCCGAATAACCGCTGCATGGCCGATCATTTTACAGTAGTGCTCGTGATCGCATTTATTTGAAAATAGACGGCACTGTTGTGTTCGTGCCTCGTGTACATCAGTTAATCAGTAAAACGACAATGGAGTGAATCCATTTACTAATGTATTTATTTCCTCAATTCATCCGGGGCCGTAGCTAGTGAAGAGTTAATACCTCATATTTGTTATAATAGTTAATAGTTAATACCTCATATTTGTTATTGAACCAGTATCTATCTAAAATCATAACATTTGGTGCGGCACAACAACATCTTTATTGGACCTGGATACTTTTACAAGTATATTGGTCAAGCTCGAGCATCAATATTACTAGGTTAATTTGAGTATAGCTCTAAAATATTGTAATCGACATTTTATGAAGCATAAATTAATATAATTGCTCATTTTGTTGGGAAATTGTTTGCCCTGATTCAGAAAATTCTTTATAGTTATATGAGATACTGACACCGAATAAGTTTTGGAGAGCCGGATAATCTTTCCTCTTCGCATAGCATGCAATGAAGTAGAAAATGTTCCTCATCTTCAGTGTTTGTTGTACAGAAGAAACTTTAACGTACACTGCTTCCCCCACCCAGGCACTGAAAATGATTTACACAAATTAAATGCCAAACACCTGTAACATTTGCATTGGATCTTATGAATCCAATACTAATGAGAGTCCATCATTAACTGCCAGCTCATGTTGTGCATGACTCGTGAGTCAAAAAACTAGAAAAACTGGGGTTTAACGCAGCTTCTACCTTGCCCTTGGAATAACCAGTCTACAGGTCTACAGGTGACGAGTACGATTGGTGCTGAGGGTACTTGTTGTCTTGGTTGCCATACACGACTTTCATAATGGCCGCCTCCTAATTTGCATATGTGATTTCCCGTTTCGGTAGTTTATCCACGTGTATAGAAAATATGAACATTGCCATGTGAAAGAGCATGTCGACATTAGTGACCTTGTGAAAGTTGAGTGCTGTAGCTTATAAAGCAATGAAGTTACAGCCAGTTGAAATTAGAGAGATTTGTATGAGAAAAACGACGGAGGCCTTTATAGCCTCGCTTTCATATTTTTCTGCATTACAAATGCTCATAGCTCAACAGCAATTTTCCACATTCCTCTAAAACTCAAAACAATTACTAGTTTTAATGTGATCTTTCATGTAGTAGCATTGGTTTTCCCCTACATATTTATCTTCCAAATTATGCAAATTAGGAGGCGGCTGGAGTCGGCCATTATGAAAGTCGTGTATGTGAGTTGGCCATCTCGTATCGTACTGTAGTTAGTTTTATTTTCTAGTTTTCACAACACATACACTGTACGCGAACCGGACTACACAGACACAATGATAAGCGACCTCCTATTTTGTGTAAAAAGCCCATTTTACACTAAAACTGTTTTTTTTTTGGCATGGCTAGGACAAAAGTGGTACGGGTACCAAAAATATCGGTTCCTTACCTCGTTTACACTATTGTTTACTTGCCAAATGTTTGGTACTGTCTATTCTTAAGAACGCATGCGCTGTTCGTCCATGCATCCAAGGTGGCGGATAAAGAAAGTTTGGAAGTCTATAGATTTGGTAAAGGTATGAAAAAGGCGTTAGTGAAACGGCAGGGGGGAAAACGGGACTCAGATTGTTCACGAGGTTAACGACTACGCTGGCTCTCCTCCTTCGGTGTTTTTGCGTTTTCAAGGCTTCATGTCATGGCTTGTTCTTTCACTATTTTGAGAAGTTCCGCCGAAGTGTAAACTTCGGCGTGTGAGCGCTAGCTAATACTAATGGACTCCAATAGAAAGTTTATCGACCCGAAAAGACTGTGTCCGGGCCAAAAAACTGCCATCATCAAATGCGGTAATCTGGAAAACTCAAAATCGATTTTGAGCGCTCCTCGTTTCTCTTCTCCGAAAGTGATCGTTTTAAACGTCGGAGTTAACGACGTTGAGTCATCCACAGTCGCTGATATTTGCGCTGATTTTACAGAAACTGTAAACATAGCCCTTCAAACGTTCCCTCACACTAAACTGGTTATCTCCGAAATCACTCCAATAAATGATGATCTCAATTCACAAGTAAAAGAAGTAAACATGTTCTTAAACACAAAGTTCCTTTCACAACTGCCATCAAGCTCCATGGTTACTACATATTCAAATATCAATAACAATGATTGTCGTTTCGACCGGAAACATTTATCTAGGAACATTGGCATAAAGCGTTTAGCTGGAAACTTAAAGGGTGCAATTCGTGCAGTTCTGGGTTTCCAGAAACCGTATCATCCTGATAACTCAGTGGATCAACAGTTTACACGTCCTCCGAGCTTGGACCAACACCTCCCAAGATCGCCCGGGAATCAGCATTCTTACGAAACTAACGACCTAACGAAGGAGTTAATTTCACAATTAAAGTCTGTATCTCTATTGATGTCTACCCTTCATCGACCTGCTTATGATCAGCTCACGTTAGCACCCTCTTCACCACAGCTGCTTCAGATTCCACTACAACAATCTCCTTTAGGAAGTCAGCAGTTTCATCCAGTGTATCCGAATCAACCCTTGGCCTTCCGACCAGGGTCACAGCAGCCAATGAACCTTATATATCCCCCTCGTGTAGGTTAAAAATACACCTCTTTTTTTTTCTTCAAATAGTTTTTCATATACAATTTCCTCGGTGTTTGAGACGTAGACATCGGTAATACTATCTTCCTCAACGGTCTACCAAGTTTAACCTTAAAGGAGTCATGGAATATAAAAATGCCCTTTCCTTTTGTTCTTTTAACGTCGAGGGTCTTTTAGGTAAACTAGAAGACCCACATTTCATTGACATTATTTCCAAATACGACTTTATCGCTCTCTTAGAAACATGGTTACCATCTAATTACAAAGTCCAAATTCCTGGTTTTTACAGTTTCTCAAAAACGAGGTCAAAGCATCCTAAAGCAAAACGATTTTCTGGGGGAATTACAATTTTAATAAGAGATTCTTTAAGAAAAGGGATTAAAATCATATCAAATGGTGATGATCTTTTTCTATGGTGTAAATTTGACAAGGTTTTCTTTCAGTTAAGAAATGATGCGTATGTTTGTTCAGCATACATACCGCCCTGTAATTCAAGCTTCTTATCACATAATCAAAATGATCCGTTTGATACATTACAGAGACAGCTACTCAATTATGACAAAATAGGTGATATCATTCTTTGTGGTGACTTTAACGCAAGGACGGGTTCGCTAAAAGATTTTACCGAGAACATTTCAAATTCATCGATTTGTTTTGACGATAACGATATTCAACCCTCTAACAGAAACAATCGTGACAATCACATATCTAGTTTCTGTAGATCATTAATCGAAACGTGCATAGCTTTCAACTTAAGAATCTTAAATGAGAGAACTAAAGGAAATCACTCTGGTCAATTTACCTGTTTTAAATACAATGGTACAAGTGTAATCGATTATGCTATGGTTAGTGAAAATATGTTACCGGAAGTTGCTTTCTTTACGGTTAACCCACCAAGTTTTAATTCATGTCACTCACCAATTTCATTTGCTTTCAACATCAGAATGCTCCGAGTGAATGATAATGAATCCAATTTGAATAAATTTCCTGTCTCTTTTAAATGAGATTCAATATCAAAAGAACGATTTTCGTCAATTATTAAATCTAAAGTTGTTTCAGATAAGTTTCAGTCTCTCAATTGTAATTCAATAAATAATACATCTGAAACCATAAAGGACCAGTTAACTAGTCATAAGTCTGAAATGGGAGTTGTGTCACGCCAGAGAAGTTAGTGATATGAATAAATTAACGGCTAAATTAACTTGAAATTTGCTTTGTGCCGCAGGTTTTATTGCATAATTCTACAAAATAGTTCTTAATCTATGGCTAGAATGGATATTTAGGTCTGGCCTAGGTGCCACAAGTGAGAATTCTGCATTTTTGAAAAACTATAATTTTGGGTTGATCGAGTTACTCTTTGAATGGGTTCGATTAAAATTGAATTTTCGTCCTATTTAGAAATAATCTATTGAATGTGTGTAAAATTTGAAAGTTGAAATGCTGCGAAGAATGTTTGAGTGGACCCTAAAAACTTTTCAATCAATCTAACTACATTTTAGTAGTAAGGATAGATAGTACCATTCATGGTAGAAAGATAAACAAAATCTATTTTTGGGTCCGAGATCGAGTGGACCGCCTTACAGAGACAGCCTCTTAAATAGCAGAACCTATTTATTTCGAATATATGTTTGTATAGACATTGGGTTGATTTTAGGGTTCAGTTCCCCTTTAAGTCTGATGACGGCTGAAAAGTACTTGGTTTGCTTTTAGTAGGCCTTGCGAGGGGATTTCACAGGGTTTCTCCATTGTGTATCTGCTTTGAGACACATGAAAAAAATATTCAATGAAATCCTTGAAATTCTGCAGTTGGTGATCTCCCCCCCCCCCCCCCCTGCTCAACCGATTAGGATGTGTTTTTGTCACTTTAAATCACAGCACTTGGTTGTAGGGGTAAAAGACATAAAAAAACTACAGGTGTCCCAGAGGGGGGGGGGGGGGGGGAACCCCTTGTGAATTCAATTGGAGGGGGGAGCAGGTAAACGTGGTCGAGTGAAATACAGTGTAAACATCGGCGTGGTTCACAGTCGTTTGGTGCGTTTTGTGCAAACAAACCTGCTGGTTGGAAAGATTAAAGATACTGTAATGACTGCGTGGTGATTTGGTATTTGATTTCAAGTGCGAATGGGAAGGGTTTTTTGAGCCGAGTTTCAGCTCCTCAAAATTCGTGAAAATCGAAGAAATGCACAACGAGTCCAAAACAAATGATTTTTTCTCCAAAGTGGGAGAGTCAAGCGATCCCCATTATAGCTGTGGCTTCGAAGTCATTCGTCGTTTGAAATGATATCACAACATCGTATTTCCAGCATGTCTAGGTTTGATGCAATAATTTTCTCCAGGTACATGCTTCATATTGGGCGGTTACGGGCGGTGCAGGAGGGAAATGATTGAAGTGCCAATAAAATAAAAAAATCGATCAAGTCTTTATTTTATTTTATTCAATTCTATGCTTCCCTTAGTCACTTTGTACAATTAAAAATCAATTTTGAGAGCGGGAACATTTTTTTCCGCAACGAAATCATGCAAAATTGCCAAAATCAGGCGACAATTTCGGATTTGGCCGTGCCATTTCCATTTTGCACTACCAGATCCTCTTCGGAGAGATCCACATCGCTATAGCGCTTGCTCACATCTCCAGCTCCCACACGTGTTAGCGTGGTGGCTGGGGTTTAAAGCAGCTTTGACTGGCTCGTCCTTAGAGTAACCAGATTCTGAGGCCTATGATCTTTAGTGAGGCTGACGATCTTGGGGAAGGGTCTGAATGGGCCTTCATGTCAGTTGTCAGTTAAAATTTTGGCCATTTGTCAGTTGTCAGTTACTAAAGAAAATTTACAAAGTTTGACTCACAAAATCCAAATTTGTCAGTTGTCAATTATTTTTCGGTTGTCAGTTGTCAGTAAAAATATCGTCATTTGTCAGTTGTCAGTTATTTTTAAGGCCGTTTGTCAGTAGTCAGTTAACCCCATTCAGACCCTCTTGGGGGCTATGCCATGCTGACGAGTCCTAAGAAGGACGAAACAGCTGTACATGGTTGCCACTCTACGGGTAATAAGATGTGAGCATGCGTATTAGACGCTAGCTACGTCATAGCGTGTGTTGGGTAGTGCCACGCAACGTGCTTGACAATTTTTATACTGTTAAAGTATGCTAATCACATTCGTGACGTCACTTGGTCTTCGTATTTTATTCACAAAAGTAAAAATGTGACCAACGGCAAAGTTTCTATTTGAAAAAAATTAGGCCAACGTCCAGATTTCAAGTAAGACATATTTAGCATGAAAATTGGGCAAAAATGCATTTAAATTGTAGTATCACGATTCACTAATCATTTTGTTTACTTTTGAGACGCCAATATAATATGGGCCGCGTCAGTCAAAAAGGGCCCGGACGACATAATATGTAAATGTTTTTTGAAATTGTACCATGTTTTTTATACTTGTGGTGCGATTACAAAATACATCGCGAGCGCCACATTTTGCTACTAACAAGTAGTGTTGATTTCATGAAATTGACAAGTGAAATCGAAGACGAAATTTACGACATTTTTACACAAGGGTTTGATCACAATTTTAGCAGGCGCAATTCATTCCCTATCATCAGACGATTGTTTCAAGGTATAACTTATACTGTTGCGAAAATTATATTACGAGCTACGGGGAGCAGAATGACTGCAGAAAAGATTTTTTTTAGCCAAAAAGGTATCATCTTCTTCATCTTATTCTTTTTTTTTACTCTTTAATGCGAACAGGTACAAATGAATGTCATACATATTGTTAGGAATGAAATGTAGCGCTTCTCGTCAAGAATACAGTACAATCTTCAACTTGTTATTAGGAACACCATTGTAGGAATTATTTAACTTGTATGTCGTCCGGGCCCTTTTTGCCTGACGCGGCCCATATGGTATTGGCGTTTCAGAATACCATCCTCTGATTGGCTCTTGCGCGAGCCATTGTAGTCACATGGCTTCCCGGTCAAGTTCAAAAGTCGTTTGTTGAACAGCATTTATTAAGCGCGTCGTAGCAAGATTTCTACAATTTCACATTTAACTCGTTGTAAATTACAAGATACGTTACGAATTCTTCAATCCTAAATGTAAGGTTGGCATTGTAGTATTCGTCAGAAATCTAACACTCTTATCCGCTAAAAGTACAATGTTCACCGTCTCAAAGCAGTAAAATTGCAAAAGTCGTTCAAATAAAGCCTCAAAGTCAAGGCAAAGTTCTTAAATAAATGAAAAAGGCTTTCTTTCAAAGAAAAAACAACAATTCTTTTAAAATTAGACAACCCTTAAATGCGAAATCACTTATCACATTTGAAACTGATGTTTATTTGACAAGAATTGAATGTAGAAGCGTTGAAGTAATTTCAACCTCGCGAAAGTTTTCTCCATGTAGTGATCATTCTGTGTATTCTTATTCCGGAATACGATCAATCGAACGCACCCTAAGTTCAAATTAAAGAAATAAATGTTAAGAATAAATAACCCGTAGTATGGTGGCTTGTTTGGCCTATTCAAAAAATAGGTTTTTTTAACCCGAGTTATTTTTTCAAACACAAGACAATTTCTTTTTGGGAAAAAAAGGAAATTATTTGCTTTGGTAAATAATTAATCAATTTGATATGTTTGAGAATTGTTTTCTTAATCCCGAGTTCCTCAGTCAGTCCAGAGTTCTTAATTATTCTGACTCAATATCATACCTACATATACATATATAATCGCCGTGACCCCATATAACGCAGCAATACCCACGATTGCTCTCATCTGACTTGATAGCTCAGTTGGTAGAGCGCCAGACATGTAACCTGGAGGTCGTTGGGTTCGAGTCCCACTTGGGTCAGAGATTTTTTCTCTTTCCCTCGTAGGGCGTGCACACTTAGCACTACAGCTTACCACTTTATATATTACATTCAGAGTTCTTAATGCCGAGTCCTTCGTCGACCGTTCTTATTACCAGAAACCGGTTAGGCTTTTTTTAATAATCGGGTCAATTATTCTGACTCAATTTTGTTTTCATTTCCAGATATCTCATCCTGCTTGTCAGTATCCTCCTATTTACAACACACAAGGAAACAATTTCAAAGCAATACCAAAAGTAATAACAAGCGTATTAGCCAGGAGCGAGCATAATCGCGCCATGTTCACAAGTGTCAATTACAGACACTGCGGAATTTGACTCGTTTTAACAGACAATGTATGGAAAACTGAAAATACGATTGCACGCTTCCCAGCACAGATACATCCCTCAAATTTCGATATGTTAATCTTTTACCTGGTATCTTAAGTTTGTATCTGAAGAATATTTCAGATAATTCGATTTTATGGATTTTATTTGGCATCGGACTCCCATCGATTCCCATACAAACACTTTCATTCGCGCCATGTTTGCACCCCTTTCAAAATGTCGGAATTTACCGCGAACTGGTCTATTATAGGAATGAGTTCGCCCTCTGCATGATTGGTCGAAAGCGTGACGTCATGGAGATTTTGATGGACATGTTATAAAGGGAGTTCCCTGCCAATGGTTAAAAATCATTACATCATTATTAAAATCTGTTCTTCATTTTTCATTCGCAATTCATACTTTAGATCCACTATCCAGCGGCAAAAATCCATGCCATTCCATGTTTTTTCACCGGATCATTTGCGGTCCCCATTGGGAATCATTTGCGGAGCGGGATCATTTGCGTTCCATTTTGGGGATCATTTGCGGAGCGGGATCATTTGCGGACCTGTACAACCCATTGAGCCTTGAGACTCTACTTAGCCGATATTTATATAATTTAACCTTACTTACAGTCCAAAAATATATCTTTGATAAAGACAACAGAAGTGTAAAACTGTTATTGTTCAAACAGAAACGGCTCATAATAAGTCAATTTTGAAATCACGATGCATGGTTCACATGCAGTATCGCCCTCTTCTTCAGATCTTGTATTTACTGCCACATTTCATTCAACAGAATGGCGGCCTTGAGGCTCTGCTTAGCCGAATAACCGCTGTATGGCCGGTCATTTGACAGTAGTGCTCGTGATCGCATTTATTTGAAAATAGACGACACTGTTGTGTTTGTGCCTCGTGTACATCAGTTAATCAGTAAAACGACAATGGAGTGAATCCATTACTAATGTATTTATTTCCTCAATTCATCCGGGGCCGTAGCTAGTGAAGAGTTAATACCTCATATTTGTTATAATAGTTAATAGTTAATACTTCATATTTGTTATTGAACCAGTATCTATCTAAAATCATAACATTTGGTGCGGCACAACAACATCTGCTTCCCCCACCCAGGCACTGAAAATGATTTACACAAATTAAATGCCAAACACCTGTAACATTTGCATGGGATCTTATGAATCCAATACTAATGAGAGTCCATCATTAACTGCCAGCTCATGTTGTGCATGACTCGTGAGTCAAAAAACTAGAAAAACTGGGGTTTAACACAGCTTCTACTTTGCCCTTGGAATAACCAGTCTACAGGTCTACAGGTGACGAGTACGATTGGTGCTGAGGGTACTTGTTGTCTTGGTTGCCATGTGAGTTGGCCATCTCGTGTCGTACTGTAGTTAGTTTTATTTTCTAGTTTTCACAACACATACACTGTACGCGAACCGGACTACACAGACACAATGATAAGCGACCTCCTATTGTGTGTAAAAAGCCCATTTTACACTAAAACTGTTTTTTTAGCATGGCTAGGACAAAAGTGGTACGGATACCAAAAATATCGGTTCCCTACCTCGTTTACACTATTGTTTACTTGCCAAATGTTTGGTACTGTCTATTCTTAAGAACGCATGCGCTGTTCGTCCTAGACTTGCTCCAAGTCGAACTCGCTGAGTCACTCGGTAAGCCATTACTGGCTCAAAAAGCGAGCGCGAGAATCGAAGCGAGAGGCGAGTTCGACTTGTTTCACTTGCAGGAAATTGAATCGGGGGTTGTGTTTTGGCGCGAAAAAAACGTTTCAGGGGCGGAGCTTACATTTCGCGCCTTTCACAAACTCTTTCTGAGTACAATCAAATTGTAAATACCACATCCACGGTTGACTGACTTGACACGTCAACATACAATGCCTGAAGAATTGACGCTTTGTGATTGGGCAAATCTTAGTACGTCATAAGCCACGCCTCCGGTTGAAAAATCAACCGGTAAATTTGGCGCGCTGCAAGTGGGAAAAGTCCTTCGTGCGGAGGGCTAAGAAGGACTTTGATAAAGTCTATGTTCGTCCATGCATCCAAGGTGGGGGATAAAGAAAGTTTGGAAGTCTATGAAAAAGGCGTTAGTGAAACGGCAAGGGGGAAAACGGGACTCAGATTGTTCACGAGGTTAGCGACTACGCTGGCTCTCCTCCTTCGGTGTTTTTGCGTTTTCAAGGCTTCATGTCATGGTTTGTTCTGTCACTATTTTGAGAAGTTCCACCGAAGTGTAAACTTCGGCGTGTGACCGCTAGCCAATACGAACGAAGGCTGTGGATTAAAATAGCCTTTGGCTCGGATGATCGTGTACACTGCAAATTTTACCCGGGTTGAGCTTGTATTTCTGGTACCCGTACCAATTTTACGCGTGCTTGTACTACCTTTAAAGGCAAAGGTAAAGCGACATTATTTAACGTCGGTAGCTCGTGACAGTCTTGAAATCTTGAAAGCACGACTGATAAACTAGAGGTCGACGTGGGACCTACGATTTAACGTCCTTATCCGAGAAGACGTTAATGTGTAACAATTTGTAGTTCGTGAACGAGATTGTTTCACAAACGCAGCACCTTCTACTCAGTTATTTTACTGAGACCCTGAGTGTTGGTCAGGCCGGGGTTGAACCCGCGACCTCCCGCACAACAGACGGCGGAGCTTAATCACTGAGCTAACCGGGAGGCGGTAAATAGAAGGGTAAAGAGAAGTATTTAGAAGGGCCAGGCACGGGTAAAATGTTTGGTTTGGCATGGGTAAAATTAGGCGTGGCAAACCATTTACGCTGCAAAATTCATCTGAGCCGCTCTTTTTTTGGTATGTGTACCAATTTTATCCTATCGCGCCAAAAATCCAGTATAACTACAGTGTACATGGGCCTAAGAAAAAAAACCTCGGTCGACGGTCCGCTGATTTCACACACAAACAAAACCTTTTTTACTGATTCGAAATGAGAAGTGCCGGGAATTTCGGCGACGTGCTTTAAGTAACAATATCAGCAGCAAAACAAACAAGCATGCAACAACTAACAGCAACCAGCAAAATAAATCCCCCGATAATTATAAATCGATAATCAATTATCGATGTATATTTAATTAAGAAATTGCAACACTCGCTTTTCATGAGTTTTCCTCTGGATTTCGATCAACTGATTTGAGTTTAATACCTGATTAACCGAATTCCTTCCTCCAACTATTGAAGGACCACAAGAAAAACGTCTTCAACGTGTTCGAAACTAGGGACTCGACAGAAGACCAAAGTTAGTGGGGAGTCACACAACACCACCGCGACAAGTCTAAGAGAAGGACCTTAATTATTGTGTGGATGGAATCGAAACACACAAAGCACTCTATGGGTTGTTCCATTATTAACGGATAACCTTTTTATAAACCGAAATAGTTCTAACCGAGTCGATAAAGGACCAGTTAACTAGTCATAAGTCTGAAATGGGAGTTGTGTCACGCAAGAGAAGTTAGCGATATGAATAAATTAACGGCTAAATTAACTTGAAATTGCATTGTGCCGCAGGTTTTATTGCATAATTCTACAAAATAGTTCTTAATCTATGGCTAGAATGAATATTTAGGTCTGGCCTAGGTGCCACAAGTGAGAATTCTGCATTTTGAAAAGCTATAATTTTGGGTTGATCGAGTTACCCTTTGAATGGGTTCGATTAAAATTGAATTTTCGTCCTATTTCGAGCATTTAAATGTCCAAATCTCACATCAAGGGTAAAAAGTAGAAATAATCTATTGAATGTGTGTAAAATTTGAAATGCTGCGAAGAATATAATGTTTGAGTGGACCGTAAAAACCCAGTGTCACGGCACTGAAAATAATCACTTTTTGGCCTGTTAGCAGGACTAACCATTCAACCCCTCGAAATGGGAATAAAATAAACTTTTCAATCAATCTAACTACATTTTAGTAGTAAGGATTGATAGTATCATCCATGGTAGAAAGGTAAACAAAATCTATTTTTGGGTCCGAGATCGAGTGGACCGCTCTTACAGAGAGAGCCTCTTAAATAGCAGGACCTATTTATTTCGAATATATGTTTGTGTAGACATTGGGTTGATTTTAGGGTTCAGTTCCCCTTTAAGTCTGATGACGGCTGAAAAGTACTTGGTTTGCTTTTAGTAGGCCTTGTGAGGGGATTTCACAGGGTTTCTCCATTGTGTTTCTGCTTTGAGACACATGAAAACAATTTACAATGAAATCCTTGAAATTATGCAGTTGGTGATCTTTCCCCCCCCTGCTCAACCAATTAGGATGTGTTTTTGTCACTTTAAAGCAACGATTTGAGTCCAAATCACAGCTCTTGGTTGTAGGGGTAAAAGACATAAAAAAAACTACAGGTGTCCCAGAGGGGGGGGGGGGGGGGGGATGTGGTCGAGTGAAATACAGTGTAAACATCGGCGTGGTTCACAGTCGTTTGGTGCGTTTTGTGCAAACAAACCTGCTGGTTGGAAAGATTAAAGATACTGTAATGACTGCGTGGTGATTTGGTATTTGATTTCAAGTGCGAATGGGAAGGGTTTTTTGAGCCGAGTTTCAGCTCCTCAAAATTCGTGAAAATCGAAGAAATGCATAGGCTCGGTTTCCAGCCGCGGGGATTTCGGTGAGCCCGCGATCCTCTCCCCACTCACGGCTGAGCGCGCGAGCTGAGACATTGTCGGGTTTTAGCCAATCACAAACTTGCCACTCAAATCCTGTCGCTAAATTGATTTGCATAATTTACATTGTAAACTTTTGAAAGCCGGACCAAAGACTTTCGATTGCTGTTCGAAAATGCGTTTATATTTGCTCTTGAAAAGTTTGGTTACGAAGAATTCAAGGATTCACACAAAGAAGCAGTAGGAGAGTTAGATTTCGGATGAAGACACTTTGTCAGTAAACGCACTGGCTCTGGAAGTCACTTGGGAAACCGTCAGCTCAAAGGTCGCAGCTCGTAATGTTGAGTCATTTCTCATTTAACCTTACCGATGCAAGACCGATGCTATTCTTACTTCAAAGAAAATTATTGCTGCCTTTATCGGCGAAGAAAAGACTGACGACTCCATATTAAAAGAGTTTATAGAAGAGAGGAAATCACGTCTGACGCAGGCCATGTTTACGCGTTTAACTCTTCAATCACCGATTCACTTGAAAATCGCTGCATCAAATGAGTTTTACAATTCTTCAAGTCCTATGTACTAAGTTTGTACAATTTATGTCTCCAAGACATACTCTACACAAGTCAAGGCCGGCGGAACAGGGGCGTCTGGGGCGGCCGCGGCCGCCACACTTTTTCGACCAAGTTTGAAATTTTAGCTGACGTAATCATTTTTAAAATATGTAAAATTTCTCGCGCCTTCGGCGCTCGGCCGCCCCACTTCCAAAATGCTTCCGCCGGCCCTGACACAAGTACTAAGCCTGAATACTCGACTCTAGCTCAGAGTTCCGAGATAACATCTGAACTTAATTTTTATCCCTGTATAAATTTCTGTCAGCGAGAGTGTCTCAACAGCCGGGCTTTCCTTGAAAACAATAACAGGTATTAAATAAAACCTTTACCTACGTCGAATTAATTTCACACTTGGAGTTTTAGTTTAAAGAATTCCAATGTGTTTTGAAAGTTTACGCGGAATCGAACCTACGCTACACGCAAATAAATAAATAATATTGAAGTTAATCAGATGACGTCACGGACACGGTGTGTTGACCGCGCGCCCAGCCGTTAGTGGGGGGAGGCTTGGGAGAAACGACACCCCAACGGCTGAAACCGAGCCTAAGAAATGCACAACGATCTCCAAAACAAATGAATTTTTCTCCAAAGTGGGAGAGTCAAGCGAGCCCCATTATAGCTGTGGCTTCGATTGGCATTCATCCCTTGAAATGATATCACAACATCGTATTTCCAGTACATGCTTCATATTGGGCGGTTACGGGCGGTGCAGGAGGGAAAGGATTGAAGTGCCAATGAAATAAAAAAATCGATCAAGTCTTTATTTTATTTTATTCCAGTCAATTCTATGCTTCCCTTAGTCACTTTGTACAATTAAAAAACAATTTTGAGAGCCGGAACATTTTTTTTCGTAACGAAATCATGCAAAATTGCCAAAATCAGGCGACAATTTCGGATTTGGCCGTGCCATTTCCATTTTGCACTACCAGATCCTCTTCGGAGAGATCCACATCGCTATAGCGGTTGCTCACATCTCCAGCTCCCACACGTGTTAGCGTGGTAGCTGGGGTTTAAAGCAGCTTTGACTGGCTCGCCCTTAGAGTAACCAGATTCTGAGGCCTATGATCTTTAGTGAGGCTGACGGTCTTGGGGGCTATGCCATGCTGACGAGTCCTAACAAGGACGAAACAGCTGTACATGGTTGCCACTCTACGGGTAATAATATGTGAGCATGCGTATTAGACGCTAGCTACGTCATAGCGTGTGTTGGGTAGTGCCACGCAACGTGCTTGACAATTTTTATACTGTTAAAGTATGCTAATCACATTCGTGACGTCACTTGGTCTGCGTATTTTATTCACAAAAGTAAAAATGTGACCAACGGCAAAGTTTCTATTTGAAAAAAATTAGGCCAACGTCCAGATTTCAAGTAAGACATATTTAGCATGAAAATTGGGCAAAAATGCATTTAAATTGTAGTATCACGATTCACTGATCATTTTGTTTACTTTTGAGACGCCAATATAATATGGTATTGGCGTTTCAGAATACCATCCTCTGATTGCCTCTTGCGCGAGCCGTTGTAGTCACATGGCTTCCCGGTCAAGTTCAAAAGTCGTTTGTTGAACAGCATTTACTAAGCGCGTCGTAGCAAGATCTCCACAATTTCACCTTTAACTCGTTGTAAATTACAAGATACGTTACGAATTCTTCAATCCTAAAGCTAAGGTTGGCATTGTAGTATCAGTCGTCAGAAATCTAACACTCTTATCCGCTAAAAGTACAATGTTCACCGTCTCAAAGCAGTAAAATTGCAAAAGTCGTTCAAATAAAGCCTCAAAGTCAAGGCAAAGTTCTTAAATAAATGAAAAAGGCTTTCTTTCAAAGAAAACAACAACAATTCTTTTAAAATTAGACAACCCTTAAATGCGAAATCACTTATCACATTTGAAACTGATGTTTATTTGACAAGAATTGAATGTAGAAGCGTTGAAGTAATTTCAACCTCGCGAAAGTTTTCTCCACTCAAGCCGTGAAATCGTTGCCATGGATATACTAGGCACCTTTCGAGAATTGAAATTACGATCAGCATGAGTTTGGTGCTTCATTGTATTATTTCTTTAACAATTCCCGGCTTAATTGTTAGATCGCGATACAAAACTAATTGCGATTTTGAGACGCCGAACCGAAATATATTGCTGGCGTTGGAAGAAAATATATAATAATAATAATAATAATAATAATAATAATAATAATAATAATAATAATAATAATAATGGTTTATTCACAGCCTATCTACAGAGTAGCTATACATCCGTGAAAGGAAAAATAATGGTAAAGATAGAAATTAAGTAAGTAAACTATTTACATCAACTATATGGACATGAAAAAACAATAATATAAACTATGTTAACTATATAATGGTTGACAGTTAATGTAATTAATACATTAAACTATCGCCCATTAACTATTGGCGCAGAGAAATTCTCTCTTTTGCCCTGTTCATTAAAAAGAGTTTGACCTACCGATGAAAATGATGTCTATCTCTAGAGGACCTTATATTTGCGGGCATTTCATTAAACAAACTCGCTGCAGAGTCCTGGAAAGTTCCCTTAATCAGGGGAATAGTTATTAGAGGAGCGATACTAGAACGTAAACGCCTTGCTGGTTCATGCCTTTTTAAAGGTAAATATTCAGGCCTCGAAGGATTATGCTACGCGACTCCGCTCAATACAAAATATATTTTCTCCAAACTGGCCGGCAATATAACTCGGTATCGGCGTCTCAAATTAAAATCGCAATTAGTTTATAGTATTTATGGGGACGAATATAAATGCGCTGTCCAAGTGACGTCACGCATGTGATTAGCATATCTTTAACGGTATAAAAATTGTCGCCTGATTTTGGCAATTTTTCCTGCCTTCTATACAAAATAAAATTGTTCGCGCTCTCCAAATTGATTTTTAATTGTACGAAATGACAAGGAAAGCATATAATTTAAAACCGAGGTCGATTTTTTCATTTCATTGGCACTTTAAGCTTGCTTCAAAAAACTAGTAAAAGGCATGTTGTAAGCAGTACCTCTTATTTCGAAGTGATCGACCCATACTTTCCGCAGTTGTAGCTTTGTTGTCAATCAATTAAACGTGCTTTCTCTACTCTACCTTGACTGATAGATTTCCTTTGCATTTGAATGAATTAGCTATAGGCGCCAAGGCGCGCGGTGACGAGTTCAGAGACACCGTCCTATAGTTATTCAGAAAGTGGATAGAGCGGATGTCGTATGACTGTACTGTACGGCATGCTGACATTGAAATGGTTTCCCTATTGTTTTTGTCTTCCTGGTCCAATCAAATTACAGATTTACGGTACATCAAAGGGTATGGACATGCCGTATTGTTGTGCCACTCATATATATATATATACGAAATCTGCTCTACGTTATCCAATGGATAAGTATTAATCTAACTAAATAGTTCCATCCATGGATAACTATTTATGGAGCGAACAGCAATTTATTCACTCTTGAACAACCGGGGCTGATATCTACAGTTGTATGTTATGTCGCTTGTTAAGTACATTTTAAAAAAGAACATTTAAATTAAGTACAAATACAAGTATATTTCTTCTCGTAAAGTGTGTGTAGTATAAGTACAATCTTTTTCACAGCTAGTATATGAAAATCTGTATTTCGAGAACATTTCTACAATATTTCCAAGGTATTTCCTCTGTGGAATTTTCCCAGTACTCACCTTTTTGTAAACCACACCAATGACTGCTATCTTCAATCGCATTCCCATCAAAGATGTTTGGTAGAACAGGTGATGGTAAGAAAACAACTTTAACACAACTGCCACGCTGATGCCCGTGATAAACAGAATGGCATAGCTCTGATCCATGTGGGATCCTTGGCTGATGACCACGAGGTAGCACCATACCATCATAGCTAACATTAAGTTCCCAAAAGACTCCAAGAGTTTAAAGGTCATTACAAGTATCCATTGTCTCATGGAGACTGTTCTGAGTACGGCTTTCCATAGCCGAGGCTTTTTCCCAAGTTTCTCGGCCTTCTCGATCTCCTCCATCCACTTTATTTCAATGTTTTTAACTAATTGTTGAGCCTCGTCTTCTTCCAGGAGTGGATATAAATCATCTCCATCTAATGTGCGTTGACTTCCAAGCTTTAGAATATTGTGTACCCATGTAAGAAACAGGATCGAAAGAAAGCCTGCAGTCTTCTTAGGGTTTGTAAGTAATGTTTCGCTAACTTTATCCATTGTAAGTATTTCGTTTTTGAAATCGTCCTGAGAAGATGAAGGTTCTGTAAAAAAAAGAAGAATGATAACAATTTTCCGTGTAATATTAAGGTATTCAATTCCAATAAAGAGTAAGAAACGTCCAACTTTGCAGCAAATAATTGTTTTACAAATAGCCTTCGGTTCAGACGCAAGTTAAAGTTTTATCCAAACCATGCCTATGGCGATCCAGATTCAGGGACCACGGAGGGGGTGGGGCAGGTCGGGCTGCAGCTCTACCACGTTTTTCGGGAAATGTGACAAAAATAAAGATTTAGCGAGAAAGTCCCCTTGAAAACGAAGGAAAGGGCATTTCCGAGTCTTTAGATTTCAAAATTTCCGGGGGAGGGGGGGGGGGGGGGGGGGGGGGGCATGCCCCAAACGCCCTCGTACCTTCGGCGCTTTGCACTGCATGGGTATTTTAGCCCTTCCAATTTTAATTTTACAACAACATCCAATTTTCTCGCGTTCTGATTGGTTCTCCGCTATATGCAAAATAAGTACATACAATGAAATGACGTCACTCGCAAGCCGTGGTAGCTTTGCAAAGTGCTTTCACGACGAGATGGATGTTAACTTCGCTTCCAAAAACAAGAAAGTGAGGATTTCACAAGCATTTTATTACTAGGAGAAGTCAATCGGTGAGTCAAACTTCTTTGTAGTGAGCCATTTGGCAAAATGAGAGTTTTCTCTTGAGTGGAGAAAATTGTACTTGTACTTGTAGTCAGACTTTGTGACTAGACTAGTTCTCTCAGAGTCAGAGCTCAGAAGTTTTGAATTATATAACAATAACTTTTCTGATCCAGAAATAAAACAACTGAAAGGATTTCACAAGCATTCCATCAATTACAGAAGTTAATCGGTGAACCAAATTGCCATTTGTCTAAGAAAGCTTTCTCTCGGCAACGGTAATTAGAGGTGTTTACGTTTTGACTTTCAATGGCCTTTTTCGACTCGAAAGCAGTTTATTACGCACTCATTTGAAGCTATAAGTGCTTCGTCGTTGTAAAAAACAAATCACAAACTCGCTACGCTCGTTGTTCCACTTGAGTTTTGAATATTTTATGGCGTCATTTCTATGATCAATACGAGTACAGACAATGGCAAAATGTGTCATATCAAACAATTTATTGAGAAAAGTGTCGTTCCTGAGAGCTCCCTGTGATATTCCATATATGGTCAATATATCCATATTTGGAAAGCAAGACGGATCATCGAATACTAGAACACGTTCAGGAAGTGTAGCGAGCCGGCAGAAGAGAGGCGGATACAACATAGGCTAGAGGAAGTGCGATTTAAAAAATCGATAGCGAAATTTGAAAAGGATGAGCGTATGCTTCACTAGCATCTAGTCAGGCCCAAATATTACTCTGAACGACAACAATTGTTTGATATGGCGATTTGTTAAGGGTACTCCGCTGTCCTTGAGTTTCATAACTTGTCTTTGTGGTGAAATATTACTTTCCAATGCCGCGAATGAGAAGATATGAAGTTTTTCCTCGAGAGTCAAAATATTTCACAGGTGAGCGCAGTGAACGAGTGAAATCACAGGGAGCCCACTGGAAATAGAGTTACAGAGGGGCTTTAAGTGGTTAAATTTCAAGAATTAGAGTAAAATATATACTTTTAGTGGGACAAGTGTTATAGGTATTGTCACCTGTTGTAATATGAGATGTGACAATTGACTGACATTTTGATATATATTTCATAGCTTTATTATAAGCGAAAGATTGGATTGGACAACTATATATAGAAGAAGTCATGCGATAGAAGGGCGTTGTAAGAGTTCATTCCTAAACTGACGAGTTCAGAGTTATACGAGTTTAGAGTTGACCGAGTCAGTTCATTGTAGAGTTGAGATTATAGTCGAGCTGAGTTCAATGACTGTAGGAATTATTATAATAAATACACATGGGATAAAACACAACATTTTGGAGGTCCGATGGTCACGCAAAGCCTGATTGGGATATCTGGCTGAGAGAACTCTATGCATATAACACGTCGATTCACTCATCTACTGGATTTAGTCCTACCGAATTGATGTTTGCATGGAGGAAGGCTATTTCGTGTTGCGTTGGACTTTCTCTATGGACCCTTTACTACATCAGAGAACAAAATTGCCCAAGGTAGAATGACTTTGCGTCAAGCAAGGCAGAAGGATTCTGTTACGTTTTTCGTTTTGGTTTATTTTACTTCGCTTCCCATAAAAGAGGACTCTAGTAATTCAATCGGGCAAAGTAATACATTTTAGGAGAATCAAAATATCGAAGAACGTTCGTTGATATTGAAACGAGTTCAACAAAGTATGATTTATTAGTTACTCAACGTACATTGTAAGGCAGTGCGACTTTCGTTGAAACTCGACTGACAACATATATGGCTGTAAAAGATAAGTAACTATAAGCTAAGGAATCATAAAGAAGAAAACACAAGTCACGTTTATTTTCTTAAAATTTATTCAACTTCGTCTGGATCAATGGCATCGATTCCTCAAGCATGTTAAGGCATGGTTTGAGCATGAAATCGAGGCTAAAGCTATTTTATTGAATGGCTTGTTTTCCCGAATTTTACGAAAAATAGTGGTTATTGCTAATCTAAATGTCCTCAGTAGTTTGAACGCTTTGTTTCAAAGTCTATTTAAATCGGTGGGAACAGTTTTGCTTCTCACTCTTCTTCAAGTTCTGGAGTTTATTACTAAACGTATTCGAAGAACCGCATAACGTAGCTTAACTTTTAAGGTAACAGGGAAAATCTTTTGAATTCAGTTGATATATTTTACGGTTCCCATACTTCAGAATTTTTGAAATTTTCAAGGTACCGTAGATTTTGAAGGTCAAAGGGGCCGTTACTTTCGGGTAGCCGTAGCCTGCGAAACAGGCCCTCAGTGTTATTTCAACGCAAAGAAAGTGATAAAATGATTTGGCCGCGTGAAAATGGAAAAAAAGGAGACTGGCACGAGAGAGGAGAAGGATCCGTCCCCTATACATTTTCATTTCCCGTACAGATTCTGGACGGGAAATACTGACAGGTCAATTAGCTGTCATCGCCTTCATGTGTTAAGAAATGTCGCACATTCCTCCTGCGAACTGACTGAAATGGCGGCGACAGGAGAGAAGTGATCGAGCGGTTGAGCGTTAGTCCAGAAAAGTATTTAGAAGAACAAAGCAGGCAGTGAATAGTTTAAGCTGTAGTTTACATTTGTACTTTCTAGGCGAGATATTTTGGAGGTTTTACCAACGGGTAAAAGCATTATTTTCCAACTGTTTGCCGTGGAAGTCGAGTCAGACAGGACTTAGCGCTTCGGCATCAGTTAATCGAAACTAAATACATTGGGACTTATAAAAAAAACCATCTCCCTCTACGATCTAGACGTAGAACGTAAGGAAATTACGGAGTTCCCTAAAGTAATTTTCGCTCCTGCTGTCAGAGACTGGAGAGTCAGTCAGGGTCGAGTACATGAACTGATATGATGAAGGAAAAAAGCGACTTTATAGAGGCTGTGGTCGTGAATAAATCCCACACTGTAGAGACTTGAACAGGAGAAATAAAGGTAATAAAAATGAACTGTGCAATGTTTTGACTACAGATCTCAGATACCGACAAAGTTATGAGCACGTTTGATTGACATGTTTAATAATCATGTTAATCCATGCGGAAAAGCAGATAACATTGAAGTTTATATTATAACACAAATAAAAGATGGTTCTCCTTGTTATATTTAACAAATAAAGAAGCCTTAGCCATGTTTTATACTATCATAAAACACGATGGGCATTTGAGAACATGAGAGAGTTAAATTAATATATAAGATATACAACGAATTAGTATGGTCACATAATAGCTAAGCCTTTTAACAAATATAATTTTGGAAAAGAAATACAATTAATGTTCCACGATTTAATACTTATTTTATGAAACATTCCATTGCCCATAGAGGCGCAATAGCTTGGAATGCATTATCAGTGCACTATAATGTTGATAAAATACAAAGCGTACATCATACCTAACCCTAACCCTAACCATTCGCCCAATATATATATTTTATATATAGCCGCTGTTTTAATGTTGTTTTGTTCCAAACGTCCCCACAAGCGGCAACGCTTTAATAGCCCACTTCCGCGATATGCTTTACTTGTCACACACAAAGGTTTCAATACGAGGCTCCGTGCTAAATTAAATTCATTATTTTCTCTGTGAAAAGAATAAATTCAATTTAGCACGGAGCCTCGTATTGAAACCTTTGTGCGTGACAAGTAAAGCATATCGCGGAAGTGGGCTATTCTTATCGTGGTTAAGTAAAGATTATTGTATTGTATTGTATTGTGTTGTATTGTATTGTATTGTATTGTGTTGTATTGTATTGTATTGTATTATATTGTATTGTGTTGTATTGTATTGTATTGTATTGTATTGTATTGTATTGTATTGTGTTGTATTGTATTGTATTGTATTGTGTTGTATTGTATTGTATTGTATTGTATTGTATTGTATTGTATTGTATTGTATTGTATTGTGTTGTATTTAACACATAAAACATGGTTGTCCTTGTTATATGTAAGAGTTAGAGACTGCTTGTGAGTGCTTTATCGACAAATACAGGCACGCGCTGACTGTATGATGAACGAAAAATAATGAATACTGCATGAGGCCGAAGGCCGTACAGTAATCAAGTGACTGTATTTTGCCGATAAAGCACAAACATAAAGTCTCTAACCCTTTTAATATTCAAATCGAGTGCACTGTCAGCCGTGAATTTCAATTGAAATCAGTTGTCACTGAATAACAATTTCATAAAGAAGTCAAACATTTCGCATGAATTAAATCATTTTACGGTAAATATCTCCACAAAGAAATAGACAATGAATAAAAACAGAAGTAGATAACTTTGCAAAGAATAATTTACTTTGGCGTTCGGTCAGTTTAGTTGACGCCTTGCGCCGGAGTATGTTTGTACATTTAACTCGAACACGTTTCTCTTGGAGCCATTTATTCAAATATCGAGTATTTACCCGGCTTAACTCCTAGATAGTCTACTTTCTTTAATAGTTTCTTTCATTCGAAAATAACTAACCTGCAGATTCCAGTGAATCGAAATCTTGAAACCGGCCTCCATGCATGTGCTCGTCTCTGATGGAAACATTTTCCAAATCAAAAATCCTGGGTTTTCGAACCATCCACTGAATTCTCGCTTAATTTTCTCCTCTTATTGACAGAGTAAGGTCTCGGAAATAAAATCCATTTCTTAAGCAAGACTACTAGAGTGTTATAGACACATTTGTTCACTCGGACACATGTTGACTTGTAAAGTTGTACTTCCAACACTCGCAAATCAGCCATTTCCAACGAGCGATTATGCAAATGTTCGCCTCAAAATATATATCTTCTGTCACACAGGAAACAGAGTTCAATCCTGCCGTTACCTTTCTAGTAATTGTCTGCATTTTCACTGTTTAATATGCGATTGTAATGTAGTTTTCCAAGCCGTCCAAACACGTAACTAAGCGAAGGACTAGGTCTCCCTTTCCCTAGGTAAGAGAAGGTCTGGGTCGAGTGCTGTGGTCACCAATAATGCACGCTCATTAGCCAATCACATGCTTGGATTTTGTACAATGCACGAAATTTGAACATTAAAACAAAATAATGCACGCTCGAATCTTGAAAATCTGCGGATGCACGAGCGGAACGCGAGTGCATTTAGCAGCTTTTCCGAAGACCTCGAAAGTGCATTATTTTGTTATATAACAAGGAGAACCATCTTTTATTTGTTTTATAATATAAACTTTAATGTAGACGAAGGAAATAAAGCTATCTTTAGAACCCGCGTAAAAATCTAAAAGCAAACTGACGACAGCGAAAACCCCATTTTAATGTACTTGACTTGTTTACAACTTTTTTCGTCGCTGATTGGTTCAATTGTGACAGCTTGACATTGACGATCTGAAAGCTCGTTTCTTATTGGATGAAGTAATCTGCTAAGAATAGAACGTGTCAATCGATAAAATGAAAGACAGAAATTGCAAGAGCCGGCAAATGAATGGGTTGTAATATTGTCATCTGGTCAAAACTGTTGCAGGAAACAAAGTGCTTTCTTTTACAATATATGGTCAGCATAGGAGAGGTTTATTTACACATTGTGCTAGTGCAAGGCGTTGAAAATGCCTGATGGAAAAGCATTCACAGAGAAAGCGTTAGCGAAATAGAGGCAGTAGAGTTGGACACGTGAGTTGAGGATTGCCGACTATTTTCTACAACAACTGCATAGTTGACACTGATTAGTGATCCTGTGGTCTGAAGGAGGTTATTTTCTTTATCCTAAGGAATAGTGTTGTAACTGCTGCTCTGATGGCCGTGTTGCGTAGCTTTTTAGGCTCTCTTCGTTGGCATGGCCAATCTACTCTTGAAATTCTGCCAGTTCTGGGATCTCTGCAAGTTTTATCGCCCGTTATTCATTCAGGAACATCCAGGAACCTCTCAAACAAATTTCTACATGAAACCAGAGAAATCCCATTGTAATCTTCGCAATTCACTATTCAGGTTTCAGCATAAAGCAGGCTTATTACAGTTATCGTCGAGTTATTGGTGAGTCATGTCTTGTTGTTGTGTTGTCAATTTCCTCTCGTTTTAATAATACACCAGGCTGTTAGAAAAACCACATTTTTCTTAAATTAAATAAAAAAAATTATATCAAACTCTCAATGAGTAACACTGTATTAGAATGTGGACATTGCTTTTCTCAACTTCAAACGTTTTAGCATCCCATTTTGTGGTCGCTTTAGTGTACGAAGCCGATGCTAAATTCTCTCGCCGATCATTTTCTTTTAGTTTTGGGAAGCGACTTTTATTTTCCTCTTCTTCAACACACCTCAACAACTCAAAGTCGGACATGTTTGCTTCCCAGTCTAGGAAATTATCTCCGTTAGCTATATAAACTCGCGAAAAACAATCACCGATACGTCTTGTTTTGATTGGATTCTCAGCATGCTTGATTCTTTTCTTGAGCGTGCATTTATAACAAAATCAAGCGCGCTGAGAATCCAATCAAATCGCACGTTCTTAGGATGATCCCATAATTTATATTATAATGTTTGTATTGTATCGTATCAGTATTGTATTAGACAATATATTATTTTGTTATTGTCATCCAACATGGCTGGCACGTCTTTGTCTCTCAATTCTCCGGGAAGTGTTGCAAACCAAGAATTTAAATCATTGCATTGTATCTCTTTTTTAAATCTGTCTTTGGTACTGAACTGATGGGAATAGGAATTGGAACTGTTGTTATAAGCCCACAAAAAGAATTAAATAGAAAAAAAAGGTGATCATTAAGTAATGTTTGAAAGCCAACAATGCGGACTGGACCTGGACTGGAACTAATTGCAAGGACTTGTAATCCCGTCCAGTCCGAATTGGACGTTTTTAAATGACATCTCATGCTCATTAATTATTTGGGAGGCAACTTGTTTGTCACTGAAGATTGATCCATTCTACTATTTCTAGTAATGAAGTAGCTTTTGTTTCTTGCCCTTTGGGATTTGTTGAGACTGGAGTACGTGAATTATAATATCAAATTTCAGAATTTAGTTTGTACAGCTGTAGGACAACGCCTGGAAGTCAGCATGGCTTGTAGTGAGAGCGACGAGGAAGACTTCCGACCGCTAAAACGTTTTAGGAAAGTGAAAAGCAGCGGGGAAGAAGAAGAAGTGTTACCAAATGCTGTGCCCTTGTCAACCCGTTACAAGAACAACTGGGCAGTAAATATTTTTCAAGAATGGAGGCAGACAAGAGAGAACAAAGTTGCCGCTTTGGAGGCCACAAGCTTGAACATACCACTAGAAAGCATAGAAAACTTTGATGTTGAGATGTGTCGAGAATTCGAACACATGGCGACACATGTCATATCCAAGGTCTGGATCAAAATTAATTCAGTCCTTGGACTGGAAATAAAGTGGTTGAATGTACTCCTGTGAGTTCTGTGTGTACTTTCCGGGGTTTCAATGATCGTCATGTGATCGAATTCTGGGCACATGGTTGGATGGTTACCTCATGAATAATTAATGAGTATGAGATTGAAGAATATTGTTCTAACTACACTCCTAGCTCTCTACATTTCACTGAGCAGAACGTGAGATAGTATAGCAACAAATAATAAAATAAGATACACATAGTTTCGAGAACTTTGACATATGAAATAACAATTAATAATAAAACACAAAGTAACAATAGCGCTGTGCTCCGCTGATCTCTACATTGTCTTGTTCTTGCCATTAGGTTTACTAAATTATAATAACTTTCCAGCTATACTAACAACGCAGATATTTTATCACTTCAAGTGATAATTCAGTAGTCTCTTATGTTTCTGCATTAACTATTCATTGTGTAGGTATATAAAGTCAGACCTTTATCATAATTCTGTCTCTCGCTTTTGGACACAGCTATCCAGTCATCCAAAATTAGATCACTGAATCGTTACTTGTATAACCAGACGCTAAGTTTTGTGCTAAGTTCTCGCTCTATCCTCTATTCCCTTTGCATTCGATCGAGGAGTAGGTTTCTAAGTGTGTTTTGTTCCGGGTAACGCATTTTCTATTTGTATCAAAGTCATATTATCTTTATTTTTATCACTTCGTTTTTCGTTGGTGCCGTAGCCTATATGTATCGTAATTATTTTGGTTTTCATTTGATCTTTATTATAATGTGAATTAGAAGACGTATATAATTATATGTGTAAACTTCTTACTACATTGTTGAATTTTCAACAGATCGATATATATATATATCCTTACTGCAATCGAAACCAAAAGTCTCTTCTGTTTACAACAGCAACTACAGGAAGCCCAAGCTTGTACTCTGTATATCTGTTGTGAAATCCTAAAGAAAGTATTCTTACCTCATTTGTATTGGTTAATATTTGGTTTCCTTTCGATGTTAGCCTGTTTTAGCCCGTTTCTTCGACTTTTTCCTGATCCCTGAAAAAGTCGACAAAACAGCTGCGATCGCTACGTTCGGCGATGGAGAGTGGTTTCCATGCAATCGTAGCGATCATATGGAAACCGAGCTTTGCAAGCGACATGGAGGTTTGTACTTTGGTATGCAAATGTTAAATATTAATTGTCTCCCAAAGAGTCATTTCATCAATAGTTCAGACCAACTAAACCAGCATGTAGCATCACAAACTAACCTTACCTGATTCTTTGTGTTATATCATCGGCCTTTCACTCCATTAGTAGTGATTTGTGAGATTTATAGATTATGAAGAGAACTCTCCTCTCTTGTTATCGACACTCACGAAGCAAGCAACAGAGCGAGAAGCCGGATCAGCATTGCGCTCTTGGTCACGCTGTATTGTTTCCTTTATTTCTTGTTAACGCATGAGAAGATACGTTGGGTGTGTTTTCACGAGAGGTTTCTCTTGCTTAACATATATTGACCTCTGCCGACAACCAGAGCACTTTATGTATTTGTTTTCGCGCCTAAATCACAGTTTGGTTGTGCAGGCAGTTGAACGCAGTTTGTACTACCTAGGCTATGTGTTCAAACTAAAATTGAGGCCTTTTGAAACACCAAGTTGACTTTATATGGCGGAATAACAGGTAACACTTCATTTTAAAACAAATTAAAACATAGTTTTCTTCACATTGCTAAAACAATCAACGATTTCGTCAAAATGCAGATGTGATACCATAATGACCAAATCACGTGAAATATTGTACAATTTCCTAATAATAGCTCTAGATTTCCTTACAGGCTTTGGTAATGCGGATCGTCGTTCCGGGATTTCTAGTTCTTCTGCTGCATGTAGACAGTCTAGTCACAGTACTGTCACAAATGCACCAGTCATTTGAAACCCCCGACACCGTTACCATTGGGTGTCTAGATAACGAAGACCTAGAAAACGAAGACCGAAGATCGAAGACCGAAGACCCTAGATAACGAAGACTCAAAAACGAAGACCCTAGATAACGAAGACCAGAAAACGAAGACCCCCTAGATAACGAAGATCTAAAAACGAAGATCCTAGATAACGAAGACCAGAAAACGAAGACCCCTTAGATAACGAAGATCTAAAAACGAAGACACTAGATAACGAAGACCCGAAAACGAAGACCCGAAAACGAAGACCCGCCCTAGATAACGAAGATCTAAAAACGAAGACCCTAGATAACGAAGACCAGAAAACGAAGACCAGAAAACGAAGACACCCCTAGATAACGAAGACCAGAAAACGAAGACCCCCCTAGATAACGAAGATTTAAAAACGAAGACCCTAGATAACGAAGACCAGAAAACGAAGACCCCCTAGATAACGAAGATCTAAAAACGAAGACCCTAGATAACGAAGACCCGAAAACGAAGACCCTAGATAACGAAGACCCGAAAACGAAGACCCCCTAGATAACGAAGACCAGAAAACGAAGACCCTAGATAACGAAGACCCGAAAACGAAGACCCTAGATAACGAAGACCCGAAAACGAAGACCCCCTAGATAACGAAGACCAGAAAACGAAGACCCCCCTAGATAACGAAGATCTAAAAACGAAGACCCTAGATAACGAAGACCCGAAAACGAAGACCCCCCTAGATAACGAAGACCTGAAAACGAAGACCCCCTAGATAACGAAGATTTAAAAATGAAGACCCTAAATAACGAAGACCCTAGATAACGAAGACCCGAAAACGAAGACCCTAGATAACGAAGACCCGAAAACGAAGACCCGAAAACGAAGACCCTAGATAACGAAGACCCGAAAACGAAGACCCCCCTAGATAACGAAGACCAGAAAACGAAGACCCCCCCTATATAACGAAGATCTAAAAACGAAGACCCTAGATAACGAAGACCCGAAAACGAAGACCCCCCTAGATAACGAAGACTCAAAAACGAAGACCCTAGATAACGAAGCCCAGAAAACGAAGACCCCCCTAGATAACAAAGACCCCCTAGATAACGAAGACCCAAAAACGAAGACCCTAGATAACGAAGACCCGAAAACGAAGACCCTAGATAACGAAGACCCGAAAACGAAGACCCCCCTAGATAACGAAGACCAGAAAACGAAGACCCCCCCTATATAACGAAGATCTAAAAACGAAGACCCTAGATAACGAAGACCCGAAAACGAAGACCCCCCTAGAAAACGAAGACTCAAAAACGAAGACCCTAGATAACGAAGCCCAGAAAACGAAGACCCCCCTAGATAACGAAGACCCAAAAACGAAGACCCTAGATAACGAAGACCCGAAAAACGAAGACCCTAGAAAAAGAAGAATGGAAAACGAAGACCCAAACAAACTACCATTTTCTAGCATTCATTTACTATTGGCAACAGATGGCACGTGACTTATTGGCCCATACTCCATAGCAAGGCCATATGACTTCGAAGCGTTTTTCTTTCTTTCTTACTAAAGTCTTCTCGAAATAAGCCTGATACAGAACGTACAATAGTAAAGGTTTTTCTTTACTTTTGATCCGGTATTTCGACAACTATGCTGAGCAAAATAGAGCTAGAAGTGATGACCGAGTTCGTTTGAGCGTCTAGCTGATCTGCATGCATGCAGGTATTTGCCAAACATGGCGGCCGCTCAACAAGGTAAAGTATTGCAATACTTGAGCAGATTCCTTCTTTCTTTTATACTATATTATATAAAGCAGTAATTACGGGGTGAATATTTCGGATAGTACATGAAACATTGACGAACGGCCATGAGTGATGCAATGATCGAAATGACCACAGGCAGGCCAAGCTAAGTTCTGTATTTGAAAGTTTTCCATTCTAGAAGAAAATGAAAAATAAATAAAACATTTAACTTAAAAGAACTTGTCTTGTGTTATCATGTGTATTTAAGTAACCATATCGCAATCTTAGTGCTCTGCCGCACCTGTAATAGTATGTTTTCCAGCTAGCTCTTTATCTTTAATATAAAAGACTGGGAATCGGTTTTTTCTCAACTATACATGTATAGTTTTCTTATAGCTATATGTTTGATGTGGTGACGTGAAATATTGAGAACGTATTAAATACCTTGTAAGCTCTCTGCAGCAAATACATCAACTCCAATGTTTCAAAGTGTGACATAACTAACTTAAGAATTTAATTTAATTTATTTAATTTAATCTAATTAAGTTTATAACATGCTTCCTCTTAACTACTGGCTGCAATACTTAGACTTAGTTCTTTAAGTGCAAATCATGCAGGCATCGATCATTATACTTCATACAGTCAGGGGCGTTCCAGCCGTGGCCACACTGGACTTAATTATCTTATTCCTAAGTACACAAGAACCTCCCTTTTTCGTGAGTCTTTTTTTCAATAGAATAGCTCAGTTGTGGAATTGTATTCCTGATACTATTAAAGCTGCTCAGTCCTCTCACTTCTTTCAAACGACAACTAAAGTCATTTATATTACGTGCTTACAGAATGTTTTTGATGGAAATAATATTAGACCATATAAAGTAATTTGTCCCAAATGTTGCTGCATCAGCCTTATGTTGGCACGTCCATGTTGAGTGAATACAAATGTAATTAATGATAAGTAATACTTTTCCCTAAGATGCTGTTCTATCCTAGTATACTGTTGCTTCAATGTAATTATCTATCTTATACAAATTGTCTAATTTATATTTTTAAATATATTTAACTTAGTATTAATTAGTTATTAATGGTTATAATGGTGTATGTAAAATACCATTTTTACCTTTTTAAATGTTTTATTAATTTTGTATTATTATATGTATTTTTGTTTGGGCTAACTTAATATGGGACCCTTGCCCTTGTGTACTTCCCTTCAGCTAGTCCATTTGTGTCATAATGTCTTGTATTTAGTTTGCTGTGTGTGTCTATCATGACTAGTTGTAAAGTTAATAAATAAATAATAATAAACATTTGCAGGGAATGAGCCAGGCTGTGCCATTGCACCATTCCCACTTAAAAAAACATTTGTCCCTTGAAAAAATACAATAATTGTCAAATTGACCCACTTAATGCCAAATTGTCCCTTCTGGCTCAATTTCTGGCTCAATCCCTGCATTTAATTGTACCATAGTTAATAGAGTGGAATGGTTATGAAACCGGCCGGCAAACTTCAAAGGGGCTAACAAAGGCGCTGCGATTTATGTTGGAAGGGGACAAGACAAAAGATTGTGCAGGGTCATAGTTCATTAGCGTCCCCTGAACGACTGAACTCACACGTTTCTATTAGCTGATTGATTAACACATTGCAATTTCTATTGTGTTTTGTGCAGGGTGACGGTTGAAAAATGCTAACAAGGACATATAACAAAGAAGGTCGCTGGGTTTCATAACCATTCCACTCTATTAACGATGATTGTACCTGTTAATCAACCATTTATGACTGGTAGCAGCAAAATTAGGAAGCAGCATTTAACCACAAAAATTTGTTTGGCATATATAATATAAAACCAACAAATTAAAGAATTTAGGGTCTGATAGTGTTTATTTATCTAGTTAATGTTTTACATGGTGTGGATGTGAAACTGAAAGGGGCACTCAGCCATTGGAATTGAATCTTCAAGTTTCTGTAAACAAAACTGCAAAAATGAAACAACCTGAAACCGAAGAGTAATACCCAATATGGCTTTCATTTTTTTTTTATAAAGGATGGCAAAGTGGATTACAAATGCTAATTCTATAGACTTGATTTCGGATACAGTGAACAAATTTCAAGTCGCTCTAAATTTCTCTTAAAATTTTATAGTAATAAGGGTTTAATATATGTTTGCCTGTTATTGGCAAATCAGAAACAAAATTGTTAACATTCTCTGCATTGACTAAGTATCAGGGATGTAAATCTTATCAAACCTGATATTTTTCTTTGCTTCAAAACTGGATATGTAACTCCCACAGGTTATTTTCAGGTAAGCTTTAATTACATTACATAAAATAACATGACTGCATGCAGTGATATTTGCATCTGCTGTACTTTTTGCACGTACAACACCCACTCAGTTCACTCCCACGTCAAACTAAAATAATAATCTAAGATAATTTCTGCATCTCCACAAGTACAGTACATGTACATGTAGCTAGCCATAGCCTGTCCTTTTCTCAGTTGAGGGAAAGTCGACGAACATTTAAATAATGCAACATGTTCCACCATTTATGAAATCAATATTTTGTAGCTGGACCTGAAATTAAAGTTAAACACCGGATATTATATATATTAGTACTAGCGCCTAGAGTAAACAATATTCATCCCAATATTCTTTTGAGTCATGAGCAAAAGCTTATTGTATTTGTTCGATTATTCACTAGCATTAAAACAAGCAATCAAAAGAGTTCACCATAGACATAGAGTGGCAGTTGTGTTCGGCGGCCGCCATGGTTGCCAAATGTTAGAGATTCGAGGTGAATTCGTTTGACTCCAAACTCTATTTTGCCCAGCATATTGACAAAATACCGGATCAAAAGTAAAGAAAAACCTTTACTATTCTTCTGTATCAGACTTATTTCGAGAAGAATTTAGTAAGAAAGAAAGAAAAACGCTTCGAAGTCCAGCTACAATACCACGGGTCAGTCAAAATCTGTTGTTGCTTTAAGCAATTATATAGTCATGAGTGAGTGATGCACGTTTTATTTGCTTTGATGCCCTAATGACCTTTTATCAATGAAATTGGCCTGATCAGCCCCTATGGTTGTTTCTGGTTCCAATAGAAATTCAGAGGTTTTTTTTATACTCCCTGTTCATTCAGAGATTGAGAATACCTACATATGTAGAATCTCTACATTTTTCTACATAGCACCTTCAAAACCACTGGTTGAACAAAGACTGGGTCAGTGCATTACAGACTGGAGAGAACTGTAAAGCACCATCCCATGGCAGTGAATCATTCCAGTCAGAAGCTAATTAAGCAATGATACATGTAGCTGTAATTTAGTACTTTTCTAGCCGCTACTACGTGTATTGCTGCTGCTATACCAGTGCACAGGCATGTACACACAACTCTTGTAATCGTTTCCCAATTAATAACTTCTTATCTCTTTTGGCAATATTGGTACATTATAATTTTCATGTTGGATTATCCATTCACTTGAAAAAATAAGGAAGTCTGATTCTGATAAACTAGACGGTAAATAGGCATAACACGTTGTCGTTGAACACTCTCAGTTTCAGTTTTCTTTATTTTACACTATTCATTTAATTATAATACAGTCGGTTCAGGTATCATTAAATAATGGAAATAACTAGTTACTTTAAACATAATAATGTAGATGAAGGTGCATGTGCAGTGGTTAAAGGCGCTTAAAGCTTTCTAGTTAACCACCGAGTTAACTTTCGAGTTACACAAGGCTGTTTCAAAATCAGAAATTTGGGACATTAGGTTGCAGTCCCTCGATTGCACTGAAGCGCACGGTCAATGGTCATCAGAACGAGGCTTCATAAAATGTGATTCCTAGAACTCGTGGTGTTGATAAATTGTTAAAATTGTCGTCGTGTTTCATTGTTTGCTATCCTAGAGGTTTGCTATAAGTTTAAGACAGGTCCAGTAGTTGGTTTGAACATGTTTATATTCGGAATTTTAACGTAGGAAGTGCGATTTTATATGGTAAGATTGAGAACATGTTGTGGACAGCAAAGATGGCGGCCTGGATCATGTGCTGCAAACCTTCAAAACTGGAGTGAATTAGACCAAGATCGAAGCAATTCCCAGAATTAGGTGAGTTGAAATTGAATGCAACATTACTTTATCTGTGTAAAAGTTCACTTACTTTTTTGATAACTATTTTTTTGTAGAAATCATGGTCTGGAAAGAAAGTGCATGTATAATTTGTAGCTTCTGACGATTCCAAAATTTGATTGATGCTTTTTAGGGACCGGTCATTAATTAGAGGTGTCGGGGCTGGTGCAAAAGGGGAGTGGGTCCCCAATTTTCATGCAGAAAGCTAGACAACTACAATAGTTTTGAAAAGAATCTAACAATACAGATTTTACTGGATTAGATTTCTAGAATATTGACTTTTTTTGTGTGCTCTCAACCATTGTCTTCGATATTAGTTATAAAATCAATCATGTGCTATAGAATATTTTATCTTTTATAGTTTTAATAATAATTATATCAAAACATTTAGCGTTATTTTTTAGAGTCGTATATAAAATATTTTAATTATCCAATTATCACAAAACACATTTTACCTAATTTTCTTTTTGTTGTGTCAAACCTGTAAAATAGCTGGATTGCTCCCTCAGGGACATCATTTATATAGCTAAGTGTTTCTGACCACGTTAATAAATTATTGTATTGTATCGTATTGTCAAAACACCAACTTCACACCATTTTGTATATACATGTACATGAGCCTTGTGCCATTGGCACTATAGTTTCAGAAAGGCCCCCATTATCAAATACTTGGAGCCACATGGGTTGCATACTTGTATCGCAAACAGGGCCCTTATCAACAAAGGGTTCCTAAAAAATGACCCATAGAGAAAATGAGATATGGGTGATTTGAGCAAAAGTTCTAGCCAGAACAATGTACATGTATATAGTAATACAATAGTTTGTTTGATTTTTTAAATATCCATACAGACATTCCAGGGATGGAACTCCTATGACATGCCTCTTTATACACTTATTCACATGATCAGCTGGCTCAGATTCAATTATACCTGAATTCATGGTGTACATGTATGGACATTACACCCTTGCTCCCCAAGAGAACTGAGACCTAGTGTCCATGTGTTTAGTGTTCAGAATATAAAAAATACCTGTAAGTGCTCAGCCTGTGAAGTTTTATTTTGGTCCCTAGTAAATGCCTTCTTTAGCCTAGTACCATACAGAAAGACGGAGTCTGTACATTTGACCACAATTCCCTATGAAACTAACAAAGTCCAAAAACAAGTACAAATCATCTACCTCTGTAACTGCACTTGTACTTGCACGATTCAAGTTTTTGTAGGTAAAAGTACAGACTCCAGGTTTTTCTGTATCATGGATTGAAATAGGAAGAAATTAACGTACTGAGGAACATACTTGCTGAACAAGGTAAAGCAGAAATGTGGTACATGTACAATGTAGGAGCTTTAATCAATTTTGCCATACATTGTATCATTCATTACAATGGATGCCACTTTTCTCTCATGTGAGTATTGTACATGTAATGACTGTATCATGCCCGTTTCCTCAGTGTACTGCACAGTTCATATGGTATTTCCATGTGCATAGTATAGGTTTCTAAGTTGTTTCAACCATCTTTAATAGGTGAAATGTCAAAAATATATATTCGTTATGAAGGGGTGTTCAGATGATGAGGGGGGAAATGGCTACTATTATTGTCCGGGTTGTCAGTAGAAATTGAAACGAGGCTACATAGTGTTTCACAGCCGGTTACAAGATAGATAGAGTTGGTGACAATGTCATAAAAGTAGGAAAATTTCGGCAAAACAGGCAGCTACTTTTAACCTGACAACCAGCGGAATTTACAGGTTGCTGGCTTCTATTGACAACTCTGGGTATGTCACTATTTACATTTTAAATTAACAACAGTACATGTATGTTATGGCACCAGGCACAAGAATAACAGTTCTTTATTGGGGTTAATATTTCTTATACGCTGTGTGGGTCTTGCATATGAATCAAGTGTCTGTCTTTCTGTTTTGCTTTTATTTTAGTGGGGAGGAGGAGGATGGGCATTTCTGTATTTGCATGTACAGGTAGACTGTGCATGTATAATAGGTTAAAGCTATTTTTTTATTGTCTAAAATTTTAAATGAAGTTGTTGTGGAGCATTTGACAATATTTTTACTATTTGCCATTAAAAAATATTTATCAGTTTTTAATTTAGATAATGTAAGGGAGTTTTCATTATTTATGGCTTGGGGTAGGCCCTTATCGATTGTGCTAGTAAAAGTAGCATATTATGCTACTAGCAGTGCCCGATTTTTTTCCAAATTATGCTCAAAATTATGCTCGTTTTTGAACATTATGCTACTTTTTCTTAAAGTATGCTTTTAAAAAAACACAACAAGTTCAAAATTATGATTTATTCTTAATATTTTCTTTATCTTGAGTTACGCACTTGCTCTGATAAAACAGAACTAACTACTGCACTTCATTCCAGACTAGAAGCGGTCACTTAATGTGTATTTGCTTTTGGTTTGCTTCAGGCTCCGATCTCTAGCAATTTGAGCGGGTTCTGGCCTATCAGGCAGCTGTTCTTCTCGTATCTGTAAGTTGCTCGACGTCATTTTGTTGCCTGTGAAAGCGGGAACTGGGACCGACGCAATCTTTACATCCGGTGTGCCCAGTCCTCTAGAGTCTAGACGACCAACGACGCAGTATTGCGGTAACCTTCTTCCCCCTCCCGCAGACGAATTAGATTGAACCATGGACAGAACTTGAAAATAATCAATCTTAGAGACCAAGCAAGTCATGACTCTGGTAATGTTCCCTTCAAAAAAACTAAAAATATGCCGATTATGCTAGCAGTGCTACTTTTATAAAAAGTGCAAAAATTATGCTCGTTTTTCCAAATTATGCCAAAACTTATGCTATCACAATCGATAAGGGCCTAGCTTGGGGGGGGGTCGGCATTTCATCTGCTTCTCTTAAAACTTTTATGACCCCCCTATGAATGAATTAAAACTTAGATGACCCCCCTATAAAATTGCTCAAAACTTTATTGCCCCCCCCCCCCAAAAGATGGATGTACAAGAAAGAATGCAAATGATATATACATGTAATCTATTAAATTTACTATTAATGTTTCTAGATTTATGGTATTTTCCATGATACATTACCTTTGTTTAGTAGAAAACACATATATACATGTATTCTTCTGAAAATCTCTACCTCGCCGTCCTTCCCGGATGGGTACATGAAATTGTACCACTAATTTGTGCATAATATTGCATTCTAGTGCATCATTGTATTGTTCCGTAGTCTCAAATAAATAAAAGAAAAATAGCTCAGTCTTGGCATTAACTAATCTCCTCAACACCAATGCATTATCTATGGGGATGTGCATTTGATCATGAGCTTAGAGAATACCATCCTGTGTATAAAGGAAACAAAGTAGAATATGTTTTTTTAAATGTTGCGAGGGCAGAATGCCCTAGCCTAAATTTTTGAAATTTTACTGCTCTCTAAAACACTGCATGGTTTCCTGTGTTCTGGAGACTAAACATTGGCGTAGCATTACAACAGCAATTTCATTTTACATGACTGGTATGTCAAAACTTTGATGACCCCCCCCCCCCCCCCCCCCCCCTCAAGGAGTAGGTAAAATCTTTGATGACCCCCCTAAAAAGCACTTAAAACTTTTGTTGCCCCCACCCATGATTTAACCGACCCCTCTCCCCAAACCATAAATAATGAACACTCCCTAACTGCACCACTGTGTTGTCAGCTAAGCTACATGTACATCATGTAATGACCCAACCATGCTTTGGAATGAGTGCAAGATGTAAAAAAATCCCTATACATGTATTAATTTTGCTCTCTTTGACCAATTCCCTGGTCCTAAACTTTCTTTGCTGGCCTCCACCCTGGGACAGACGAAGTTGTCAAATACCCCACATATATGCCTAGGGGTGGATGGGTAGGTTGGAGATTGTAGGGACTAGTGTACTACAATAAATATTTTCTTTGGTTAGATGTAACTACACATACTTATCAGTAAAGAATTTCACTTTTATATGTACTGTCAAGTGATTGCAGCTGGCTTTACTAGTCTAAATGTAAAGATTAAATATCTCCCTAATGTGAATAATGAAAGAAATTAGTTTCTACTGGATGAATAAGGATTTTTCAACAAATACACTGAGACAATGCAAGGCACTTGTCAATTAACACCAGCACGCATGCACATGGTTTTTCAGAATTTCAGCATAAAAAGGCGTGAAAATTACACTTGTCATAGGATTTGCATATATTCATGAAGTGTTTCTTTTATAACTGCCCCTTCTACACCAGATAGTAACAGCAGCACTCCTGTATGTTGAGTAGATGGAGGTCCAGTGTTGCCATCTGATACTGCAATAATTGTAAACAAATCGTGGCATTAGGAATGTAATCACCAAAAAGCCCTTGTTAAACACGACCCAGAAGTCACAGGCAAAAAAATAGTTAGCTAAAATTTAACAACAGATATGCAAAGTACATGAATCAAAGCTAATATCAATGTCTTACCTATTAATAGGAATTGCTCCGATCGTCTGTAAACACTACTTGTTCAACAGATAATTGCGGCCATTGTTGTTACTGTACGAAAGCAACCTCGTCCCCAGGGTCTTCTCAGTCAGATCCAAGATGGCGGCTACTCAGAGAGAAGACTGTCACGTATTCTGATTGGCTCTTCGATTATGACGCAAGGGTTGTTTTGACGATGCTTTTCATTGGCCAAACGGACTGAGTCCAGAGAGATGAACTTGTAGTCATTGTATATAGTTTAGATTGCTCAAATTTTATCAATAAAACGATTTTAAATAACCTTAAAACACGTTGTGTAGATAGAGCAATAGATGAAGTGCATTACTGGGTAGTTTTCTGGTAAGGTTCATCAGTGGGAAAGCCAGGAGAAGCCGTTAAACCTGAACATGTGCTATCGATCGCTTCGCTTCAACGCTAACGGAAAATGAACGGCTTTTTAGGATTCTCTTCTAGCTTAGATACATCCTAGTAGCTTTGTGATACCTTTCCACTGGTTCTTTATCCAAGTAAACTCCATTTCGAGCCATTTAGTAGACCTGTTTTCACTGCATCGTTCGCCGCGTGGAATTACCGTTAATCGCTACTCGCTCACTCCGGATTGGGATACCTATGGTTTGTACACGTCATGAACTATTCCCATATTTAGCTTGGCCGCCATCTTAGATCGCCAAATCACGTGACAAAATACTCCCAAAATCTGGTAATAAGTTCATGTCCTAGATACACCAATATGTTACTGACGTTCTATGACCGAAACATAATAGAACGTAATTAACCTATTGTTGTATCTAGGACATGAACTTATTACCCAAAATCTGGAAGTATTTGATCACGTGATCCAGCCTTTACCAGGGTCTGACCGAGAAGACCCTGGGGACGAGGTTGGTACGAAAGTCGATCTTCAAGTTCTAATTGTTAATTGGTTCGTGTTTGGCCCCAACTTTAGAAAAAAACATTACCAAGCCAAAGAAAAATTATTCGTTTCGCTATTGAGCTGGTTATTTCAATAGTTAGACGAAAAGAAAGTAAATTTTACAATGTGCAACAGCTAACTTCGCCGCCATTTTCGTTGTCAACGACTTAAACTTGCAAAAACCTGCATAGCAACAATAGTTGACCGCGCGATGGCCTGGAACCTAATGTCCCACTCGAAACAGCCGTGCACACGGCACGAGCACACTGTATCCCTTTCAAGTTATCATATCGATATTTCATTCACGTAGTACTATAGAAGATAGCGGTTCTGGCGCCGCACCCTCGTGTTTTGTTGTAAGCCCATTTGATTAGGAGAATGTACTTTCCGCCAGGTCTACCTCGATTTCAGCTACCTTTTTCGCATATGGGTACGCCTATAGATACGCTATGGATACACCTACAGAGAAAAAACACTGTGGATACACATATTGGTGTGGGTACGCCTATAGATACGCTGTGGATACACTTATAGATACGTACATTGGCGAAAACACCCACCATATAGATACACATATTGGTGTGGATACATCTATAGATACGCATATTGGAGAAAACACCCTCCATATAGATACACCTATAGATACGCATATTTGAGAAAAACACCCACCATATAGATACACCTATAGATACGTATATTGGAGAAAACACCTACCATATAGATACGCCTATAGATACACATATTGGAGAAAACAACCACATATAGATACACCTATAGATACGTATATTGGAGAAAACACTCCACATATAGATACGCCTATAGATACACATACCGAGAAAAGCATCTACCATATATAAATACACCTATAGATACACATATAGATACACCGATCGGATACACAATGCCAAAACAAAAAGTAGTTCTTTCGTTCATCCAATTCCAACGTGTTGCTTCGGGAGAGGTTGGTATTCGAGAGGTAATCCGACTCTATGGCATTTGGCAAGGTAGAGCCTACCGCATTCAGCAAGGTTTGGAAACGCCTCCCATTGCTCCGGCAGCAACCGACCAGCCTTCTAGTGCCAACATACCCGCCATCGAAACCGCAAGTCCAAACACCCATGTGCCAGCCAAACTACAAGAGCGCATACAGGAGTCTTCGGCAGAATTTGGAACAACAACAATAACAATGTTTGGCCACGAAGTAGTCTTCGGCAGAATTTGGAACAACAACAACAATGCTTGGCCACGAAGTAGTCTTCGACAGAATTTGGAACAACAACAACAATGCTTGGCCACGAAGTAGTCTTCGAGAAAATTTTGCAACAACAACAACAATGCTTGGCCACGAAGTAGTCTTCGACAGAATTTGGAACAACAACAACAATGCTTGGCCACGAAGTAGTCTTCGACAAAATTTGGAACAACAACAACAATGCTTGGCCAATAATTAGTCTTCGGTAGAATTTGGAACAACAACAATGCTTGGCCACGAAGTAGTCTTCGGCAGAATTTGGAACAACAACAACAATGCTTGGCCACGAAGTAGTCTTCGGTAGAATTTGGAACAACAACAATGCTTGGCCAAGAAGTAGTCTTCGGTAAAATTTGGAACAACAACAACAATGCTTGGCCACGAAATAGTCTTCGACAAAAAAAATTGGAACAAGAACAACAATGCTTGGCCAAGAAGTAGTCTTCGACAAAATTTTGGAACAACAACAACAATGCTTGGCCACGAAGTAGTCTTCGACAGTATTTGGAACAACAACAACAATGCTTGGCCTAGAAGCAGTCTTCGACAAAATTTTGGAACAACAAAACAATGCCTGGCCACGAAGTAGTCTTCGGCAGAATTTAGAACAACAACAATGCTTGGCCACGAAATAGTCTTCGGCAGAATTTTGGAACAACAACAACAATGCTTGGCCAGGAAGTAGTCTTCGGCCACCATCGACAACCAAGGAATCCCAAAGAAGACAAATGCAGACACATGCCAGCATGCAGACCGCCAAGGAATACCAAAGCAGAAACATGCCACCATCGACAACCAAGGAATTCCAAAGAAGACAAATACGATCCAAAGCAGATACATGCCAGCATGCAGACCGCCAAGGAATCCCAAAGCAGAAACATGTCAGCATCGACAACCAAGGAATCCCAAAGCAGAAACATGCCACCATCGACAACCAAGGAATCCCAAAGAAGACAAATACGATCCATAGCAGAAACATGCCAGCATGCAGGCCACCAAGGAATCCCCAAGGAATACCAAAGCAGAAACATGCCACCATCGACAACCAAGGAATCCAAAGAAGACAAATACGATCCATAGCAGAAACATGCCACCATCGACAACGAATGAATCCCAAAGAAGACAAATACGATCCATAGCAACACACAAACCAGGACCAATCCAAGGCCACCATCGACAACAACAATGCTCAGCCAGGACAAAAAATATGGAAAAACTCCATTTTTTCTGGGGTCGGAGGCTCCCGGGGTTGTACTAGGAACTGAGTATTTACGAAGTAAGCTCGGTTCAATCGTCGTCTGTTCTTGAACAGCCTTTGTGGAATAATAAATGTATCAAGATCGATAACAAATATTTGTTTTTGTTAATTTTTCAAAATGTAATATTAATAGAGTGGTTGACCTTATAAATAAAAATAAGGAATTCAAATGGGAAATTGTTAAGAAAAAAGATTTACAAGATAGTCAGTTTATACAATGGGCTGGGTTAGTACATGCCATACCTAAAGAATGGAAAACTATTCTAAGAACAAACAAATTTTATACAAACGATTTCGATTCTTCGAAGCTGTATATAACATCGGGTGATAAAAGTTTTGACATTGATAATATCAAGAATACAAAGGATATGTACAGATGCCTGATTATCATAAAGTTTAACCAACCTACCTCCCAGAATAATATAAATAATCGAATTAAATCAGAATTACCCTTGAACTGGTCGGAAATATACTCGCATTGAGATACTTTCAATATCGTATTTTAAATAACTGTCTTTAATATCTTAATTGTGATTTATGGAAATTTAAGATAGTTAATTCCTTTCGCTGTTCTTTCTGTTTCATTCATCATGAAACTGTTGACCATCTTTTTGTACATTGTATACAGGCAAAACAAAATCTATATTTTGAAATTAGGGTTTGGCTTGAACAATATGATTGTAACCTCCCTGAGTTAAACTTGTCAAATATTATTTTAGGTGTTAACGAACAATTAGTGAACTATGTCATTTTGACATATAAAATTGCCTTGTATAAAGCAAGGGAGAAAAGAAAAGTTCCAACTTTATCTCTTTTTAAGAATCTCTTAGCATACTACGAAAAAATTGAATTTAAAATAGCTAAATTAAAAATATTTAAAGCGTTTTCATGGGAAGAACGACTAGATTATATACAGGTATGTAAGTACTTTTCCGTGGGTGTGGTGTCTGTGAGTGTGTATAAGTTATCTATAAGTAGTAGTATTTATTATTAGTAAGTTTGGTAATTGTTTATAAATGTATTAAATATTTGTAAAATTTTCAAATAAAGATAATATAAAAAAAAACCTAACTAATGTATTGCATCCACTTCATAGGGATTTCTCTAATGAATAGCAAGTTATCGACTTTGGAAGCAACGGGGGCCTGTTAATTAATTTTCGGAAGACAAATTGAATAGAAGAAACTGGAAAATTAGATGCGAGCGTGGACAAAACCGAACTTCAGCATGCAGCTCTTGGGGAAATTGTCAAAGGCTATTGACCAATCAGAACGCGAGTTTTATCGTGGTCATGCACCTTATTCCTATCTCATGTCTGCGATACGATGTCTGGTAACAATGGTATCAGATCGAGGTCAGTTGTCCCAAATATCGAGACATTTGAGAGGGTAAGAAACTCCTTAGTTTCTGTTGTACGACACCGTTGTGTCTTCGTGTCATCAGGACATTAACGTTATTTTCTACCATCGACTGTAGAGTTTCCTCTTTCTGTGACAAGCTGTAACAACCAGCCTCGCTTTGATGCCTGTAGAATAAGGTCAATGTTATAATGTGTAATCGGTGATGCATCCTCCCTTCCAAAATATCCCTCGTCTTTAAGTCGGTGCCAGCTTGATTATTTTTAGTTGAAACCAAATGAATGATGGTGGTACAAATTATTGCGTTCATGATGCGCTAGCCGATTAACTGGCGTATATGTGTTACATCTATCCACATACATTAAACACATTAAACAACAGCCAGGTTAACTCAATTAAAGGCGCTATCTAGGAACATTAACCGAGTAACTACATGTAACAGTCCAGTCTTTTCTGATTTCTCCCCACTTTTTTTCGAAACGATTGCTGGGCATATTCATTCGGATACCAGTAATCACAAACAGGACAAACTGGCGTGTTTATTTTAAAGTGTGCATACTTTAATTATTCATTACCGTTTTCGGGTATGTCGTAGCAAAATTTTAAACACGTAAGCCAGCCAGTAGCATTTTATCAAATTAGTTTCGAAATCAGTGTACATTGGGATTGCCGGCATAACTTCGTAACAGTCGAGCGAAGACACCATCATCCATCCCAACACGCACCTGTGGCTTATCATACTCGACCACGTGACCCTGGTCAATGACGATCACCTTGTCATAGTCCATGATAGTGTTCAGTCTGTGTGCTATGGTCAGCACTCTGCAGCTGGAAAATGTGCGCACACTGATCTCTAATCTCAATTTTGAATTTACTCTCTAAATATGCAGCCCTTATTTTAACTTATTTGTATATATTTATGTAACCAGTATAAAACAGTGTCAATAAATTGAACTTGTGCGTCCGATAACTTCCTGAATGAGTTGGTCCGTCTTGTATTCCGTCTTACTGGATTAATGACAATTACTGACAAGCTACAATGTACTTGATAAAATTGTATGCATTAAAAAATGTGGATATAATATTATTGCTCATTGCTTCTTTGATAGCTTTGCAATAATCGAGCAAAGACACCATCAGACTTTCTTGCAAGTACTTTGGGCTTATCATACTCGACCACGTGACCCTGGTCAATGACGATCACCTTGTCATAGTCCATGATAGTGTTAAGTCTGTGTGCTATGGTCAGCACTGTGCAGCTGGAAAATTTGCGTCGGATTACCTCCTGAATGAGTTGGTCCGTCTTGAAGTCCACATTAGCCGTGGCTTCGTCCATAACCAGTACTTTACACCTCTGTAGTAATGCACGGGCAAGACACAATAGCTGTCGCTCTCCAACGCTAAAGCCTGAACCCGATTCTCCAACACAATACTCGAGATGACCATCGAGTTTCGCTATTTTACTTTCAAGCTGTACTTGTGCCAGAACTATCCAGATTTCATCCTCTGTAAATAGATCAAATGGATCTAAGTTCTTCCTCAAGGTGCCTGCAAACAAGACATGGTCCTGGGTAATGACGGCAATAGCTCTTCGAGTGGCCTGTATATTGAGGGTTCCAAGATCAATGCCATCGATGAAGACTTGCCCTTGAGGGTCCGGCATTCTGAACAAGGCCGCCACAAGTGAAGACTTTCCAGCTCCAGTGCGTCCGGCGATACCAACTTTCTCTTTGGGTTCGATATCAAAGTTGATGTCTTGTAACACACGAGGACCGTCCTCCAAGTACACCAAGGACATATTCTGCACACTAACAGCACCTTCATTTGGCCAGTCTTCTGGCGGAAGAGTTTCTCTGCTGTAGCCTGGTTCCGAAGGTAGTCGGCTGTAGGTTATAACACGCTCTACCGACGTCATTTCATTCTCAACCTCAGCACCAGTACGAACAGCATACTGTACAGTGCCAAGGGCACCCAAAGCAAACGAAAGTAACATCCCTGCAACACCTAGAAATATACAAAAACAATACAAGGTCAATGATATTGATCTAACTTGTCTTTATATCGAGAAGTTCGAATATAACTTAAAATCAGCTTCGTGCTTAATTTATCATAACGAGCCAAAGCTTCTTAGTAACCATATTACCCACTGGTGAATGCATACCTGAGCTCTGCAATCACCAGGGGGTCCCAGTAAACTCTCTACATTCCTATCAATTAGACGCAGCCTGAGTTATCTCTAATCCCTTTAACTATGACAGCCTTCGGCGGCCTTTTCGCAGTACTGACTAACTTGAAATCAATCTTATTTTGGAACACTTTCCGGAGTCGCTAGAAAAAAAATGGTTCTATATCCCTGAAGCGCTCAGGGAGAAGAAGCCGGCAGGACTTAAGTTCAAGTTCCAGTTTAAGTACTGTTTAAAACACGAACAGCAGTGTTTTGTTTTGTTTAGCTTTGGAGGCATTTTTACTAGGCTGTCCAACTCCGGTCTATATTACGTTCGTCGCTTATATCCTGCGAATTAGGAGTACCGAAGTGTTATTCAGTCGAAGTCTGTGGCTTGAGTTTGTTTATTTCGTCTCGCAGGATCAATGTTTCCTCGTGGCTGCTTCTATTAATACCTTGCAGTTAGCTGATTCTGTGTGAGCAATCATAAGACTTGGTTTCGCTTGAATTTCTTACCATGTAGATTTACGCCACTTTTTAGCACTACCACCTTCGCAAAGTCACTAACGTATAATCCAGGGCATAAATCCAAATTGTTTGCTCGTAATAGCGCAGCTGATGTGGAGAAGCAATACTGGTTTAGCCGTTGTGTAATCCATTTAGAGTCGATTATTGCGAAATCCCTCGGTTTCTCGTATATATACTTGCTCCCAAGATTTATCTACTTCTGTTGATGAAATGTCCAAGCTATAGAAGTACTAATCACGACGGTTTTTTGAAGCAAATTACTCTGCGCACAGCTTCAACATTCATCTTGGCTGTGGACACGAACTTGAATGGCAGACTAAATCAGAAATTAATTAATGCATATACTAATTTGCTGCCGGAATCAAAATTTAACTTCCCTACATCCCTGACATTAGCCAGGACTAGCATCACTCACCTTAACTGTCACACTTACTTAAAAGGTGAATAAAACAAAACCGCAAGATGGTATTCGATTTCTAAACTGTGACGTCACTTCATAGCAACCAGACCTCACGCTGATTTGAACTTTTGATGATCTATGCCTCGTTATGCTACATTAAAGGGGGCTGTCATGGTAAGACTTTACATTCCTTTTCCGGGCCGGAAAGAGCTATTTCCACCGATTTTGATATGAACTAATGAACCTCTCGGCCATGTGGGATGCTTAAAATGAAAGCAAATATGCAAAAATGACTAACAAACAGTGTATATAAACAGTCTCCAGGAAAAATATTGAAAATCCTTTCAATCAAGCATTGAGGGAGGAAAGTTTAACTGTTTGTATCCAATTAACAGCCACTAAACGGGCGACATTCTCGTTCCCAGTGCCTCTTCAACTAACTGAAAGATCAGAGGCTCTGGTAAGACAAGAAACCGGATGTCTTAGATTCTAGGACATTGAAACTGCGCATGCTCGTAGCATTCTCAGTAATGGCGGACTTCATCGAAGCTATTCAGTTCGCACTTACAAAGGTAAATACAGTTTTCTTTAAAATGTAAGCAGTTGGAAGCTATTCGTGTAATTAGTTTAGACAAGGACTGATTCTGTGTCCTTCAGACCGATTATGGGAAGTCGTTTATTTACCAAAGTTTACCGTTTGTGTTTGATGCACTTCAAGTTCAAGGATCATCCAAGTCCAACTCAATCGTGGTCGTTGTATCTCCCCTGCACGCAATTATCGAGGAGAAAATTTCTAAACATAGGGCGAAAGGACTTCAGTGTGCTGTGTTGAGGATTGCTGAGGACTTTGAAGTTACGGTAATTTGAAACACCCTGAGGATATGTGCCTTAATTGCATGGCCTTGCCATAATTTGATAACAGCAGTTTATACAATATATGAGGCTGAAGTTGCCATAATTCAAGCTGAGTGCAAAGTGGATTTGTATTGTACTTGGATTGCTGTACCATTATTTTGTATAATTGCCATTGTCTTATTTTTATACTTTATACAACAAGTAAAGACAGAGGTTTGTGCAGATAAAAATAGTTTTCTTGAAATGAGGTAATTTCTCTTGCCCCAGTTATGGTCAGGCCACATTGTATTACATTGTATAAATTCGATCAAATGTTAAACGAAATTTGTGAACAAGATTTTGAATAACTACTTAAAGTATACGTGCTCCAAATAGGAGTCTCTCCTGCTGGTCCTCAGTGGTTGAATGTTATCAAGACATTTGAAATATGGGTTCAGAAATCAAAATAAGGGACCGGTCATTATTTATGAAGGAGGGGGGGGGGGAATAGGGGTGGGTCATGTGCATTTTCTTTAGTCAATAAGGGGTGGGTCATGTTATTCTGAGTTGTAAAGAAGGGGGGGGGGGGGGGGGGGGGGGGTTGTGATGCAAAATGTTATTACCACCAACCGAGAAAACAACCCAAAGTGGATGCAGAATGGTTATGTGCAGTACTAAACTTAGTTGACTATCAACACGATCGTATATTTACATCTTCCAACAGTGTTCCACAGGTAAGATCACATTGCTTACAACATGGTCTCTTAGTGCCAGCTCTGCTCCGCTTGCCCAATACCTATTAGAATGGTTCTCCGGAATGATGTGTGTTGTGTGTGTTGGGGGATCCCCCCTCTCATGGACTTTGAGAGGGGGGTCACTTGTCATTTTCAGGCCTGAGGAAGGGGGGGGCTTTAGTGAATTTTGTCTTTAATAATAATTTTTCCCCCGACCCCCTCCTTCATAAATAATGACCGGTCCCTAAGTGTGTTCTGACATATATACCATTAAACTAGTAAACTTGTGGTGGCCATATACAATTTTAGCCCACTTGTATATTAATTATGGCCTCTACATAACTATTTTTACAAAGAAAATAGGAATAAATTGCATTGTTTTAATTTTGACAAATAGATTCTGACTATAAGGGTTTTCATCATCAATAGCATTAAGTTCACTGCCCATAACTTCTAAATATATAAAAAGTGACAGCATTTATAAGAAAAGGATATTTTGCAGTAAATCTGGTAGATCTGCTATTTAGTATAGACATATACATTTTATGGTATGGCAGATGGACTTGACTGGCCTGCACTGATACAAACCCTCTTTCTATGAATATGGATAGCTTTTGATTATCATGCTAACTAGATACAAAGCTCTAACTAAGCTGACTCAACTCCAGCCTCTGTTGCCTTTCAAAATGGTGGTCCCAGAACTATAAAATAATAATAGGATTATTGTATGAACACAACTGAATATACCCTGTGTGAACTTAAGCTATCTTGGGAATTCTTCTTCTTTAATTAATATATTGAGGGAAACTTTATGGGGGGTGGGTGAATATATTGAGTGGGCTCTTTATAATAAATAGTTTGGTCAGTTAAAAGGGGAGCTCTTGAAAGTGACTGGAGTTACAAGAGGGGCTTGGGATTGTCCAATGCTACAGGGGTGGGGTGCTTAAAAAGCTGAAGAGATGGAAAGGAGATACAACAATTGTACACTCCCAATCTCAATAACTTCATCACCCTCCCTTCCTCCTCCCTTCCTCCCCCCTCCCCATGTCATATAAATACACTTTTGTAAGCTTCAAAAGGGATATAAAAACTTCTAATTCATATGGGAAATTCATGATTTGATTTTCTATTTGATACATTTGTACCAGCCTTTCAAGTTACCCATGCTTTATTTCCTGCAAAGATCTCTGCACTGCTAATGCATTTGTCCTAGGTTCACAGGGATGGCGGATGTGGGGTTAAAATAATATTTTGCCTAGTTACTTCTCAGTCAGTTTAAGACTATAACTTGGTCACACTGGCTCAATGACAATTTTTACCCCCCTCCCCACCCCTCCAACTTGAAATTTTGCTCTGCCGTCCCTGGTTCAATGTAGACTCCCAACTTGTGCTTGATGTAGGCCAGGGCAAAGGGAAACTGTCTTATATTTGGCCAATTTCAAGTATTAATTCAACTGGCTTCTTTGACACACTAAGACTTCAGGGCCTGGTTGTTCGAAGCAAGGTTAAGCGCTAACCTGGGGTTAAATCGCTAACCCTGGGTTAAACTGTACCTAGGGTTAAAGTTAACCTTGCTTCGAACAACCGGGACATGTGTACTACTAGTCCTCAATATTGCTATAAGACTTGCTTTGTACTATAAATCACTGGTACATAAAATCCATCATCAGTAAAAAGGAGAGGTTGGGTTGATCATTGACTGCAATGAGGTATGAAGCATAGATTAATTGGCACAGATTACAAGACAATTTTATAGTTTAATATAATTTTTAAAAACACTGGATGTACATGTACCTGTTTTGTTGTGCCTTTCAATGTCATCCAGCTACACAACTTTGAATCCCTTGATGTTTCACAGACTTTTCAAACACTTTTTAAATTATTTATACTGTTTAACTGATCGTTATATCCCTATAAAGTTACACCTGATCATGAAGAGCACAAGACTTGGATGAATTACAGAGTGGGCTAGTGCTTGAAAAAGATATAATAATTTCAATTAATTTCACAGTAAAAATATTTACAGAACTGCACATTTAATATTAGCAGTTACTGTTCGAATTGTAAGTCGAATTTTTATGTTGGCTAGCACTTTAAGTGTTAGCAATTCAACTCCTAGTTCCCTTTGCTTTTGCAATGAGAGTTCTTGATCAGCAAACGTTCGGTTGGCCATATGCACCAAATGCAACGTACCTTGGCTCAACGAGTGTGTGTTATCAGTTTCGTTCGGCTAGTAGGCAAAGAAAAACTTTATATCTTGACTTTTGAATAAAATCGTCCTTCTGTTCAGTCATGTTTTTAAACACATAACTTCTTCTACTACAAAATACTCGTTCTCATGCAGGAGAATCTGGGATTTTTCCCCCCGTAAAACCGGAAGAAAGCGCTATACGCAACAACTGTTTTATTTTTTTTCATCGCGCAGCCGATTTGGCTAGCCAATCAAATTAGAGCCTGGTTTGTGTCTTACCAGAGCCTCTGATTTTTCAGTTAGTTGAAGAGGCACTGGGAACGAGAATGAACGGGCGATTACTCGATACATGCGCAGTACCATGACATAGCCCCTTTAAAGTGGTTGTGTATGATAAATATGGTATATGTAATTTTAATTGCTGATGCTTTGCAATGTGGATTTGCTAGAATGCAAGTACATGGTTGTATTGGACGGCAAAATAATCTGACTTCATTTACGTTAAAAGCACTTGTACGATATTCGGTAATGTTATTGGCAACACCTGTTTGTAAATGCTATTTTTCACCTCCAATCGATTGTCCATCGTTGTAATGAAAACAACGTTTTTGAAGATAGTTTTCCGTCCAGTAAAGCCTTTCCCTTGGGAACACGAGCGCAATTCATTCGTTATTGAAGTGATTTATCAGCACGTGACTGTTTCCTGCAAATGTCTATTAAAATGTCTTTCAAGCTAAATTTACATGATCAGGATCAATGCAAAATATATTTTTTTGTCATAATATAAAATGTTTAGTTATAATATCAATCCGGCGTGTAGATTTGTCAAAGTATTATAGCATAACCTAATAAGAATGGCTCATAAGACTATTACTTTACATCGAAACGTTTTAGGAAGAGGTAAAAGTGTAAATATTTGATGTTTACATAAGTAAAACTCGCTGGCCTTCGAAAGACCCAGGTCAATTTCACGCGAAATTAAGTTTATTGTTGTCTCGCTAGGGCAATTGTGCTTTCCGTATCGCTTAATAGTGAAATAAGGAATCTACGATTAGCAGATCTATTGAGTTTGATGATAGCGGGCTATGATTATACATCCTCATAACCAGTAAAATACATGTAGCATTGGATCATTCTCTGAGGGTAACGTGACGTGTCACGCAAGACCGGCTGAACAAATTCTTCAAGGCGAATAAACAATAAATCCGAGGTACATATTATATGTAATGCAGATGTTTTTCCTCAGAGACATGTCTTCATTTACATGTAGGGTATAAAATGTATATAGTTCCTGTAATGATATTTTATTTATTTTGTTTTTCTATTTAGCGCATTAAAAGTATTTGTGATGCGGTATGTAACATTTCGCTGAAAAGGGATTTGTATTTTTAAAGTCATTTCTTGTGATTGTTTTAAAAGAGGCCTAACTCTCCCGCTAATTGCTTATTTACGTAGAAAAAAAGGAAAAGGAAAGTCAAAAATAAAACCAGAACCAATAATGTGATAACTACGGACATGTGGTACTCCCACACATACGCTGTAAGGGTATACGCCACCATAAAGGGTAAGGTTTCGAGTTGTCTTAGTGTGAAATAGGGTAATACATTTCGCATTTTTAGTTTGGAATAGGGTATGATCTTCACAGGGAAGTATGAAACTGCACATTTTAAAATATTTCACTAGTTGTAAAATAGAGTACAGGTCTGAAAAATGGTATGGAAAATCGTATATTTTGGTCTGAAATAGCGCCAGGGTTTTGAGATCTTTTGAGAACCGGGCGGCACACTCCCACCCAAAAACGTTATTTCGTATACTGATACTATTCATTCAGGTTATTGGAAAATGTATAGGCTACACAACTCACGCATGGCATAAGTTACCTCAAAATCGATCTCTACGAAGCGAGCCAAACATATATAAACCAGCACATTTTGTTTAATTCGTTGTCAAATTTAACGAAATTCTCGTATGTTAATATTAAAAAGAAATAACGTCTTTAGGATCAAACACGTTTGTTGCTGAGAAGGCGATAGCCGTAGCAGCATCCCTAATTTGGGCTCCCTGTGGTGGACTTGAATTAGGCGGATGTCGGCTTTCTAGGATTTTGCGATGTCCACAACATTTGCCTCGATTTGGTGCTTGACGTCATGCTCAGCGGTAATGTCACTTGTGGCGTTTCCTCGACGGTGTTGTTGAATTGCGTTAGTGAGCTTCGACGGCGAATTCGGTAAGTATTTTTTCCTCAAACATCATGATTCTAGTGGGAAATGTTATTGAAACGTTTTTCAAAAGGATCTGGAACTTTGGAGTTTGTATAACAGGAACATTTTGCCGATTTTCTTTGCTAAGTACAACACACCGTGTGATCTATGTGATCAATGCGCGTATGGAATTTCCTGTGTTGTAGCTAGTGAAAGCAGGTAAATATGCTCAAAGACGAATGGACCAACATGACAAACAAGATCAGCTGACTTACTTTGTTCATACCGAGCAACAAAACAAAACGATCAAACATGACTGTTGTTTTACAACTGAAACAATGTCGTTGTCGGCCAGCCAAATGATGGGAGGTCGTTGTGCCAACTGAATGAAAGGCCGTTCTGCCAACTGAATGACAGGCTATTGTGCCAACCAAATGACTGAATGTTGCTGCAAAACAAATGAGCCAACCAACTGTGGTTTCAATTTGCATAGGGAATAATTCAACCAATCAATATGTACTGACATAGAAACTAATGAATCACAGAATTTTCCTGATGTTTGGAAAAAGTTCAAAGGATTATTTATTTCCTGTGTCAAGGGGAAGGTCGGAATAGAAAGAAACGTGACACAATTTGAAAATTGGCATCAAGTTTGTGTAAACTATCGAAAATTGGAATAAACGTTGCGTACCATGCCACTGCCCTTGATGATTGCAGTCATATGTCTTGCAAGATGGTGCCACAGAGTCAGTGCACTGGAGTCACATGACCTGTGCAAAACCTGTATTTTATTGTATTCTTTATTTTAGTCAGGGTACTAAAGACTACATACCAATAACCTCTCTATTCTGCTCTGTCCGTCAATTTTTTCAGTCGTTCAAAGTGTCCAAAAAAATCAATAACTTCACTTCGCAGCACTTCCCTTTCTATTAGTATATTGACGTTATTGTAACCTCATAACGAACGACTCCTTTTAAGGTCAAATTCTGCGTTACGTTTGAGATAAAGCATGCTACCACAACAACATAAATATGTGTGTTTGATTGCCGCAAATTTAAAGTCTCTACGAGAAATACATGCTGAGTTATTAAGAACTGAAGATTCCTGTGACGTCAGATTTTCTGACGTCATGGGTCTGACATCAGTCATGCCTTCTAAATTGAAGAAACATGAAAAGACCATATTGCGGCTATTCAGTGTACAGTAAGTATACCCGAAAAATACTCGAATAGTTATTTTTAAAAGACGTTTCCAAAAATATATAACGTCATAATGACGTTTCCTCTTTTTCACTGTGAATTTTAAAGTATTTCCTTTCAAAAATTGAAAATTCTAAAAACATACGGTTGTGGGTACCGATTTACTCTTTTGATTGCTAGATTGTCGTAAACAAATATTTTAAACCCTAAAAGATGGATGAAGAAGTTATTTTGTAAATGGTTCTGTATTGAATATTTACCGCCAAAGGTTGGCGGGAAAATTATCAAAATTTAATAACTTTTCTCCCTCTTAACCAATCGAAATCGGGTTTTCGGTTTCTTTGTTGTCAACATGATGGGAAATCGAAAATATAAAATTTACTGATGTTAAAAGTAATTGAAAACATCGAGAAACCTATTATAAATGGTTACATGACGTAACTGTGACGTCATCAAGATGCTACGGTAGTTCGAATCATCGGATTTTGTTTTGGTCATCGGTCTTCATCCTCCCATAAAAAAAACAATCTTCTACGTTGGGAACTTTTGAAAATATAGCAAAGCGATCGATTTTAGGGTCATTTGTGTCAAGCGTGACTAGCCGGTTTATTAACAGCAAGATAACTTTATTGTCCATTTTTGAGACGTGTATTACAGTTTTAGAAGTCACAAGCAATGATACGTCGATAAATTCGCAACCATGGTCGCGCGGCAAAGGTCCACAGTCTTCCATTATCTTACAATTTATTTCAGTAGTATTTTAGTCTTCCAGTATTTTAGCATCGGTTATAGCTACAGGCCTTTATTAATAGACCAGTTCGCGGTAAATTCCGACATTTTGAAAGGGGTGCAAACATGGCGCGAATTACAGTGTTTGTATGGGAATCGATGGGAATCCGATGCCAAATAAAATCCGTAAAATCGAATTTCTGAAATATTCTTCAGATACAAACTTAAGATACCAGGTAAAAGATTAACATATCGAACTTTGAGGGATGTAGCTGTGCTGGGAAGCGTGCAATCGTGTTTTCAGTTTTCCATACATTGTCTGTAAAAGTGAGTGAAATTCCGCGTGAAAATTTACAGACAATGTATGGAAAACTGAAAACACAATCGCACGCTTCACAGCACAGCTACATCCCTCAAATTTCGATATGTTAATCTTTTACCTGGTATCTTAAGTTTGTATCTGAAGAATATTTCAGAAATTTTAGGTGGCATCGGATTCCCATCGATTCCCATACAAACACTGTATTTCGTGCCATGTTTGCACCCTTTCAAAATGTCGGAATTTACCGCGAACTGGTCTATTGCAAAAAGTATATCCTGATACCTTCACTGATTTGATTTATAGCTGTAAGCAACTACTTCATACATGTACGTTTCACGGCGTACCTTGTCTCACTTAAATTGTCTATATCGTCCTCCCTCCCACCATCCTAGTACTACTTATTACACCAGGAGCCGGTCGTTCGAAGCAAGGGTAAGCACTACCCCGGGATTATATCACTAACCCGAGGGTAAAATGTACAGCATACAATTACAGATTTGGCGCTATCCTTGGGATAAAGTTACCATTTCTTCAAACAACCGAACCCAGGCCAGGACAACAAGATATACACGAAGTCATGTCATCAGACCAAAAAGTCAGCATTCTGTTTGGAAAACTGTTGAGTTTAACCGGGATAAGGCGAATTTTGTTGTGATAGCTGAATAGAATGTCAACCAAAACATCAACGACCACTAAGAAACAAAATAACGATCGACAGCTTTTTAGCGCCTCGCATTTTGACAGTTACCATCCATTATTTCGAGCATTTACCCTTGAATGCCAGAGAATACTGCGAACTGTGCTCGTTTTTGAAATAGAAAAAAAGGATTGCTAAATGCTTGAGTTGTATCAGGTTTTCAATTACAATTTCTTCATATTATCGATAATGTAACAATCAATTCCAAACCCGTGCATGCCGCCTCCCCTGGGCAACCCCCAGGCATATGAATTTTTCGGATTTTTTCCATCAAATGCCCCACTACCCAGGCAGAAAAGCTGGTCAAATGCCCCAGCATTTTTTCTTACCGGTTGGTCAAATGTTTCCCGCAGTCTGTTGGGTTACATGTGGTATGTTTCATAAGCGATCTCGGAAGAGTTTATATTAATAATTGCTCCTTGTGATCATGAATTCTCTTTTCCGATTCCTACGAAATAAATCTTCAAAAATAAAAGATTGATACTTAACGAAGTTGTGCGAGTGGTTTTGGGGCGATTTTGGGACTTCTAAAGCAGTTTATTAGGCCTCGAAGTTTTGACGGTTGGCCGCGTGTCTACCTCATAGACACAAATATACACAAGGTATGCAGCTTTGAGGCGCTTTTCATCGATGTGACCTCACTCGCCGCCGAAATTCGACAAGAAATTCAAATCGATTTCGCCTCTGCTTTCGGCACACAAATCCAGAGATGTGTAAGCACTTCTCATCCATGTTTTAAGCCAAACGACGTGAAAACGGCCTGGAAAATAAATCCCGAATTCAAAATATATCTATCGGTATTCGATCTGCAACTTGACCGGTCCACAAATAAGCGTTATTTTCTCTACTCTGTTCCGAAAATAACTTCTTTATGCTCTAGTCCTCCCTTTACAAAAACCAGTACAACAATATAATAATATCATTTATTATTATTGGTAGGGAGGAGCATACAGAACTAGAATGAAACGTAATTCGTAACTAATTACAATGATGTAATGTAACTGAAATAGTCAGAATGTACAAGCTTCAGAGATGGTATAAGTACCAAACTTGTGACAGAACAAGTTGCTGTGTAAGCCAAGGTTTTGTGAAACAATCAAACGAGACTTTACTTAGTCTTTAAACGTATCCGTCTTTGACCTTTTCAGACTTCTATCTGCCACCCAATATGGTAGCCCTAAATTTGCAGTGGAAGTGGCACCTCCAAATCTAAAACTGTAAGTTTACTATAACCCGACGGATCAATGCCCACTTCCGCTGATTTAGCTTTTAAGATATCTCTTGCTAAGTACTTCGTGTTTTTCAGAGAACACATTACTTTTAGAATCCTCATCATGTCTAATAGATCTGATTATAAAATCAATAGATTCCTCTGCGATATGAGCGTGACGAATGTCAGTTCAGCGGTAAATAATAGTATGGGCATGTCTTATTGAACGTTTTCGCAATGTAAACCCATGCCCGTCTCTGTACTTATCAGTTTTTCTTGATTCAATTAAAATCGTAAGACGATCTTCAAGAAAAATTATATTATTTCCGATATTCAAATAGTTCTGAGATTCTGAAGAATCCGGCATAAGATAATAGACACATGGTAGTGATCTAATACCAAGTAGATTACTACTCTCTTCGAAATAGGCATGAATAATTATAATAGTATCCGGAGTTATCGGATGTACTTTCCTAACAAGTTCATTTGGGTGTTATCTTTCGAAGCTTCAACAATTGCCGTTAACAATGAATCTATTACAAGAAAAGTCGTCTTCAAACCTGCTATTTTATGTGCCCAGTTTACAACATAGTAATTAATAAGTATTTAAACTTTTTTCCTACCTTACAACATTGATTGAAGAAATAGTGAACCGGAAAAAGACATAGCTGGCAAATATATACCAGAAAATGATCGCTATCTTGGCACCATATTATAAATTCTGCAATAATCGAGGACAGTATTATCTGCCCTATGTAGCATTTAATATTAAAGACCATAAACTTTTATGGATTACAAAAGCTAGAGAGCTTAAGGAAAAACGAACGTCCATCTATTTTTGCTGCCCTTGCGATGTCTAGAAATAAATTCAATATTCTGTTATATCGGTGATTGGTTAAGTATCCAAGTGGATTTATCTAATTATCCGATCTATAGAAACTTGGATTTGCGCTTATAACTATGTCCAAGTGAACTGTTATCTCTATTATGATTCAGTCGCGCATCACGACTCCCAGAGGTCCTAGACTGGCTGGGTACGGATCCAAGTGGTCCCGTTGAGGACGTAGGTGTTCCATGAACGGCACTGCATTGCTCCGTAACACGATAAGGTCCAAGTGGTCCTTCAATCATCACCAAGGGTACGAAATCATCCAAGGGTTCAAGTGGTCCCAAGATATAAACATAACACACGTTAACGTATTTGTGACCTGGTCCAAGTGGACCCAAAATGTATAAATAACAGGCGTAACAGTAATTGCCTAGGTCCAAGTGGTCCCAAGGTATAAACATAACACACGTGAACGTATTTGTGACCTGGTCCAAGTGGACCCAAATTGTATAATTAACATGCGTGAACAGTAAGTGCCTAGGTCCAAGTAGTCCCAAGGTATAAACATAACACACGTGAACGTATTTGTGACCTGATCCAAGTGGACCCAAATTGTATAATTAACATGCGTGAACAGTAAATGCCTAGGTCCAAGTGGTCCCAAGGTATAAACATACACGTCAACGTATTTGTGACCGGGTCCAAGTGGGCCCAAAAGATATAAGGAGCGCCTTAGACTCAGGTTAGGTTTGCAAAATCTATAAACATGACACGTGTGAACTTATTTGTGACTGGATCCAAGTGGGCCTAAATGATCAGAATTCCACCTAGAACTTCCGTTACCTGAATTCTATAATCGATCGCGTCCTGATGAAATTATAATAAAATAACAACTGTACTTAGTTCCATCGAATCGTAGAGTACTACGGCCGAGCAGAAGTTTAGGTGAACTGAACATGGAGTTCTCATAAGAACCTAACTCGTAAACCGATACGATCAATAGGTATCTATAAAAAATCGCGACGGTGGCCTGTACCACTATGTATCCATGGGCAAAACATGCTCGAGGGCCAATAAGGCAACATAAAAATAAATCCCTACACGTCTAGCACAAATATGAGAAAAAACTCTAGGGATGAGATAAATAGGAAGAACGAGCGATTTGTTCTCATACTCGCGAATCTGTCAACTGTGTAGGAACCCAATTTGTTTGGGCCATATCGAAAGATTCTCTTAACTCGATCTACAATTCTACTGATAAAGTCAGCTCGCTGATTCTGATCTCTAGGGATCCATACGACTTCAAATCTTATGTTACTGAATAGGTAACAGTAAAATATTTCTAAAGCAATGCTTGCATGCTTAAATCTTCGACACACGTGTAACACTGATTATCAGTATACCATTTTAATCGTATACAACAGTATACAAAAAGATCCCAGACGTAACGAAATGGCTATGAGTTCCCGGTGAGTAGAACTTAGGTTAACATCCACGTCATTCTAAGTGTGATGAGCAATGTTGTAGAATTAGCGTCGGAATAACAACCCTTGTATATTTAATAAGCTGATTATTCAAGATGCGCTAGGTAAAATTACTTGCCAATATACAGTTCAGTAAGTGTATGTTGTCGAACTGAGAATGACAGAATCAAAATCTAAATCGGATCAGAATCGAGGCAATCATCTTAACAGAATTAAGTCTCCAAAACTTAACTAACTCTCTAACGAGTTTAATACAGATATATGGAGCTGTGAATAATTCGAATGCAAGAACTGTGAGCACAAAAAGGGTAAAGACTTAGAAGGCTGACCTAGTAAAGCCTCAGAACCATCTTAGGTATGTCTGATAAAATGACGACAACCTGATTTCAGGCCAAACATGAAATTATCACGTGAAAAATTAATAAAAAAATTACCAATATATTTGTTTACGTGTCTTAAATCCAAGATGACCACTTTAACCGGATTTTTACACCGAAGGGTTAACTACAGTCGGTTCTTCTGTAACACCGTCTAGTCTAGACTGCTTCGCGGGAGTTATTAGAAAACGTTTCTGGCGAAGGCGTGGTAATAAAAGGAATTGTATCTCCCTTCGTCTATAATCTTAAATGACATCGCTAGTGGTTAATCTTCATGTCTCTCCGATATTGACAACAATAATATGAGCTCTGAGTGTACCTTTGCCAATATAACTGGGTATAACACTTATCGTGTGACTTAATTACCCTCGAACTCGTAACTGTCTCGTTTAGAGTGTAATGATCTTTACCTTTAATAAGATCTTTTACTAGTTCGTTATTAGATATTTTCCGCTTGTGCCACTGGCTTGGTTTTCGTTGTAGAGCAGGGTGTATGTTGTGTATACAGGCAGTTAAGTCTCCAATGACCTGAAGCAGATGTCGACTTGGTTCTGGAAACGGGTGCTGGATGTTTTCATTGACGGACGAAATTACTGAAGTTCTCAGGAGAGATGGTATCAGAAGTGGACGACTACGTCTGAGCGAAGAAAGGGCGCTGCTTGACAAACTGAAAATAAAGCATACGAAATTAACTGTCGAGTCATTCGTAGTAGTGTAGCCCTGAGAGTGAAGAACGCTTAATCTAAGTATCTTATATATGGTGAAGATACAATAGAAGAAACACAAACAAGTGTGGAATGTGAAATTATTTGCAATGCAAATACTGTAAAATCCGGACACGAGCATAAATACATGTAGACATCGCAGGCGATGCCTTTTGAAACTACCCCACCCCACTAAGGAGAATTGTTATGCACCTCCGTTCTCAGCTTGAAGTACAAGACAACTCTTCTTAGTGGGGAGGTGTATTTTCAAAAAGTTTCAGTTGCCATGCCCACGCATCTTGAAAGCGTCGCCTGCGATGTCTACCGCTGATTTGTGGACTCTTACGAGATCGCTTATGAAACATACCACAGGTAACCCAACAGACCGCGGGAAACATATGTCTAGTCTGGGCTGCCTGTAGTTAAACGCCGCAGTTTAGGAGACGAAAAATTTCAGAAATACGTCATCAATGACTATTGACAATATCAGTCAATTAATTGCTTTACTGATAATCATTCTACAATAACACTAAACGACAATTAACATTCCCGAATGTTTAAAATGTTATGAACTATTAATGCGTAGTAAGGTCCTGGAAATTGAGAGGGAGGCAAAATGATGAATTCTGGGACATTTTTATTGATGACTTCTGTCAATCTCTCTTCTGGGACTGGGCAGGGGGCAACTGCTCCACCCCCCTTGCCTCCCTCTTCCCCTCCCTGCGCCACTGGATGCAGCTACAGGTAAGTCTAACTCGGCTTTGCAAATCAAACTAAACCCTTTCCACTGAAAAGAGGCATGCACTCTTCCGATGTTCGTATAGTAAACTGATGCGGATACTACGAAAGGGACGCTAACTGTGGGGTGCTTACTATAAAGACATTTAAGGAAAAGGATATATCAAGAAACATAATTATAACTAATCGTTAATAATAATTTCCTCAATATCCAATAATAATTTGCAACATGTATGCTTGTTCGACATGCCTTTAAAACTACAATTATACTTCCTGGGCATAAATAAAAATAAAATATAAATTTATCATTTTTGGTGGCCTAGCTCATTTAGCTTTTTTAGTTATTCTAGGTCACACTGTACCTTATATTTGTAATCGTAAGTTACCTGTATTTCCCCTTGACAGACTGGTACTAAATAAATATATTGATTGATATCGGACAAGATTGTATCGGATTGGTTGACTGATTGATTGGTCGAACGATCGATTGATTGATTGATTAATTGATTGACTGATGGAAAACGTTGTTAACCGGAGAGAGCTTAGGGATGAACCAGAGGCTGAGCACTTAAAATAAATTACTTGCAGAGACGGAAACACAATTGTTTGCACAACGGAAGCAGTCACTGAAAAAATTGAGCGGGAGTGCTTATGGGATACTGAGCGCTTAAAACTAGTTATCCCGTAAACAAAATGCCTTGTGATATATTAAATGGGGTGTGTCACGACGAGAGGCCTTTACATTCGCAGTCCGGATCGTACAATCTCGTACACATGTACTCTGAAAAAATAACTCTGAATTTCTATCGATACCTGAAACAACCATGAGGGCTGATCAAACCCAGGTCTCGGCTAATTGGAATTAAACGTGTAACCCGGAGAAAAACACTCGGAGCAAGGACGAGATACGAACAAACTCAACTCACATATGGCGCCGCGTCCGGGAATCGAGCCTGGGCCACAGAGGTGAGAGGCGAAGCGCTCAACCACTGCGCCACCCCGGCTCCCCTTAATGTGGAATGGTTCAAATAAAAGGAACTATGAAAAAAATAGTATCAAACTGTGTATATGTACATGGAGCCTAGCACAGCCTTGGTTTGTATTATAACTGGTTATAAGGATGTATAATCGTAGCCCACTATCATCAAACTCAATAGATCTTCTAATCGTATATTTTTATTTCACTGTTAAGTGATACAGCAAGAACAGCTGCCCTAGCGAGACAACAATAACTTAATTTCGCGGGAAATTGACCTGGGTCTTTCGAAGAACAGCGAGTTTTACTTGACAATGTGTAAACATCAAATATTTACACTTTAACCTCTTCCTTAAACTTTTCGAGGTAAAGTAATAGTCGTCTGAGCCATTTTCATTAGGTTATGCTATAATACTTTGGCAAATCTACACGCCGGATTGAAATTATGACTGAAAATATTGCGGGAAAAAAAGTTAATATATGCACATTTTCAGCTATTTCTCACACGGCTCACGCTAAATCATTGAGTAGTGCCAATCAATACTTTGCAGATTTTTGAAGACAATTGTGTAGGCTACTGAAAAATGATTTTAATGTTGAAATAAACTACCGCACTTTTGAGAACATCCCCATACTGAATGACTCCATTCTGGTGATTTTCGTGATAAACTAAAATACCAAATTGTATCCGAATAGATAAAAAAACAATTTTCACCGACTCGAGTTTTTCTAACGTGAACATGCTATTTAAATGGTAGATAATGCACACAAAATGTAGCAAAGCCATCAGTTGTGCGTAGTGACTTTGATAGCCTTTCAAATTTAGCCCAGATTTTACTGTTTTTACGGCCTGTCTGGGCCAAAAATGGAGGGGGTGGTCAATCTCAGAAACGAAAAGGCGAGTGGGACTTTAAATACCACCATTCATAATCTTATCAGGTACTTACTAAGTGCTGAAAAAATTGAAGGGAATCGGCCGACCCCATCTTTTGGTTCTGCCCGGTTTTCTCAGACAATGACTCTTAAGGCTGCAAAAAAGAGCTGCAAGAGTTATCCTGCATGGATGCTCCAAAATTGTCATCATCGGTTGAACATTTCAACCTCAAGCTTTACCGAGTATTAACAGAAAACACTGGTTGGATGACAAACCGGGTTTGGTCACTGCCAAGGCCTGACCCTTCTTCAGTCAATCTAATCCGCCGGCACCGGGTAACCCGGCCGCTTCGAGACCAGGGTTGACCCTGATCGAAGGGTTGAAAATTTGCAAAATTCATTCATATAAACACTCGCTCCACTGACAGTGGGCGAGATAAAAAATGCGTCAATATTAATAGAGCATGCGCAAACATACTAATTATATCAACCGGATAAGGTGGCGCCCAGACAAAAGCTGACCCCGGTCAGCCCAGACCTCGAACGACAGGCAACCGGGGTTCATGTAAACAAAAACAATTTTCAGTTCTTGCCGGGTTGGATCGCCAACTCCGGTCAGGTCACCGGGATCATGTACATTGGGCATGTTTGGGGATAACTTGTCGTTTACCTGGGAGCTTGCTTTTGCAATGGTTAGTGTAAGTTGTATGGTTCGTGTTCGGTGTTGAGTTAGTTTATATTGATCGATTCCTGTATTGTGTCAGTCGCAATGTTGACTTTATTAACAGCAACGAACATGTACTTAGTAGGATGAATATAAATAAACTCAACTCCTAACCCTGACACTTAACCATTTCCAAAACGACGATAAACAACGCGTACGAGTTCTCTTTGATAGAGAAATACAAAAAAACATGGGAATACCCCCTATCATTGCGACAGCAGCAACCCGAAAAAAGGTGGTAAAAATGACGCGAAAAATATGATTTATTTTTCTCAAAAGTTACGGTCATCTAGACTTCAAATTTCATTCGTCCAAGCTTTAGCTACCCAATAAAATGTTTCGTTTATCATCGATCGACCGACCGACCGTCCATTTTTTTTTGGAAAAAGCAAAAAAATGAAAGCTTGAAGGCCGACCCAATGTTTTGGAAAGAGTAGAAAGAATTGTAACTACACCGCTTTTGCGAGCTCTCCTCGTTTTAATTTCTTGCCGTTCTCTTGAAATTGTCAAGAAAAAGCAGTCGAGGAATACATAAAAAAATACGCGAGTCTTCAAGACCCGAGTCTTCCAGACCCCCTAACTGTTTTTTTACAAACCGACCGACCAACCTCCAACACGAGCCAGACGAAACATTTTATTGGGATGTCCTAAGTAAACCCCCTTTCACTCATTCCAAAATCAAGTGGCCTGGGTTTTGCCAGTTTGGACCGCATTGTTTAGAATCTTCAATTAAGGATGAATAACTACAAGATGCCATTTTACTTGGTAAGAGTATAAGGCGGAATGACTTGTGAAATGACCGTGGCGGAATAAAACAACATACGGTATGTAAAACGTACAGGAGGCTATTTGCATAATTGCTCGCCCCACTCCATCGCGGCCCCAGCTCTAGCCCCAGTCCTACACGGCTAGGGGCATACCATCCACATGATCCAAACTGACCCACAGACCGAACCACAATACCATGACATAGACATATGCGTAGCAAATAGCTTCAAAAATGAGGATTAGAGGATTATCCTATCTGTGCAACAAATTTTGAACCGTACGCATATAGCTATCAACCTCGGTTCAGTGTCAGTTGATACGCATGGGCCGTCTATCTTAGCAGTTGATCAACCCATTAAACCTCTTGCATGTGACGAATGTGATTAACACTAAACACCCAAAACCATCGGTTATAGTTAAGGTTTAGTTTGAGGTGGTAGTTAGGTGTTATGGTTGGTAGGAATATGATTTCATAAGTCATACACAAATAAATAATAATTATATGTATTTCGTAGTAGGTCCGAAAATATCGTTCCTTAAAATGCCAAAAATAGGTAGCATCTCTGAAGTTTCAAAAATTCAAAATGTTTCGGAGGAGCACTACTCGAAGGTAGTGTATTCAACGGGTCCGTACGCAAACCCAAAATAGGAATTCTAAAATTATTTTTATGCCCTAAGTTAGGTGAAAGGATGGTAAATCCAGTACCGAAATAAAAATTACTAAAATAATTGCCGTTATTGCGCACGAGCTTGCTCAAAATGCACAATATTTCCAAATTTCCAATGACGCCAAGTGAGCGTCGGCGGTATTTTGAACTGATCTAATTTTTTCAAAAATCAAAAAGCAGTAGAACTTTTAATTTTATTTTCGAAAATTGTTTACCAATTGTGTTCTTTTAATAAGATAAAATGGAATCTGATTTTTCACTTCTGTCGCACGATTCTCGATATTTACTGACATCCGCTCTTATATGTCTCATTTGTATAATTAAGTCTTAGTGTAATGGCAATTAGTGTAATTAGTGTAATGACAAGTTTATTAGTGTAATTAACACTATTACGTACTACCCTCGGTAAATAAAGCCGTTATTATTATTGTTATTATTGTTATTATTGTTATTATTGTTATTATTGTTATTATTGTTATTATTGTTATTATTGTTATTATTGTTATTATTGTTATTATTGTTATTATTGTTATTATTGTTATTATTGTTATTATTGTTATTATTGTTATTATTGTTATTATTGTTATTATTGTTATTATTGTTATTATTGTTATTATTTTTATTATTTTTATTATTGTTGTTATTGTTGTTATTGTTGTTATTGTTGTTATTGTTGTTATTGTTGTTATTGTTGTTATTGTTATTATTGTTATTATTGTTATTATTGTTATTATTGTTATTATTGTTATTATTGTCATGCTGAAGTCCGACAATTCCACCTAAATTTCTGACAATTCCACCTAAATTTCTGACAATTCCACTTCCGATCTGACAATTCCACTTGGGCCTCTGACAATTCCACTTGGGCCTCTGACAATTCCACTTCGGCCTCTGACAATTCTACTTGGGCCTCTGACAATTCCACTTGCGCCTCTGACAGTTCCACTTGAACTTTCTAAAATGATTTCATTTGATCATATCTTTTGAAACAGGCTTCGCACAAAAAAGTGATGTATGAGGAAGTTGTAGCGTATCATCCAAGCTATCCACGGGAAAGTTCAAAATGTTTTTTACCTTATATATCGTGAGATAAATAGACATGAAGTTGCTTACGAGTGTTGCCTTCAGGGTACGTGGAAGTGAAAAAATGGCATTTTGGAGCATTAAAGCTTCAACCAGTCCTGAGATATTTAACATCATTTGAAGTCACGCATATTTTGTCACTGAGATAGATACCAGAGTGACCTTAGCTGGCCCAATATGTAACCGGTTAGCAAAGGGAATTCACCAAATAACGAAGTGTCTTAAAACAATAGTCCACTTCCGAGATATGTCTCACTTCCTACATACAGCGGAGTCAATACGAGGCTCCGTGCATAATGCTCAGTTGTTCGTGACAAGACTACAGCACTTCGGTAGGTAGGAAGTGAGGCATATCTCGAAAGTGGGCTATTTAATTTATACAAGGCAATACAGTTTATTAGTTCATTCCTCTAGGACTTTTCAGAATCTTCACAGAACTCTGAGAAGTACACCGTCTAACGAGCTGTTGGACTAGAACCCACTAACAGTAATGACAACGTAGTGGTGTTAAACTCAACATGTTTATTAACAAAGTTGATGTTGTTAGGGTAGGCTGGCAGTTACACATGCGACGCCATCTACAAATCCTGGGGAAAAAAAAGCTTATACAGCATACTGCTAAGGCGCCCTGAATCATAAGAGTGTGCTTTTACAGATAATCCCGATAATTTCCTAACTGATATAGCCATGGAGTATAATAACACATCTTACGAGGCATACTTCTTGCTGAAATAGTGCTTCCGATTCAGCTGCTTCCACATGTTTCGAACCTTAGTATAACATTTTTCCTTCTACCCTTGACTTTCTCCAAGCTCCCATAATATGTTGGGTCCAGCATGTTCTTGGAACACTTGATCCATCTTGGTGTTGCTTGGCCCTCGTACTTTGTCCCTGAACAGGTTCTTGAATGCTTCTCGTAAGACATTTACGTCCGACTCGGACCACCTGTACCGTCCGTGTTTGTGGCGATGAGGAGACACAATATTTGGTTGGCCACTCTTGGAGACGTTCTTGGCACTGACACAGGAGGCACTGCATTCCCCTTCAGCATCCTTAACATGGGAAGCTTCATCATCCGCGGCATCAGAACCCTCATCCTCTGAATCATTAGGATCTTTGTTGCTCTCGTCATCGGCGCCTTTGTTGTCACCAGCACTGCTTTCCAAAGAATGGGACTTAGACAAAGAAGGCTGTGGGAGAGTTGGCTCGCTTGCTTCAAGCTCAGTAGTGATCATCTTTGCTGCTATTGCTGCCAGATGTGTCTTGCGCGTCATATCATACCAGCTGTCCGCAGTTCTTTTAGAATGCCTCATTAACAGGGCCAGCTTCTCTCGATCCTCCTCGCTGTATCCTTCGGTGGCCATGTGGCTAACCCACATTTTACGGATAGCTGTGCAGCTTAAGGGCTTGTGAAGAATAATCCCAGTGCTCTGTAGGAATGTTCGCAGGATGCCTGAGATGTTACCGGAAGCGATCTGGCGGCCTGAGTCTGACAGAAAGATTTGGTTATCCCTAGAGCTGTCTGTCTGCCGGTTACGGATGCCGCCTATGTAGGCTTCCATGAGCTTCACATCCTCCTTAGTCAGGTAGATAGTGGCAGGTCCTGTCATGGACGTCTTGTGCTTGTACACTTTGAACTGAGAAAAAAGAAAGAAAACACCAATATCTTCTGTCAGAGGACCAATAAAGCAACAAGAAGTAAACTATTGCATGTATCTTTACCTCAAACCTTCCAGTCTCATCCTCCCAGTGTTTGGCTCCTTAGCCAAACTTAAATATATATACATCGTTGAAAAGCTCTTGAGGCAGGAAAGATATTGATGTTAAAATATTAGAAGATAATGCCGATTTCGAAACGTTTTAAGCTATTCAATTTATTGTGCTTTTATGTATGACTAGCCTTTAAGGTCACATTGCAGAAACTCATATAAACAACTTAGAATCCGTTTGCCACGCATTAAATAACTATCAAAACATTGTTTGATAAAAATATTCATGCATATATGTGTCACCTTTCGTAATAATAATAATAATAATATATACATTTATATAGCGCCATATACACTACCTGTCCTATGGCGCTTTACAATCATAATATAAATCGATACGATGACTATAAAATACTAAAACTTGTTAAAAAAAGTTAAAAAATGGATTACTAATATTTAAAAAACTAAAAACTATATTACGAATACGTTGCTTTAAAAAGATAAGTCTTCAAACGTGATTTAAAAATATTAACAGAACTGCTAAGCCTAATCTCAGTTGGAAGAGCATAGTTAGGTTAGGTTTACCCAAGAAAGGTTTACCCAAGTTAGGTTTACCCAAGAAAATACACCGTAATTAGCATATATTACCATACATTATGAGAATTTGAGAATTCATTTCCTTAAGAAACATCCCCCTAACTTCACACTTGTACAAAACTTAAGAAAATTACTCTTAATAGATGCCTAAACAACTTAATTAAGCTGTAAGATGCTTTTTACCGCATTAAAGGCGCTGTAATAATAAGAAAACGAAGAGTACCTTGGAACAATATATTAGTAAACTTACCACTGATGTAGAGTAGCAGGAAAGGGACTTCTATGGAGATTGATGTCGCTTTTATACCAAGTCACAGTTTTGCAAAAACAAGTAGTGCTGCTACCAAATTTTGGTATGTTGTGCAGAAGAACATAGCAAACACATCACCTGCTGCCATTTGCTGTTTACCTGTTGTCCTGTTACCATAGAAACTATTAAGATTTTTGTGTAAGGGTTGCACTTAAAATATAAACTATATGCCCTAATTTATTGAAAATTGAAATTCAACTCAAAATTACACCACGAAGCCGCGATTTGATGAGCATCAAATAGTAAGCAAAGTTGTAGAGCTTTACCAGATCTTTCAAACCATATAAATCATTCTGGGTTGCCAAGAACTGTTGCCATGGCAACCATATAAAATGGTTTTGGGCATGAAGGAAATACACCAATCAGAACCCGGTCGTAGTATGTTATAGCCTTTATTATACCGAACAGTCTGATGTCTTTGGTACGGTCATGTGATTCCACGTTGCTATGGCAACCTTAAATTATTATTTTTCATTAAAAAAATCATAACGGCTACAGCAACTGTGATAAGAATTTCAAAGTTGCAAGTGTTGTAGACACTGATAAGGACTTCAAGTGTGCCAGGTTTCTTTAGTAAATCTTAAAAAGGTCAGAGGTTACAGCCACTTTAATGTTTAAATTTCATGTACTGTTTCTATGGCAAAGCGCATGGAAGACAGTTGCAACCGTATACGAATGAAAGACCTTACCCAGTACTGCAATAGTATGCAGTTAGTTTCTCTTCATTCCAATATGCGGAATTTTAACAGGCTGCCAAAATTTACATTTTAGGTGGAATCGTCAGAACCACAATTTTTGTATCTCGATAACTAAGCATCGCGCAGACTCCGCTCAAATTACCAATAGTAGTATTCCGTTCGTGTAGCAACATATTTCAGTTTCAGTTGTTTCTCTCAAATCTTAGTCTTAGTCTGAAGTTTCGACTTTTTAAGATTTGAGCAACATGTCAAGGGTGTGATCAATAGTACACATCAACAGGACCTTAAACTTAAACCTATTTATAACCACTTAAACTTGTTTGATTGAGCTCAAATTTGGTATATGGCTAAGTCAAGTACTGAACTCTATTGTTTTAGTTTTGGTTTTATTCTACGATGTCAGGGGGGGAAGTTATGGGGTCCCGCAAATTACCGGAAATTGGACTTCTGACAAGTCTCCCTCCGCACAGAAGAGAAATTTAAGGATTTATCGGACAGATCTCTGTTCTACAGTCTGTAAGCTCTTCAATGATGTATATTTTATATTGCTAAACTGAGTTTTTACGTTTTAGGGGGAATCGTCAGATCAGTCTGATTATTGTTATTATTGTTATTATTGTTATTATTGTTATTATTGTTATTATTGTTATTATTGTTAGTATTGTTGTTATTGTTGTTATTGTTGTTATTGTTGTTATTGTTGTTATTGTTGTTATTGTTGTTATTGTTATTATTGTTGTTATTGTTATTATTGTTATTATTGTTATTATTATTACTATTATTAAGGCATTCTGTATTCAGCTAGTGAACAAAGTTTCACCCTTGCTCGATTTTATTTCTGGGTGATTTTGGCTCGCCCTTTTTTTCCTGTGGTAATTCGGCTTGCTCGTTGTTTTTTTTGGGAGTGGGGATTTGCGGTACCTTAGGCTAATGTGTTTTCAACATGATATTTATCTAAAAGCTGCAATTTATTTTGATAGTTTTGACCCCTTCCCTATCTCCGCAAAGAGATCTGACCACGTGTTAATTCGATAATGTGTTTTGTCTACGTTTTCATATATATATATATTTAGATTTCAATGTATTGCGTTTCGCTTGCCGGGACAGAGCTCTACGCGGCATATTTGTCGACAGTAGCTAGCGCTGTTTGAATATACGTTGTTTCCTTTACCAAACGAGAATTATAGTGAATTCTGTAAAAGACTCATGTATTGTTTGGATCAATAATAGTTCCTTTATAAGAATAATATGATTGGTAAAATGTCAAAGGAAAATAGAGTACCGAAGTCTCACGCGTCGGTAGGGGAACCGTCTAATCTTAGAAACTAATTCATCCCACATCGAATGCAATTTCCCATTCCCGACGCCCCCCCCCCCCTCCCACCCCCCCAATATATATATATAGGACACATATATCAATTAATGTAGACTCATACCCGCTTACGCGCCGGTCCGAGTAATAACTAACAGATGCAACTTGATTTCATATTCAACTTCTTTGTGAAGATCTTTGTTTTGCGGCTTCAGTTTGTATCTCCATTGCTATTGAAAAATATATATATATACCTTTATGCTATACCAATGTCAACAACATTCATTTTCCCATATTCTACAGTAGTGAAAATCCCAAACCTGGTTGCTCAACTAAGGCCAATGACCCAATTGCAACTGATATCACAAAGACAGCACACAGCACATCCAGATGAAGTGCAAACCAGCGATTCGTTGACAGGACAAGAAAGAATGCTTTTGTGTTCTCATTTTGATGCCTGCAAAGTAAAATATGAAAATACGCGCTTTGTAAAAGATATAGCCTGCTTTCAGGCGGTAGATGGTGTTTTTTTCGCGCAGCAAACGGATCATCGAAGCGGCCGCCATATTGGCCTAGCGTGATTGAGACTTGGGATCGAATGACAAATGGAAGGGGGGTGGGGGAGAAGAAGCAGAAAGGAAAGACCGCCTGCCCGAAAACCCCTGGTTTCTGAGTACAAAAGTTAAATCCCGTCCACCAGCGGACGGGGTATATGATTGGCTGAAACGGTGTCAATCAAAGCTTATCGCGGCAACTGTTGAAAGCAAGAACTGAAAAGAATAAATGTAGCCTAGAATAATTGTTGTGTACTGAGCTTGCAGTTGATAAAATATGGCGAGTAATACAAAAAGCTTTGTCTTTTTTGAAGAGTAAGGTGAAGTACGCTGGTTCCAGAGGTTTTCTAGAGAGAACAGCCACGGAGAAAGAGCAGCGAAGGCGGCGATCGGTGTACTGCGAGAGGTTTGTTGTCGAGTTCTCTTTTTGCAAGTTCGTAAACCGTAAATATCATACTCTTTTCAAAGCGCTAGTAGATCTTTACTTAAAAGTAAGCTCTGTATATAGCTTCATTCTGCTCCGTTTTCAAAGTTATCTCCTACGCCTTTACCCTGGTTCCAGAGGTTTTCTATAGAGAACACAATATGTCTTACCATATGTATGCAGACGATACCCAGATTTACATATCATTTCAGCCGTCAGTTTCTGGTGAAACCATGCGTGCCAAGTCTCTAGTAGAAGATTGTGTCAGGGATATCAACAACTGGATGACATTAAATAAGTTAAAGCTTAACAATGATAAGTCTGAGCTGCTTGTGCTTAATGCTCGTCATCGTCCTCAAGTTGCTCCTGATTCGATTTATGTTGCAGATGAGCTAATACACTCATCTAAGTTCGCCAAAAACATTGGTGTTTGGTTCGATGATACCTTGTCTATGCAGAAACAAGTAAACTCAATATGTAAAACGGCATTCTTCCATCTTAGAAACATTGCTGGTATAAGGAAATTCCTATCACTTAAACATTGTGAAATCCTTATTCATGCATTTATTTCATCTAAACTTGGTTACTGTAACTCGCTGTTATCAGGTTTGCCAAGGGACTTAATGAAGAGACTACAGTGTGTTCAAAACTCAGCTGCACGACTTCTCACGTACTCACGCAAATATGAACATATCAGTCCTATTATGAAGGAATTGCACTGGTTGCCCGTAGCAGAGAGGGTTGACTTTAAGATTTTACTACTGACATTTAAGGCTTTAAATAATATGGCACCTTTTTATCTTAATGAACTTTTAACTCCATATGTTCCGAAACGGTCACTACGCTCTGCTACCAAAAATTATTTAGTTATTCCTAAGTACAATTTAGAGTCCTATGGTCGCAAAGCTTTTTCAGTTATGGCGCCGTCCTTATGGAATAATCTACCAGAAAACATAAGGATTATTCAATCTTTGACTGATTTTAAAAGTTCCATTAAAACATTTCTTTTTAAGCGCGCATACTATTCATGATGTAATTTTAAATTATTCTTCTGTTTATTAATCTTAATATTTTTATTCGTATGTTTTTATATATAGATGTATTTTTAATCTTATCATAGTTAACTACATCAGTGGTTATAGTTTTAATATGTTTTTACAGAATGTAAAGCGCTTTTGGATTTTCGAAGAAACAGCGCTATATAAATCTATTATTATTATTATTATTAGAACACATCTGCTCGCTTCTTTCTCCGCGGCTGGGTAAAGGTACTTTGAAAACGGAGCAGGAGGAAGCTATACAGAGCCTAGGCTTCTAGGTAAAGATGTTCTGGCTGTGCTTTCGACAGGCTTTGGTAAGAGTATGATATTTACGGTAAAGAGAACTCAACAACGAACCGTGATATAATTCGCCACTAAAAAGTATTGTTGTCGACCTGCAAATTGCAGAGATGCAATTCGGCTATTGACTTCATGGCCGTTGAACTAGGAAATAATCAGAAATCTGCCTCAATACATTTATGCAATGGTCGTCTATTTCTTTCGGGAAATATTCACTAAGATGGACTTCAACTTCTCAGAGAAAGAGCTTCTCGTTTCTACTCTCTCGTTTTAGGGTTGACGATCACAACATTTACCTGTGTACTTTGCACTCGTAGTTTATTTGTCCACATTGTTCTTCATCGGAGTTTTCTTTGAAGTTTAGAGATTTTTTCGATCCTGTATTTGTTCTCTGAACATTTTTTTATGCGAGCTTAATTATTTTAAGGAATGAAGCAGCCACTTGTATTGCACCTCTTCTGGTTCGCCATACTGTGCTGCTGCGGTGCTGGACTACTCTCTATCTATGGCTTTTTGAAGCAGCTTGTAATAATAAACTGTATTCCTTATAAGTCCAATGATACATTGGATTTATACTAAAATTACAATGATATATATAATTACACTGAACTTTTAAACAGATATGAAATATTATAACAATACTTGGCAAAGGACTTCATTATTCATTCATCTTGCATTGAAAACATATATAGAAATAACGTTCGCTTATCAAAAGTAGAGAACGAATTGTTAATCGATACTGAAAGGCTTGTCATAAAATCAGAACGTAATGACTTCAACTTACTATTATTACAATTCATAATATAATGAAACTCGTCACCTACTTCGTTGAGATTACACAAATGACAAACACGCGCCTCATACGGGATTTGGTTATAACGTCCATCCTCAACAGGCAGTAATGTTGGTATGTATTTCGGAGGATTTGCAAACTCTTTGAGAGACTGATGGGGCGAACGCAACAAGCTAAAACCGAACTGTCTACATATAATCTAAAGTGGTACTATCGCAGTCCTTTCCATGGAGAACTTTGAACAAAAATAGCTGGTTTTATTGAAATTTCCGTATCTGAGAACCAATTGACAATTTTACCAACATTTTGCATTGCATTTGACAGCAAGTGAAGTTTGTTTTGAATTAATTTCACGCTTCATTTCCATCAAACCATTAAGAATGGGTTACAAGTTAACGGAAGTCATGTGCGTGGTGGGCGGATATTCAGAAACCAGGGGTTTTCGGGCAGGCGGTCTTTCCTTTCTGCTTCTTTTCCCCCACCCCCCCCCCCCCCCCCCCCCCCCCCTCCATTTGTCATTCGATCCCAAGTCTCAATCACGCTCGGCCAATATGGCGGCCGCTTCGATGATCCGTGTGCTGCGCGGAAAAAAAACACCATCTACCGCCTGAAAGCAGGTTATAAAAGATAAAAAACAATTATTGTTAGGATCAAGAAAAATAAACTGATGATGACGATAATTCTCGTGTAGACCCATCACAACATTATGATAATAACATAAATAGTGTAAACTTAATTAATAATTCATAAGGGCACATGAATACTACTGTAAACACACATACAGAACTGTCCAGATTAGATATTCAAACCGTACTAGCGATTGTTTGATATATAACTGATTAATAAAACATCAGTGTCTTTATATTTGATACAACAAAAAAAATATAAAACGTCAGTGTTGTAGCAGATATACATGTACATATACTGATTAGTAAAACTGATTAGTATCACTGATACATACACTGATGTTTTAATCATCTGGGCCGGGTTGTTCGAAGTAAGGTTAACTTTAACCCTAGGTTAGCGCTAAATCTGTAATCGTAATATGTACAGTTTAAAGGAGCAGTGTCACGGTACTGCGCATGTCACAGTCTCCAGACATTGAATTGACAGCTGCATTGTGTAACATCCAATGAGAATCAATCAAAATAATTTGCAGGAAACGCCAGACTGTTCGGGTGTTAGCCGTATTCACAGATTGTAGTTATGCACAGTATATGGCGAGATTTACAAGGATTTTATTCTTCCTACATCCAAGGTAAACAGCATTGAGTAAAGAATGGTATCTATATTTCATTACTTGCTTGTATGTTTTGCTGTTTCCAGTCGGAAACAGTCCGAATTTGACCAAAGTGAAACAAGCTGCTCGCGTCCGTAGATATATTTCTTCGTTGTGCACTTTTGACATGAAATAATTCTCCAAATGGCACCATTGTTTTATTTCTACATAACTAATAACACAGTTCTCTGCTGTAAAAAATATAGAACATTCTATGGACGATTTCTTGTCTTAAAGTTTGGAAACGTAACACATACATTTGCGCTAAAAAGTTCAGTACTTTCGGACTACGAGTGGCTGTTTACTAGTTTGCACTATCGGCTGTTATGGACTGGAAACTTACTTTCACAGCTTAATATTTATGTCGATTGGTCAGAAAGATATCTTGTTTAAGATTCTATGGTTCTTTCGGCATCAGGAAATTTTTAAACGGGAGTTTTCGTACAGTATTTCAAGCTATGCTGTAGCGCGAGTTTAGTACGTAGTCACAAATGTCCGTGAAACTAATAGCACGTTAGATCATTATTATCAGTTTGCTCTATGGGTTCTCATGTATTCAATAATCACTTCTGGAGCTTCATATGTATGTTGTTTGGTCACAAGGATTTCCTCTTTCAGTTTTCCCCGTTAGTTTGGACATTAGGGATTTATTCTTGGAGATTTCGTACAGTTTAGCGACCGAGTGTCGAAAGTTGAAAAGTTCGCTTGTCATCAAAGTGCGTAAAACTGTCACAAGCGGTTTCATAGCAGTTCGATGTTTGACTCTCATGTAGTCGATGATAACTTATATAGCTTCATATGTATGTCGATTGCTCACAAGGATTTCCTCTTTCAGTTTTCCCCGTTAGTTTGGACATTAGGGATTTATTCTTGGAGATTTCGTACAGTTTAGCGACCGAGTGTCGAAAGTTGAAAAGTTCGCTTGTCATCAAAGTGCGTAAAACTGTCACAAGCGGTTTCATAGCAGTTCGATGTTTGACTCTCATGTAGTCGATGATAACTTATATAGCTTCATATGTATGTCGATTGCTCACAAGGATTTCCTCTTTCAGTTTTCCCCGTTAGTTTGGACATTAGGGATTTATTCTTGGAGATTTCGTACAGTTTAGCGACCGAGTGTCGAAAGTTGAAAAGTTCGCTTGTCATCAAAGTGCGTAAAACTGTCACAAGCGGTTTCATAGCAGTTCGATGTTTGACTCTCACGTAGTCGATCATAACTTCTATAGCTTCATATGTATGTCGATTGCTCACAAGGCTATCGTGTTTGAGTTCATGAGGTTTTTTTGCCAGCAAATAAAGGTTTTATCTAACTTTTCGTAGTCTTTGCACTCCGGTCATTTCATATAATTTCAGCCTCGTTTCTAAGCCGTAGATATATATTTCTTCGTATCGCTGTTGAAAACTGCCATATCATTATAATACGACTTGAAAAGTTGCCATGTGTTTCGTGAATTCTACTGGACATCCAAACCCTCTTCGCTTCTGGTTGGAATGCCAAAAACTTTCCAATTTCTTGCGTTTTTCGGCTGCTGTATTCAGAGTACTGAGTGGCCGTTTTCCCCGCCGGTAAGCATCACTTATGCTTTTTTGTTTTAGTTGTGTTGCAGTCTCAACGACTAATTTTGAATAAACAAATAACTAAAATTTATTTAAGCACATCTTACATTTCCATAAATGACCAAAGGAGGCAAGGATGAGTTCAAAAAGAACACTGATGAAGTCGATTTAAAAATCGCTATTTCACCCCTCTGAGAACTTCGTTCCGGGCCGGAACGTAATTCTAAAATCATCAGATTTTCACACATGCGCAGTACCGTGACACTGCGACTTTAACCCTGGGTTAGCGCTTAACCTTGCTTCGAACAACCGGGCCCTGTTCTGTATCTAACAAACACTACACCAGGGTCTGCTGGTGGGAGGTCTCATTACCGATCACTGACCACCCATATAGAAATAATGCAATGTTTCAGATCTTAAAAACCTGTGAGTGGATGCACGAGGGTAAGGCGATGGGATTTAGCAGTTTTTAAATACCTCATTAGTGCATTAATATTCCTTATTAAGCCAGACGAAAACCATCCTCTATTTGTTTATTGATATAAGATTCTATCAGTCCTCAGTATTACATTTGATGATTTGAAGAATTTTGTTATACATTTAGCTGGATTTTCTTTGCTGCTTTGTGAAGAGGTCGAGCTGAACTTCTGTAATTGGATTTCACTTTGAGCTTACACCAAATCTACCTATCGAACTTTGAAAGTGTTTCTATCTCATACTCAGCTAAACAGGTAGTCCATCTCATTCAGCTGACCAATCAGAGAGAATGCTACTGTTGCTTGCGGAAAATTACTGCAATGGTATTTTTGAACAAAACTAAATCTTTCGATCCGATGGGGGATATTGGTCACGTTCGTTTTGTGTGTGTGGAAAGACTTCGCCCTTCGGGCTCGGTCCATACACACACAACAAAAAGGAACTCGACCAATATTCCCCCATCCGGACCTCATGCTTGGTCAATAGGCTATATATGTTTACCTATGGTTCTTAAAAACTGAAACACTCATATATGTTCCTTGGCTTACCTAATGTGCATATCCAAGAAGTGGTCCACCATATCCGAGGATCGAATGATTTCCAGTCCAGCAAGAGTGTTTGCAAGGTGCGCATACACAGGGCTGCAGCGAATCGCCTCCAGTCTCTTCAGCTCACGACCAGTCTTAAGGTAGTATTTTCCAAGGTATACAAAGACTATTACCAAAGGAATAATTGCAAAAAGCAACCATGTGTTCACCACCGCTGTTAACAACACGACACCAGTGGAATACAAGCAATGTGCGAGAGACTTTGTAAGGTCATAGGGTAATAAGTCATCCATGGTGCCTGTGTCTTTTGAGAAACGGTTAATTATACGTCCTACTGGATTGGTGTCAAAGAACAACACAGGTGACTCGATGACAGCTACCGTCATTTTATCGTGGAGATTTTCTGATGACTTAACAACAGAGAAGAAGAACAGACCAATGCCCAAGAGGGACAACACAAAGGCAGCTGCTGTTAACGCTCCGTAGATGGTGAGTGTTGTAATGCTTTTCATCTGATTGTGTGACATGTCGGCAATTCGTGATAACCACCAGTAGGGAGCAATCAGTGAAACTGTAAAAAAATTAGATTAATATTATCATTACAGTGAAAAGATTTTAAATAGAACCTTAAAATGACTGATAATAAAATTCGCCTTAGCTAATGAAGAGGTTGCATTTACAACCTGTGTCAATCGAGGTATTTTAATTTAGCAACAAAGAAAAACAACACAATACCAATAAGATGCTCTGGAGATATAATATTCAAACCGTTCTCACCTTCCATGACAAGGTACAATACAATAAGGCAGATTATCAGCACAGCAGGCAGACCAGCTGTAAGGTATTCCCAGTATAGACGCCATTTGATGGTACTCACCATTCGATGTTCATCCTCTTCCATCATATCACGGCTACCACTCTCTACTTTCTCGGGAACGTTTGAACTACCTTGTAATCTTTCAAGCGTTTGCTCTTTTGTTATGTGAGGTTGCTCTGCTTCAGCAATTTCAGATACCTCGTTGAGTGTGCCATTTTTCATAAGATCTTTATATGATCCTTCCCCAACAACACGACCTTCACTCAAAACTACAATGCTGTCAGCTCGATGGAGATGCTGCAGTTGATGTGTGGCTAGAATCCTTAGGCGACCAGATAACTCCCCACAGATACACTTGTCAAAGATGTGTTGACCAACTTTAGCATCTACAGCACTCAGAGGATCATCCAATAAGAAAATATCAGCATCGGAGTACACTGCCCTTGCTAGACTTACACGTGCCCGCTGACCACCACTTAGGCTCACCCCGCGTTCACCGATCATACTCAAGTCTCCTTTTGGAAGGTGTCTCAAATCGTCTTGAAGATCGCACACTTCCAGAACTTTCTGATACCTTTCGTCGTTAAAAGGTTTTCCAAAGAGGATATTTTCTCGGACATTTCCAGAGAACACCCATGGAATTTGACTTACGTAAGTAACTTTACCAAGAAACGATATCCTCCCTGCTTTAACGGGAATTTCTTCTAGAATTGCCATAAGCAATGACGACTTACCACTACCAACAGCTCCAGTGACAATGACAAGCTGGTTTCCTGTTGCTTGAAGAGAAATTCCATGCAAACTACATTGTTCATCATATTCGCTCCAGCCGGCCGATACATCAGTTAATGACAGGTGTGGTTCCATTTTATTTCGTAGCCCGGTGTCATTTTCGGTATTTAGAGACCTCTTTGACACGTTCCAGGTGGGATATTGTTGCTTTTCTTTCCAAGTACTATCGTATGAATGAGTAGTACTGATCGTGTTGATGATAGTTGTATTTCTCTTCGCTATTTTATCCACATGACGAGGAGAAATTTCAGAACATGTCAACAAAACGTTTTGTATTCTGTTCAATGCGGTGATTGATTCTAAAAACCTGTAAAGTTGTTCAGAACATCTTTCACAAATGACAATGTTCAAAATGTCTAAAATTGTAGTCAGGGTGAAGATGCTTGAAGCGGATAGATGAACACCAGAGCAAACCAGGGTGGTAATAGATATTAAAGCTGTCAATTGTCTTGTGGTGAAGAAAAATGTTAAGAAACTAGAAAAAATGTTACTCTTCATTTGAACGATCTTGATTTCCTTCCTATAAACGAAACAAGGAATACAATTATAATTTTTTTGATGTAGTCTTTATTTGGTTGGATACTATTTTAAGGGGATATGTCATGATGTTGTGCGCTTGAAGGTAAGTAGTTAGATAGCTCACTTTGGGATCAAACCCTGCCTCCTGATTGGCCGAGACATGGGGCGGGGCCTAAAACGACGCCATTACGCACGTGGCGTCCCAAAATGACGTCACAGCATGGGGCGCCGCCGTTTGGCGGCCAAAGCCAGGCGTGGGATTGGTCGGAAGTTTAGAATGACGTCACAGTGCATGGGGCGCCGCCAAATGCCCCAGCGGGGGCCCCCAAGGGAGGTTGGACCGGAAGTGGCGCCGCCGCCTGGGGCGAAGGGGTATTTGGAGGCCCAAGCCAGGCCTGGGAGTGGTCGGTCCGTGTCGGGCGTTCGGGAGGGGCTCGGCGGGCCGTCGGGGGAGGACCAGGGCGGGGATTGATCGGCGGGAGGTCCCCAGGGGGTCCCCAGGGGGTCCCCAGGGGGGTCCCCAGGGGGGTCCCCCTGCGGGGAATGTGTGGAGTCCAGTAGAGACGTCCTCCAGACCCCCTATTGGGTCAACGGCCGAGGATCCCCCACCCCCCTATAGACATTCCGACCCGAGCCAAGTTCCGGTCCCACGTGAGCTATTGAACCAAGAAGACCTAGATTTTGGGGACAAGTCGGCCCCCCGGGATTTTACCCTGGTGGTCGGAAGCAACCCCTATACCTTGTGGCCTTATGGGATTCAACCACTATGTCCTATAAGCTACCTTGTGGCCTTATGGGATTCAACCACTATGTCCTAAGCTACTTTGTGGCCTTATGGGATTCAACCACTATGTCATAAGGAGGCAATAAAAGAGACTTGTGTTTGGTTATAACAACTTTGTTTCCGGTAAATTAAAATTAAATTACAATGGCGGTGGGGCATTTCACCCTCACCAAACGAACAGACATTAATACAAGTAATAAGAAATTATAATAATAATCAAAGGTATCTTTTCAACCAAAATAAAAAAATATAAAAATATAAAAACTATATACATATATACAGGCCACCGAGGGCCCGTCCAAGAGAGAGAAAATAGTCGAAACTTTGTGAGCATTCGCTCTAGTATTTAAATAAACATATGTTTGAAAAATAGTTTAAAAAAAAGTGAGCCAGTCGCTCTATTGTTTTATGAAAAATGGTTGATAAAAAGGTGAGCCAATCGCTCTACTCTATGAAAATTTAGAAACGTGAAATAATAATAATAATAATCAAAGGTATCTTTTCAACCAAAATATAAAAATATAAAAATATAAAAAACTATATACATATATACAGGCCACCGAGGGCCCGTCCAAGAGAGAGAAAATAGTCGAAACTTTGTGAGCAGTCGCTCTAGTATTTAAATAAACATATGTTTGAAAAATAGTTTAAAAAAAAGTGAGCCAGTCGCTCTATTATTTTTATGAAAAATGGTTGATAAAAAGGTGAGCCAATCGCTCTACTCTATGTAAATTTAGAAACGTGAGCCAGTCGCTCTATTATTTTATGAAAATGATTTTTAAAAATTGAGCAAAACGCTCTAATAATTGTTAAAAATTGAAAAAGATCATTCCCGTGGCGTAAACTTTTAATATACGATATAGTAATTTTTGCTGTGCAACACATTTATTGGTAAACAAATAATGCTAAAATTACGGCCATGATGTAAAATAATTATACTTCCCGATTTTACATAAAATTGGTGGTAAAATTTTGAATGGCAATAATAACACCGAGGGGTGGTGTGTCTTTTTAAAAATTTCGAGAGTCTGGCTATAAAACAGGAGGCACACAGGGTACCCCCACAACAGGGTAGAGGAGGCAATTGGTGATCTGGTAAGGCATTGCATCTCAAACACTAAAAAAGAAAACAATTTAGGGCTACTAAAAACGTACGCCACGGGATCTATCCAGTAAATCTATGGCGTAAACTTTTCCTTCAAAGATGAGGGTAAACCATCTCATAATGGCGTTTGTAATAATAATCAATAGGTAAAGCGGCACTTGCAAATGTGGTGCCATGTCTAAAGACGATAACGCTACCAGAGGTAAGATAAAATTGATGATGAATTTTCGAATCACAATAAAAACAATGGGGGGGATCCCCTTTCGTTAATATCTTGTACATCTCGGTTACGAAACACGAAGAGCACATGGTTTCTCCGCAACAAGGGAGAGGGGGTAGCTGGTTCTCTGGGAGAAAGTTGCATTTCAAACACTATAAAAATAAAATAAAAGATTTCATGCATTTTAATTTGAGAACATTAATACCACAGGTCAAGAGATATCTTTAGAAAAAATTGAACTATTTTCTATGTGGGATTAGTGTAATCACCACACTCAATATGAAAGAAAAGCTTACGCCACGGAAAACGTCCCCACCCCTCGTCCCACACATCAGAAAAAATAGGATGGTGGGGACACCGTTGATACAGAATCCCTATGCTGCAATGGCGTATGCAAATGAGTCTATTGCAATGACATAGGTTACACCAATGGAAATTATATTCGGTCAGAGGCTCAATAAGATGGGCGGCCTCAATGGGGGCTATTCCCCGAAAGCGTTTGTTGTGGGGCAATTCGTAAAAACTGCCATCCCAATAATAGCTCGATTCGAAATCCCACGCCTCGAGGCAGGTCACCATGAGTAAGGTCGGAAAAAAATAGCTGGTAGTGTTTCGCCTTTCGCTTCTCGGCCCGCTGCTGTCCACAGACGTAGGCCCCTATCCTCGCAAGGATATCCAAGGGTAACCCCGTTGATCTTAATACAATAGCATGGGATATAAAGTGTCTGTCTTGCAAATTTGTGGCGGCAGGTAAATAAGTCTGTTCGGAAAAGAAAAATTTAAAAAAATTTAAAATAAATAAAAACCGAATACTGTTTTAGAGACATTAGTTCGCTAGAGGCGCTCTGACGAGAGCGGAGATCCCCCCGGTGGGGACTCGAAAAAATCTTATAAAAAATAACCCAATTAAACTTTACTCAATGGGGAAATGTTTGCCAATAAAATGGACGGCCCTGTGAAGCAGGGACCGAACGTTAACACTGTTTTAGGGAGGTGGGAGAACATCCACAACTTACTTGAGCCAGGTTGAGTGTGGGTGCGCCTCGGATATTCTAGAAAAACAAAAGAAAAATTAGCGGGGGTGATCCTTGACAAAAAGAAAAGTCGCAGGATAGTACCTCTCTCTCCCGGACGGGTCTTCGGGCAGCCATAGTTCTGTTGTTGTTTTGTCTGTAGAAATAAAAAGGAAAAACCAAAGAAGAAAAGATTAGTAAATCCCTAGGTTGAATTTCCAGAGAGAATTTGTGTAAAACTCACCTGTTGTTCTTGTCGCTGTGGTTGTTTGTTGTTTGACTGAGGAAATAAAAAGGAAAAAACCAAAGAAGAAAAGATTAGTCAAGGCTCAGGGTGAATTCCAAGAGAAAATTTTGTGTAAACTTACCGGTTGAGTGGCTGATTCAACTGTGCCGAAGTTAGTTTTGGGGCTAGTATTTATGGAGGCAAAGACTGGGCTGTGATTGGTGCCTTAAGCTCGGCCTACGATTGGTTCGCTAAGCGAAGCGAGCGCTGTGATTGGCGGGTAGTTCAATCCGGTTTGGGCTCGAATTCGTTTTCAGTGGATTTTTGGTTTTTGACTCTCAAAATTCACCCCCAAAACAGTCCTGAAAGGGGCTGAAATTTTTGCTGGAATTAGCCCTCCAGGGTTTCTAATTTTTCCGCTATTTTTTTCGTCTTCGGCGACCCGGGAAAGGGTTCCTTTTAATGCCAAAACCTCGTACACGCTGAATCAGGAATCGAGAGCGCGCGCCTTTGTATCACGCCACTTTCATTCACGAGAATCTAAACTGGGATAAACCGGTTAGACTAGTTTTCCACCAATCAGGAGCCGCGCGTCTTTGCCTCACAAAATCTCATTCACGAGAGGCTCCTAAACTGGGATAAACCGGTTGGACTAGTTTTTGTTTACCTCGCTGGGCGCGTTTGTTGAGGGGTTCTAGCTTAGAGGATCAAAGGAGCTCAGAAAAGATGTTTAGAAAATGCAAAGTGATTACGGTTCAACGAAGGAAGGAAGAAGGGCTCCCGGGGGTGGGGGTGAGACAATTTTTGAAGAACAAGGGGTAGGGGGAGATGTTTTTCAGAGGCTTCTTAGACCCCAGGGGATCCAGTCGAACCAAAAGCGGATCGAATTCCACCAATCATGAACCGTGTTCCTTCTAGAGGAACCAATTACCGGCCGAGAAAAAGGCACCAATCAGAGAACAGGGCAAAAAACATAAAAGCGAGCGATGAATTTTGATTTGGGTTAGTGTGAGCACGATGGACTCTTGGAATTACCTAGATGAAGAAGGCAATCCAGTTACCCTCACCCTCGAAGGTGAAAAAGAGGACAATCCCTATGCCATAACCCGTCAGGCGCCGACTCATCCCTCCCCGGGGGGAGACCCAGGGGGAGACCCAGTGGGAGAATCAGTGGGAGAGCCAGTGGGAGAACCAGTGGGAGAACCGAGGGGAGACCCGGGGGGAGACCCAGAGGACGAGCTCCCGTTCGAAGAAATTAATCCGTGGTACAACGCCGAGGATTTGTTTGCCTTCCTGGAGGATGTGGATTTCCCCCCGGGGGTGGCCTCCTCCTCGCAAGAACCGTTTACATTTCCCGAGATGGACGCTCTAGAGACCGCGACCACCGAGGAGCAAATAGAAAAAGCCGTCGAGGCGCTGAACCTCCCCACCGTGCTTCCGGAAGTGACGGCACAAGATCTGGAAAGTTCATTTCGCTCAGACTATTGGCAAAAACGGTCCCTCAACCTCTCGTGGGGAAAATTCGGTCCCAAGCCCCCCAAGAGGAAAGACCACGAGGAGAATCACGAGGAGGACAACGAGGAGGACCACGAGGAGAACTACGAGGAGGACAACGAGGACGATTTCGAGCCGGAGAATTGTCTACACGCCCTATTTCCTGACGGCAAACGAGTGAGGGAACAACAGGGAGGAGGAGGAAAAAAGAAAAAAACCAGTGCCGCCGCTGCCGTGGAGGAGGAGGAGGAGGAAGAGGAGGAGGAAGAAGAGGAGGAGGAAATCTTTGAACTCCTACAAACCCGATCCAGAGCGTGTAAAAAGTTCAAGACGACCTGCAAGGACTACGAACTAAACATAAGGACGCGATCCCGCGCGACTCTGCCCGAGGTAAGGATTGACTACACTATTTTGGCATGACGTCACAGCGCGCGGCGAGGTGGCGCGTAGCGTTAAATCTCCTGTGGCAAGAGGCAGGGGTTCAAGCGCCAAGCGCACGGGTTCGAGTCCCCGTGAGGAAATCCAATTTTTTTCTTTTTTCTTTTTTTCTTTTTCTTCTTGATCTTCTCTAGCAGGACTACACTTTTTTATTTTTTATTTTAATTTTTTTAAATTTCATTTTTTGTAATTTTTAATAAAAAAAATATTTATTTTTTTAATTTTCAATTTTTAAAATTTATTTATGTATTATTTATTTTATTTTATTTTATTTATTTTATGTATTATTTTTTGATGGACAGGCCCTTCAAGACCTCACGAACGTGTTAGAGAGGGTCCTGGAGACCACCCTAGGGGAGGCCGAGCCGCAAGACAGAGTACGCCTGACCCTAGACGCTCCCCATCTGGAGTACCCGTTGTCTTTTCCCTACCTGATGAGGTCCACCCTCACTCCCGCCCTGGTCATGGATAGAATTGGGGAGATCACCCAATCGAATGAAGAATTCCTACTGCGGGGCCGTTTCCACATCCATGTGTTTCACGTGAAAATACCCAGAGCGGGAGGAGGGCGTGCGGGCCGTTGCTGTACGACCGACTTGGAAAAATTCAGAAAATTAAAACGAAGCATTGTGAGGATACGAAATCGAGATGAACTATGCATGGCCAGAGGATTGGTCACGGCCCTGGCCCGGGAGCAGAACGATCCTCTTTACCTCGAAATAAGGAGAGGGAAACCCCGACAACGGTCTCTAGCCTTGGAGCTCCACCGCTAGGCAGGCGTTCCTCTTCAACGCTGTGGGATCCCGGAGCTCAAACGATTCCAAACCTATTTGGCAGACCAAGGGGTAGAAGTCAATCTGGTTTCCCGAGAGCACATGAATAGCATTATCTACTCGGGTCACCTCCCTGAGGCCCGCTACCGCGTGTACCTCTACCAAACTGAGAACAACCACTATGACGTCATCAACAACATGAGGGGTCTCCTGAATGCCAAATGCTTCTGCCCCCTCTGCCAGAAGACCTACGACGACCCTAGACAACACGTTTGTGACACGACCTGTGGCTGTTGTGGGGTCAAAGACTGCTCTCCCCTCGCCCCTGGGGAGAAATTTTCTTGGAGAAAATGTGACCCCTGCCGGCGGTGGTTCAAGAGTGGGGCCTGCTTCGACAACCACCGCCGTCACCTCCCCCACCGGACGGGGCATGGGAGCCTCACCACCAGAACATGGAGTCAGTGCGAACGGTACACGCGTTGTGACCAGTGCGGGGTGATGGTGGACCATCTGGCGCGGGGCCTGGCCGGAGTCCACGTGTGCGGAGAATACCGTTGCCGGAGTTGCCAAGCTATTGTCCCCCCGGACCACTTGTGCTATATGCAAGTGGCGGACCAGAAACTCTCGCGCCTAGCCCCAGAAGGAGGAGGAGGTGGGGGAGAAGAAGAAGATGAAGAAGAAGAAGATGCCTACGCGTCCCTCCTGGCGGAAGAAGAAGAGACGGAGAGAGCCGCCGCGGAAGACGAGGGAGACAAGTTCCGGTACCTGTTCTTTGATTTTGAAGCCATGCCCCTGGAAGCGCAGCACGTGGTCAACTTTGCGGGGGTCTTGAAAGTGTGTGATCTCTGTGTGACGTCAGACTTACCCACCTGCCCTCAATGCGGTCCACGGAAAGTAGAGTTCCGAGGCCTCACGGCCCTCACCCAATTCTGCGACTGGCTCTTCTCGGGGGATCACAAAAACTACGTGTGCCTGGCCCACAACGCCATGGGGTACGACTCGTACCCCATCCTGGAATACATCTTCAAGAATGCCATAAAACCTGAAGTGATCTTTCGCGGCGGCAAGGCTATGGTGGTGACCATCCCCGACTACAAGTTGGTTATCAAAGACTCGTTGCTCTTCATCCCACTGGCCCTCAAACAATTTCCCGTCACGTTTGGGTTCCAGGCCGAAAACCTCAACAAGCTGGATTTTCCTATCTTTTTTAACAAACCAGAACATCAGCAGTACGTGGGCCCGCTCCCCGCCCTACATTATTACGAACCGGATTCGCTGAGCCCGCAAGGCAAAGAAGAACTGGTGGCCTGGCATGCGACCGAACGGGATAAGGGTACGGTGTTCGATTTCCAGAAAGAGTTGGCCCTCTATTGCCACCGGGATGTGGCCATCTTACAACGGGCCTGTTTGGCATTCCGGACAATAATGATGAAAGCGGCGGGGATAGATCCGTTTACCAGGACCGTAACCCTCGCCTCCATGTGCAACCTAGTATTCCACAAGAAATTCCTCAGACCAAACACCATTGCGGTCTTGCCACGGCTCGGTTACCGCCCCAAGGACGTCCAGTCGGCGTTGGCGCTCCAATGGTTGGCCCACGTGGAGCGGCGAGATGGAATTCAGATCCAGCACGCGGGCAATTTGGGAGAGAAGCACGTGGGCCCCTACAAACTGGATGGGTACCACGCCGCCACCCACACGGCCTACGAAATAAACAGCTGCTTCTGGCACGGCTGCGACCGTTGCACCCCTCAAGAGAAAGTGCATCCCCTACTTCATTGTACCATGAAAACGTTGGCCGACCGGACCCGAGACAAAATGTTGTACCTGAGTCAGCAAGGGTACCGCGTGGTCCCGATCAGGGAGTGTGAAGTCCGGGCGGCCATGGCCTTGGACCCGACCATCGTCGCCCTAGCGCCCATCCCTCAAGCCCAGCTTCCCCTCGACCCCAAGAAAGCGTTCTTTGGAGGGCGGACCAACGGGATCAAGACTTACTGGGAAGCGAGCGAGGGAGAATGGGGGAGAGAATGGATGGAGGCGCTGGATGTGTGCTCCCTGTACCCCTGGGTGCAAAAAACACAACGGTTTCCGCTGGGCCATCCAGAAATCCTCACCGAAAATCTAGACCCTACCCTCCCGTACGAGGGGTTAATCCATCTGAAGATTCTACCGCCACGCCACCTATTTTTCCCAGTCCTCCCGACCCATGGGGGCGACAAACTGTTGTTTACCCTCTGCCGGACCTGTGCCGAAGACAAGAACCAGTCCCCCTGCGCACACGACGACGAGGCCAGGGCTTTGACAGGCACTTGGGTGAGCCATGAACTCCATGAAGCCCTACGCCAAGGGTACCGGGTCCTGGAAGTGTACCGGGTATGGCATTATCCCGAGTCGGAGCAATACGATCCCGCCACCGGGACCCAGGGGTTGTTCACGGGCTACGTGAACACTTTCCTCAAGATGAAACAGGAAGCGAGCGGGTGGCCGCCCGGCTGTCACACCGACGCCGAGAAAGCCTCTTTTATAGAGAGTTATCGGGTGGCCACGGGGATTTTACTGGAGTGGGACAAGATTGCGTTCAACGCGGGGATGCGGGCCCTGGCGAAATGGATGCTCAACACGTTGTGGGGCAAGTTCGGCCAGAAGCAGAACCCTCGGAAGTCGGAGTACGTCACCGAGCTGGACCGCTACTTTGAGCTCATGATGAGCGACGAATTTGAAGTGCAGGACATACTGTTTGTGCACGAAGACATGGTGCAGGTCCATTACCACACCACCCCCCATTACGTGGACTCCAATCCCCATACCAACGTCGTGTTTGCCGCCTACATCACAGCCCACGCACGCCTGAAACTCTATTCGTACCTCCACCTCTTGAAGGACCGCATCGTCTACCACGATACGGACAGTATCTACTTCACACAGAAAGTAGGCCAAGTGGCGCCCCCGGTCGGTCGATTTCTAGGCGACATGACGAACGAATTGAAAGAAGGCGAACACATTGTCCGTTTTGCCTGTACCGGACCCAAGAGTTACGGGTACGAAACGAGTCAAGGCCGTACCGTCTGCAAAGTGAAAGGAATACGCCTCAACGTGAGAAATCGGGCGATCGTAAACCTCGAGACCATGGTAGCCATGGTGCAAGGTCAAGGGGAACCCACACGGACGGTGGTGACGCCGCACGCCATCCACCGCAACACCCAAGACCGGACGTTGCACACCCGCCCAGAGACCAAGACCTTCAAGGTGACCTACGACAAGAGGGTTTTACACGGCTACCAGAGCTACCCTTACGGTTACTAAAGAAAAACAAAGAGACTCTAGAGGAAATATTTTTATTGCAATAAATGGTTCAGTTCCTTTGAGCTGTGATACCAAAGTCTCAGTCTTTATTTTAGAGGAACTCCATCTTGTAAGGCTTGAGTCTTGGATGCTTGCGCAGAAATCCTTCCCAAATACAAATATGATAGACCAACATCACATACAATCCATAATAGGTTCCTTCGCAGTCGCTCACCACATACTGCTTCCTTTCGCCTTCGCTTAGGTATTCTTCCATCCAGTTCCCAAACGTAGAATAGCACATGTGGCACTCGCCCACAATGACATCACCGCCGCCCTCAGCTCCATAGAAAGTAATATCTAGACCCATGATGTTCACAGCTTGAAGAGCAACGAGTAATGAGTGAGAATTGTAAAAGTATTTTTTTCTTTAAGTCTTTTTCTTCAGGTGTTTGACGGTCCACCGGCTGATACTCTTGCCTTTGCGCTTGCCCGACGTGGTCGTCGTTCGGATCGTTGTTTCGGTACGACCGTCTTTCGATTTGCGGCTCGTGATCTTGCGAACCGTTTGCGTGCCTCCTTGCTTGCTCTTTTTCCTTTTCCGGTTTGCTTGGGCAATTCGGCGTTGCCAGAGCGTTTGTCCCAATCCCGCGGGTCTCGTTAGGGTTCGTGCCATGGCAACAATGAAGGGGGGTTTAAAAAGGACGCCAATTTAAAGGCGGTTTTTCGGCGGAGCCTGTGCCAAACGAGAGGCGACGGCTACCCCCACGGGACCCGCCACGGGAAAAGGCTTTGTAGGGGGTCCTGGAGAACGGTGTTTCCTCTCGGCGGGGCGGCGGGAGATCTTTGTAGGGCTGGGGCGGGAGATCCTCTTGGTAGGCGGTGGGGGGAGGCGGTTTAGGCCGGGGCGTGTACTCTTTCTTCTTGGAGATGAGATCCCGGGGGTGGCGGACGAGATCTTTAGGAATTTTTCTTCCGCTAGAAATTGCATGAAATCACGGTAGCCGGGCGACGTACGGGTGGAAGAAGGATGCACGGCTTCTTTAATCAGATCGGCAATTTGACTGCCCGGCAGGGTTTGCCCATAGAGTTTCACTTCCCCTTGCGCATTCCAGGTAATTTTCTGTCCCCCTTTCAACTTCAACAGATTGACCAGCACCGACGCTAAAGGTTTGCTGGAGGGGGGAACTTTTCGCAAAGCACCCCTTTGACTCTGGGTTAACACTTTGGCTGCCACGGCCGTAAAGGGACTAGGCCCAAGGGATTCGCGACGCCGGACGTATTTCTGGAGTAAATCTTGAAATTGGTCGGCGCTGGCCGGTTTCTCTGGGTTTTCTAGGACCTGCGCCATGGCCGTTTGGTACTGGCTGAGCACTTTAACCCCTTTGGTCGTGTCCACACGAAGCTGTTGTTCCAACCATCGCATAGACTCTTCCGGTACCAAGACCATGCGCATAGGGTTCTTCCCCTCGGCCTCTTTCATGGCTTTTTTCGTTTGTGTCGCTTCACGGTCCATCGCGTCACGGAAATTCCCACTGGGGCTGCTGGAGGGTGGTGTGGGGCCCGCTTCCTTTTCCCTGTCTGGGATTTCTTCTTGGGCGGCCGCGTCTTATACTTTCTTTGGATTTTCTTCGTCGCCCGCACAGTCCTGCTGACTTTTTTTCCCGGGACGGTTTGGTGTTCCCTTTTTCGCAGGCGGGCTAAAAACAACTGCCACCGGGCCGGGTCAATCCCTGCGGGCGCCGGCAAGTTGCGGATTGGTTGGACCATTCAGGACCAGATATGAGCCTGACTCAGTTCTCGGGCGTACTCTTCCGGGGAAGGGTAGGGGTTAGAGTAGTTTGGGTTAATATAACCTCCGGATTGCTCCAGAGCTTTCTTGGCTCCGTAAGCCACGCCTCCACTGATAGCTCCGGCGGCGGCCGCTTTGGCAGCAAAAACGGCGGCGGCAATGAGAGCGGCGGTCGTGAAAATGAAGCCTCCTCGCTGGCCCACGGCCTTTTTAAGCTTGGCTTTCTGCACCGCTGTCGAGGAGGAGAGCAGAATCCTTTTCCTCACGGCCGGCGGTAGGGCTTTGTTGGCTATTTTTCGAAGTTTCACCTTGATGGGAGCAAAGACTTTCTTGGCGCGGGCCCCTATCGGAAAAGTTCCACGCAAGGCGTTGTGCACCACTTCACTGACGGCGTTGATTTGAGTGTGACTCGCGGCCCGGATGAGTTTCTTTTTCTGCCCGAGATCCGCTTTGGCAAATTGTCGGATGAACAGCGCGTGACGTTGAAGCAAGGGGGAGGCCATCACCACAACTGAACGGTTTCCCTGCGGGACTTAGGCTATAAAGCTAACCCAATTCGATTTGTCCAGGGACTTCTGGGATCGTAAAGCACGTTGTCTCTGGCTTAGAAAAGGAGGATGGAAGGGGGATTTGTTGGGTCTCTTCCACACGGCCCCCTGAAGCTCTTGGATTCTTTTTACCGTCTTCTTTTTCTTAATACCCCCTCGTTGTTCTCTTAGTTGCAGTGGCTTTCCTACAAGGTGCTTTTGTAGTTTGGTGTAGAGCTTGGGGTAGGACAAACCAGGGTTCACCACCTTGGGGGTTTGGGAGAGGAGTTTCAACAGGTCCAGCGCATTGCCCACCCCCTTTTGATCCTCCTCCAGCACGTAGGCGCGATGCTGTTGTCCCTCCTCGGAGAAAATGTTGGTGCGCAACCGGATTTGGGGTGGGGTCCGGGGGTGGAGGTCGAAGAGGAGGTAGCCAAAGGGGCGTAGGGTCGCGTCCTGGTAGGCCCTCATCACTGCCGGCACTTGCCCCGGAAAGGCCTGCTCGGCCAATTTCCGGGCTTGCAACGAATCCCGAGCGTTTTTAAAAGCCACCAGGTAGTGCGCGTTGATGGAAATGGTGCGCGCGTACTTGCCTGGCGGGAAAATGTTCTGGGTCAGGTACAGCACCGTAATGTTGCGGTGGTGCGAGCCTTTGGTGAACAGGTCCACCACCCGCTCGTCCTTGGAGCCTTCTTTCATCAAATCGTCCAGGATCAAGAGACCCGGCTTGCCGCGAAAGGGGGCGTACGGGTCGTCGGGAAGCCCCTCCACAAATGTCACCCCCAATTGTTTCTGCAGGGTGGTGAACCGGGGTTGCCAGGCGCTGCCATAGCAGTACACGATCGTGAAGGGCTGCTGGGTGAAAAGGGATTTCGCGTGGCGCAGAAGTCTTTCGGTGAACACCGTTTTGCCCGATTGACTCTGACCCGTGATCAAGATATTGCAGGGCGTTTGGAAACGGACATCCATCACGCCTCATCCCTTCCCAAGAATAACAAGACAGAGAGGTGGGTTTCCTGGTTTTATTTTATTTTTTCACTTTGTCTCAAACTGATAACACATTGATCGTGAAGGGAACTGTCTTGCCGCTGCCACCGCGCCACACTCCGGCGCTGGTACTGGCGTTGCCAGGCTTGGAGGGCCCGGTCCCTGGTGGACTTGGTCTTCCACTGCTGGAGGTTCTGCAGGACCTCCGCCAGGGATCGACCGTGGGCTCGGCGCAGGAGGTAGTACAGGCAATAACTGCCGCACACGTTGGACTTGTTCCCTTGCAACATCACACTGTTTTCCACGTGCTGGGCGTTCCCCTGCCTCACGTACTCTTGCAACCCGTAATAAGAGGCGGGAAAGCCATAACTGTCGAAGAATTCATTCAGGCCTTGGCGCGGAAAATAAAAGGCCAACCAATGGGTGCCTGGTCCGTCGGCGTTGTCGGTATTGAGAATGAACGAGGCGGGGCGGATCACGCGGCGGGGTCGTAGGTCCATGGGAAACACGCCCCGAAACGAGGCGCGGAGCCACCAATCGTGGCGGGCCAAGACCGTCAATTGCGACGTGTAGGTGGTCATCTCGGCTTACAACTTTTTCACTTCTCGGCTGCTGCTGATTTCGTACGCGGCGTCAAACTCGCAGTTCACGTACACCGATAAGGTCTGGGCGACCCCTGCTGCAAACTGAAGGCGGATACCCACCGTCCCGTACTGTTGTATGTTCATGTGGGCCGCGTTGCCACTACCGTCTGGAGTGAAGTCAAAACACAGGATGGCGTAGCCCTTGTCCCAATCGGTCCGGGTAATGTCAATCCCATGGTTGGCGTTCATGGCGCCTTGGGCCAGGAACAGGGTATTGTAGCCGTCCAGGGTTTGCCCGGTCGCAAATTCGACGCGGGAGAAGGGGGTGGGCGTGCCGTCGACCGTGACCGTCGCGCGGGTCATCCCAAACCTTTGGAAATGGAAAGGGTTCTTTTTCAGCGCTCCCAAACTGCTCCCACTCTCCACCAAGGCAATGCGCATGCGTCGGGGGATGCGACCGCCTAGGAAATCCGTTTTCTCAAAGGTGGTGTCGCCCTGGGAAATGGTGAACATCCGTTCTTCCTCGCTGTTGTAAGGGTAGAGGACGGGCTGGGACACGAGTTTCACTTCGATGCTCTTCATGAAGTCCTTGTTGCAGACACTGACACGGCGGAAGAAAGTGACCCGCTTCAGCACGATTTTGGCGGCGGCCGCTTCCGCCGCCCCACTGTCCCCCATGAGGGCGAAGGCGTTGCTGGCGGGGGTGAGGCGGAATTCCAGGGGCACTCCGTTGAGGAGCAGTTTGTTGGAGAAGGCCGCGTCAATGCAAAACATCCCGGTCAGTTCCACCACTTTGCTTTCCGCCGTGTAGGCTGCCCGCGTCGTCAACCCTGTGTTGTCCCCGGTGATGTCGAAAACATCCATGGACCCGGCCATGTCTTTGTAGTACAGTCCCGAGGTCAAGTAGGATTTCTTGGCGGCTGGAGTATAGTTGAGGAGGGTGCTGAGGTAGGCTTTGTAGGGGTAGGTTTTGGTGCTCATGGTCATCCATTCCCCGTTCAAGGCCATGTCTACTTGGGACCAGAGGGAATGAAACCAATTGTTGACGGGCCCCAAGTTCAAACCGGCGGTCAAATTCTCGCCGTTGGCTTTCACGAGGTTGGCCGTCACCTTGAAGTAACTTCTAGGCAGCACGGTATAATAGGGACTGGCCGGGAGGTAAAATTCCACGGGCGACCCGGGCAAAAGGGCCGATTTGGGAGCGTGCTCCGACCAATAGCCTCGTTCTTCGACCGCTTGGGCCAATTCCTTGCCGAAAAAATCCAAATGAGTGTTGTAGCCGCCCATCATGTTGGGCAGAGGCGGCTTGCCCATGCCAGCGACCGTCGCCATCAATAATCGTCGTCAAAGATATCTCTCTCCACACGTGCACGCTTGACGGTCGTTGAAGGAATGAGAGAGGGAGACTGTTTTTGCTTTCTTTTATTCTTGTTGGCCGGCTTCTTCGTCTTTTTCTTTTTCGGCGCTATCCCCGCTATCTTTTCCAGACCTTGGATCAACATTTTACTGGTTTTCTTGCCGAGCACACGGGCTGTCCCTTTTTTCGTGTCCTTCACGATTTGTTTCACCACCCTCTTGCCAAATTTCGATTTCAGTTTAGCGAGTATCTTCTGTCCTCCTTTTTTAGCCACCGCCCCCGCGACGGTCCCGGCCAACGCTTTGCCCGCCATGACGGCCAAGGGGGCTAGCGCCAAGGGTAACAGTCCACCCTTTTGATTGGTGACCGGCTCGTAACGGCCGAGTTCATTCCAACGGATAGGGAGGAGTCCGCCACCGCCTTGCTGTCCGCGACCCCCCTGGAAGACAGGAATGGAGGAGGGCATGCGTCGAGTGGTGGGGGGTGCGGGTTTTGCACGGAACACAGGGATCGAAGACCCTCCGCCAGCCATGTCCCCCATAGATGACTCCAGTGCCATAGATTTCGCAGACGCTCCATTCATCCTTACTTTTTCAGAGCACGCTTCACAAATTCCAACGTCGCCACCACGGTAGCTGTTGAGGCGAATGAGAGGCGTTGGCCGGACTCGTCGGTTATAAGGATTTCCAGCGTGTCAAACACCGTTTTGGCGAGCGGGAAGTAGCGCATGACCGGAAAGTCTCGTTCCACCACCTTGTTGTATGCGACCTGGGCCGACACGACACGCAGCAAGGGTGCTTTCACATCCCCCACGATATGCGGCTCGATCAGATCGCAGTACACGTACAAACTGCGTACGGGTTGGTGTTTAAAATCGCGGGTGAGCAGGTAGGGGGTGGGCGTCCGGAATTTTAGACCGGAATAGTAGGTGGACCAACACTCGGGCTGGTACCCCACCAGGGGCGTGTTGTCGTCCGCCGGATAGTGTTCGGGTTTTCCTTGCCCAAACCCAAACAGATTGGCCAGCCAGGGGCTCATGGCAATTTGGGTCTCCTCCTTGAGTTTAAGGGTCAACATAGCGGTTCCATTAGTCTGGTACCAAAACCATAACACATCAGGGGATTTCATCGGAAGGGTAGCTTGGACGGCCATGAGGTTCGCGTAGTTCCCGGTCGGTACCACAAAGGATTTTGCGATCTTGCGATGGCCGGTAAACAAGTTAGCGCCTTTGCCCGTACTCGCGTTAGTGATGTAGTACACAGTCCGTTCTCTCTCCAAAACCGAGGCGAGGATCAGGACGGGTTTGACCCACTGCGCCTCCCCTATAGTCGTCCTCACGAAACTGGACAACAACGGTGTGCGAGGGCCCGGTTTTTTCAACAGGTGTGCAGGATGTGCGGTGGCCTTTTTGGGATCGTCCTCCAAGCCGATCATGTAGGCCAGTTTAGGGGGGAGGACTAACATGTAGCCGCCCGTCGCGTTTTGAGCCAATTCCAGGACGGTTTTACCCATGGCATTATTGGAAGATTCCACCCGGACGCTAAATGTTTTCATGATCGAATAGTAGCCCCCTTGCAACATCGCCAGTTGCATGGCTCTGACCAGTTCTGTGACCGTTTCGAAAGACTGTGGAGTAAAGGTGATGTTCGGGAGGAGGTCGTAGGAGATTTCTACTTCTGGATCAAGTGTTTCGTGGATCATGGAGAATTGGCGGTCTTGAACTTGGGGGAACAATTCATCCCAGGCGCGGGGAAATTGCAGGTGGCAGAGGGCCATCTCCCACTGCCGGTCCAAGACCAACATCTCCGGGAGCCGGATACGAAAATGGGAGCCTGTGTTATCGGGAAAGGTATCCCGGCTGGCCACGCTAGGCAGCGTCATCCAGATGCGGTCGGGGTTCATGCTTTCCGGAAATGGAGGGTCACTTCCACCTTGGAGGTTTGTGGAAATGAAACAAGTTTCCCTTGCTCGTCGGTTATAAGGATTTCGAAATCCTCAAACACCGTCTTGGACAACTGTCTGTAGTACAGGGGGGCAAAGTTACGTTCGTAGACCTCACCGTCCCCGGGCCCTGAAAAAAGGACTCTCAACAAGGGGACTTTCGTATCCCCCACAATACTGGGTTCCACCAAATCACAGTACATGTACAAGGTCGTCTTCTTCTGGGGACTGGGGAAGACCAGAGTCGTGACCGCCATTTCCCAGTCTCGAGACAACGTGTACATTTTATAGAGGTGGATACGGAACCGGGACGGTTCATTGACGTAGGTGGAGACGTAAGACTTCACCCCGTGGGTTAAGGTAATGTAAAATTCCTCCTCCTCCATCCTCTCTTTCTCCACAATGACTCCGTCCGTCGGAACAACCAACTCTTTTATTTCTTTTTCTTTCACCCATACGTTTGGGTCTGGAGCTGAGTGACCGGGACCCAGCTGTTAAATTTAGCGGGGTACCCTTCCCATTTCACCAAGACTTCTTCCTGGTTCTTCTTCTTGCCGCGCCGGCGTTGCAACACCTTTTCGATGATAAAGAGACTTTCTTTTTCCACGGCCACCGGCGTCATCTCGCTTTCGTAAAACGTTCCCCGCAACCCCTCCCCGCTCAAGTCCTCCAACCGGTAGACGGGAGGGGTGCGGTAGTCCAGCCGTTTTATCACCGTGAACACTTCCTCTGACCAGTTGGCCAGATAGCTTTTTTCAAAATGGCCTTTGGTCTTGCTAATCCGTACCGTGTCGCCGGGACGGTACAGCGGTTTCTTCGGTTTCCTCTTTAGCGGCGGTCCCTTTTCCCGGTACAAGACGGCCCGCACCTCGTGGTCGTTGAAGGGCGTGACGGTGATGGGGGCGCGTCGAATGCTACTGTGGACGGCTCGGTTGTACCCGAGCACCAATTGAGGGAGGACTTTCCAATACTCTTTCTTCCCGGTGGCCGTGAAATATTTGTACATGCGTCCCTTGAGCGTCCGGTTGAACCGCTCGGCAATCTGGGCTTTGGTCTCGTTGTACGTGACGAAAAAGGCCACGTCATTCTTTTTTAAAAGGCCTGGAACTTGCGGTTGGTAAATTCTGTCCCGGCATCGGTCTGCAACCGCAACGGTTTCCGTTCGCGGAACACTTGGGTAAAGGCGCGCACCAATTCCTCTCCCGTCTTGTTCTTCAGGGGGACCGCCCACGCGTACTTGGACAACACATCGATGATGGTCAAAATGTGTTTGTAGCCCTTGTTGAAGGTGCTCGTGGCTTGCATGTCCACCAGATCCGCCTGCCACTGTTCGTCCAGGGCCAGCCCGCGCACGCGCCCTCGCAGAATTTTTTTTCGAAAAGGGCGGTGCAACGTAAAGGTCAATTGTTTTTTCAGCCAGGCTAAAGTGGTGGTGCGCGTCACCCCCACTTCGCTAGCCGCTTTCACCAGACGGGCAGCACCCCCAAAGGCAGCAGGGCTGCTGGGGTCGTAATACAACGCCTCGAGCAGCGCGGAAGGATTCTTTTTCTTCTCCTTCTTGCGCCCCATAATCCTCAAAATGAGAGCCCTGGATAATCACTTTTCCTCCGCAACACGCCAAGAGACAACGGACACGTTTCAAAATACCATGGCACTTGAGGGACGGACCTCCTCCTCCACCGCAAGGCATTCTGTACTCTCTCCGAGTCTAGCGCGCGGCACCTCCCTTATACTTTTTCCCCCTAGGAAAGAGACAACAGACACCCCACGTTGTTCCTCTTGAAAGTTTTATTGTTTTTTTTCTAGCTTCGGATATTCTTTCTCATTCTGAAGGCCTACGGTTGGCCTTGTAAATAGGTATATAGTTTTTAATTCTTTTTCTGTTTTTTTTTGGTTGAAAGGACACCTAGAATTACATAGGGGTTGCTTCCGATCCCCAGGGTAAAAAATCCCGGGGGTCCGGTTTGTCCCCAAAATCTAGGTCTTCTTGGTTCCGCGTGGGACTGATCCCGGACTGTCCCCAGGGGGGTGGGCGGGGGACCCTGGATATATTCCAGCGTAGGCTTGTTTCTCGTACTTTTGCAGGTATTGCTTGTGGTTCAAACCTTCCTGCATAGCCTTGAAATCCATTTTACATAGCCTATCATAGTACTTTTCTGTGGTGGGGCTTCTTTCCTTCTCCAGCTTTGCGGTCAACTTATCCATATCCATGAAGTACTCGTCAATTTTCAGGCAATCGTCAAAGTGGATATCCGCTGCCCATCTCAGTGCTTGTTCTTCCATTGGAAAGTATCGTCTCAACTAATCCTTGGACGGCTTTGGCGTAACACCTACAAAAGCACGTAGGGGTTCACACTAAATTTACAGAGGAGGGTTCACTTTCTTATACGCCCCGGGCTACTCCACCGACCAATCCCCGCCCTGGGTTTGGTCTCGCCCGACGCCCCGCCGAGCCCCTCCCGAACGCCCGACACGGACCGACCACTCCCAGGCCTGGCTTGGGCCTCCAAATACCCCTTCGCCCCAGGCGGCGGCGCCACTTCCGGTCCAACCTCCCTTGGGGGCCCCCGCTGGGGCATTTGGCGGCGCCCCATGCACTGTGACGTCATTCTAAACTTCCGACCAATCCCACGCCTGGCTTTGGCCGCCAAACGGCGGCGCCCCATGCTGTGACGTCATTTTGGGACGCCACGTGCGTAATGGCGTCGTTTTAGGCCCCGCCCCCTGTCTCGGCCAATCAGGAGGCAGGGTTTGATCCCAAAGTGAGCTATCTAACTACTAAGGTACTTTAGCAAAAGTGGTATTTAGTGGTATTTTCACTTTAATAGTGTAAATGTATCTCTTCAACAATAGGTTGCAATAGTATTCAGGGTTTGTTCTTAAAGAATAGAGCAACATGCAGTTGGTATTGCTCTATCTCGCCGCTACTCCAAAATGAATGCAATGTTTCCTCTTCTGTAAAAATGTGGCTTAAACAACACACAAAATATAGCGTTTGTTACCATGATACAGCCGTTTTAAATATTTATTTTACCTTCTCATTTCCCTAACAGTATTTCTGTAGTTCCCTTCCCAGGCGTACATCTTTATGGCTCGTATACCAGATATGGTCTCCTTCATCGCTGCCAGACGTTTGTCTGTTACCTGGGCTTGTTCTTTTCGTAGTTTAGCAATTTTCCTGCACATGTTAATGTTGTAGACCATCATAACCAGTAAAAACAATAAAACTACCAATGACTGCCAGCCAACCAGATAACAAAGTAATATGATGGATGATATTATCTCATACGGAGCTACCATCATGAAAGGTAAGCCAACCACTCCTTGCTCCATTTTCTGGGCGTCAGTTGATACCAAGTTATTGATATGACCTGTTGTTATCTCAGTTAGGCCGCTACGAGTTGAAACGAGAACCTAAAATACAAAAAAAATGCATCATAGTTTTTACATCAAGTTCAAGATGAAGAAAACTTAACAATCCCCAGGCATAGTTAATGTGAATTATCAGGATAAAAAGTTGGTGGATAAAAAGCGGATCCTGTTTCCAAAACAGCCATCTTTCATCACGCCTTGTTATATCATTATGGTCGGCACAATCAGTAGTTACGGATTGCAGTTACTGTATAAATCATAACGTCATGTTCGATTTTTGCTGCCCAGCAAGTCAGCCGACAGCCATTCGACCTTGAGGAAGTATTTCAGATGTACTTAGATTTCCATTTGATTTACTTAGATGTTTCGATAACATTAACATATCACACCGAAGCATATCTACTTAAAACTAGTAAAAGTCATGCTGTAAGCATTGACTCTTATTTCGAAGTGATCGACCCATACTTTCCGCAGTTGTAGCCTTGTTGTCAATCAATTAAACGTGATTTCTCTACTTTACCTTGACTGAAAGATTTCCTTTGCATTGGAATGAATTAGCTATAGGAGCCAAGGCGCGCGGTGACGAGTTGAGAGACACCGTCCTATAGCTGTTCACAAAGTGGATAGAGCGGATGTCGTATCAGTGTACTGTACGGCATGCTGACATTGAAATGGTTTCCCTATTGTTTTTGTCTTCCTGATCCAATCAAATTACAGATTTACGGTACATCAAAGGGTATGGACATGCCGTATTGTTGTGCCACTCATACTAATATATATATATATATATACAGTCGTTGCCATTAATGTTGTCCTAGACATATCCACATATGGATTTATAGCCTTTGTTCAGTTCGCACCTTTTACAGAAAGAACGGTAATCAGCCGTGAACGCGCCCTTTGTATTTGGTAACAAAGAGCCACGCTCTTGCTTACCAGTTCGAAGCCCCGAGTTCAAGTCTCAGAATCGGCATTTTTGTTAATGAGAATATTTTTTTTCATTTCTTTTTCCCCTTTTTTTCTGACTGCATTCCCTTAAAAGCTTTTATTTCAAACGTGACAACAAGAACGGAGTTCTTTTTAACCTTTGAAATGCCTAGGACACCTATCATCCACATCTATTTTATTAAGGGATGTTAGAACATTTCTTTTGCAAAAGCTTCGACTGCCGCAGGGAATGTAGTATTTTGATCATCGACATCGTCCATGGCAAAGCTTCAAAAGTTTGTGATCGTTTGTCAAACACTCGTAAACCTTACGCCGAGTACACGGCTATAATTCCATGTGAGTTCTTTTCCTTCATAAAGAAAAAAAGCTTCGTCAAATTATGCAAGCATTACTATGGGTTTCAAAGAGAATTCTGGCTAATTTCTGGACTGCCGGATATTTTCAAAACTGTCCTCTCCGTGTCTCGCGGCCGATGTTTTCGAAATCGCGAAAAAAGAATGAGGTCGCTCGCTCAGTCTGCCTAAGTTCAGAAAATCAGTACGAATGAAATTCATAACACTTGCTAAAATCGCTTCCTACTTCTAAACAAAGATATAATACTTTGAATCAGTGGGTATCTAGTATTTTCAAAACTGTTTCTGGCTATACATGTAAGCCCGGCACAGTGTAAGAAAAACAAATTACGCTTATTCAAACCCACAACCATCAACAGAATCACTATACCGTTCTAAACGAAAATAGCGTAATTTGGGCGTACTCAGTCAGTACTGGTATAATTATCTACTTCGAAAGTCTGGGAAAATTTGAGACCGTTTCAGGTTGACAGTATTATTTTAGCTACATCATCCGTTCTTATCCAATATAAAAAAATAATCTGCAAAAAGAAACATATGTAAACAAAACAAAAAGACAAGGGGGAAAAAACAAGAAAAAACAAAAAAGAAAACAAAAAAAGATACGATGCCGATACTGAGACTTGAACTCGGGTCTTCGAACTGGTAAGCAAGAGCGTTAACCATTAGACCACCGTGGCTCTTTGTGACCAAATACAAAGGGCGCGTTCACGGCTGATTACCGTTCTTTATGTAAAAGGTGCGAACTGAACAAAGGCTATAAATCAATATGTGGATATGTCTAGGACAACCTTAACGGCAACCACTGTATATATATATATATACTGCTCTACGTTATCCAATGGATAAGTATTAATCTAACTAAATAGTTCCATCGCATGGATAACTATTTATGTAGCGGATACGAGTATATTTGTTCTCGTAAAGTGTGTGTAGTAAGTACAATCTCTTCTACAGTATGAAAATCCCTATTTCGAGAACATTTCCACAATATTTCCAAGGTATTTCCTCTGTAGAATTTTGCCATTGCTCACCTTTTTATAAACCATACCAATGACTGCTATCTTCAATCGCATTCCCATCAAATATGTTTGGTAGAAAACGTGATTTGAAGAAAACATCTTTAACACAACTGCCACGCTGATGCCCGTGATAAACAGGATGGCATAGCTCTGATCCATGTGGGATCCTTGGCTGATGACCTCGAGGTAGCTCCATAACATCATAACTAACATTAAGTTCCCAAAAGAATCCAAGAGTTTCAAGGTCATCACAAGTATCCATTGTCCCATGGAGATTGTTCTGAATACGGCTTTCCATAGTCGAGGCTTTTTCCCAAGTTTCTCGGCCTTCTTGATTTCCTCCATCCACTTTATCTCTATATTTTTAACTAATTGTTGAGCCTCGTCTTCTTCCAGGAGTGGATATAAATCATCTCCATCTAATGTGCGTTGACTTCCAAGCTTTAGAATATTGTTTATCCAGGTCATAAACAGGATAGAAAGAAAGCCTGCAGTCTCTTTAGGGTTTGTAGGAAATGTTTCGCTAAATTTATCCATTGTGCGAAATGTCCTGGGAAGATGAAAGTTCTGTGGAAAAAAAAGAATGATAACAATTTCCCGTGTAATATTGAGGTATTATTCAATTCCACTAAACAACGACAAACATCCAATTTTGCAGCAAATACTTGTTTTACGAATAGCCTTCAGTTCAGATGCGAGTTAAAATGTTATTCAAACCATGGTGACCCATATTTAGAACTCTCCTGCGTGGTATAATATTACTTTCCAATGCCGCAAATGGGAAGGTTTTCCTCAAGAGGGAGCCCACTATGCACGAATTAGAGTTACAGAAATGATTTAAAGGGGCTATGGCATGGTACTGCGCATGTATCGAGTTATCGCCCGTTTAGTGGCTGTTAATTGGATACAAACATTTAGACTTCCCTCCCTCAATGCTTGATTGAAAGGATTTTCAATATTTTCCCTGGAGACTGTTTATATACACTGTTTGTTAGTCATTTTTGCATATTTACTTTTATCACACATGGCCGAGAGGTTCGTTAGTTCATATCAAAATAGGTGGAAATAGCTCTTTCCGGCCCGGAAAAACGAATGTAAAGTCTTTCCGTGACACAGCCCCTTTAAGTGGTGAAATTGCAAGAATTAGAGTAAAATATTTAACAATTATTCACCGAAATGGAGGTGAATAGTGGTGGATATTTACCGAGCCGCTTCGGCAAGTTAAATAGCCACCACTACTCACCAACACTGAGGTGAATAATTGTTTTAGTATGTGCCATGCACATTCCAGGTGAATAACCAGCGTCAAATAGTTATTTTATTTTCTGTCAAATGGACAAAAACTCGCGCGAGATGATCGCTGCTTTGCTTGGAGGTGAATATGAAATCATATTCACTGTTTGAGTAGCCAATCAGCCAGGGCGAAAAGTGATATTCACTGGTGTGGTATGTTCTAAATACTTTTAGTGGGAGAAGGTAGGTATCATGAATAAGACTTAAGCGTACACATTTTGCGTAATGCAATCAATGATTTAAACTGTTAGGACATAATTAGTCCTTTCAATTTTGAAATGATAGTTATCGAATACAATCAAAAATGAAACGAAACTACTCATGACCATAACAAAACAGAGTGCGGAAGTAACGGATGGTTCTTCTTGTTCAGTTGTTTGTTACGTCACGTCCAAACGTCGCGACTAATGAGCTGATATGTGAAACTGGGAATATAGTAATTGGTTCACGGGTTGATTCTCATGAGCAGATTTAAAGTTTCGGAAATGATTCATAATTTAAGAGTTATCCATAATTGGGGAAGTTAAAATGAGTTCTTCTTTATTTCAGACAGAATTAAGCAAACACATATTTAACTAGAGTAAACGTACTCAGTCGTTCTATCTCGTTAACTCTTGAGAAAGCTTTTGTTTGTTTGTTCTGTTGTGCCTGATTGTCACGACAAACGGAACCGAGGAAGTAAAAGTAAAAGTTGAGAACACCATTAGTAGGAATATCCATATGGTTTGGGATAGAATATCAATGAAAAGAGCAGTCCTTGAATGTGGGACTAAGGCGTTGTTCATGAATAATATTGTTTACTCTTGGTTACATGTATAAACTCATTTTCCATTCCTTCCACCGGATAAGACTTTACTATTTTATCAGTGTTACATAGATCGTGCCTTGACTTATTAGTACAGGTCATGTCTTTGTATGCCAAGCTCTTTTTCATAACTAGAATCTACTTTTGTCAATCTTTTACACTCAGATAATGAGTATGTATTATCATATTATTTGTAGTCAATACTTATTCTTAGCCAATCAAATTATAGTAATGATTGACAAGTGTCAATCAGTGAGGAATTATTGAGGGGCTCTACATAATATAAGGAACGCCCCACGTTCTCCTTGTTGTGTGTGTATATGTGTTGCACTGAGACCACATCTAGAAGAGAAGCTGAATAAAACAAGTCCACTACAAGATCTCGACTCCCTCTTAATTCCTCAGTGGGTGTTGCAGAACCCCGCTGCAACAAAACAAATTCGCTATTATATCACTTCGGCCATTATGAATTGAAAGCGAGGCTACCGGGTTGTCGCTGCAACAAAACGAATGTCACCATCGACATCGGCCGGCACTTCACAATCTATAAATCACTAAAAGGAATACAACCTAAATATTTTTTTGACAGCTATGTACATCGCTGTATACATCGCTGTATACAGCGCTCTTTGCAAGCAGCTTTACCTCAGACTGGGATTACAACAGTTAGGTATTATTAAAATATGTTATTTACATTTATGACTGTCTGATATGCAAGATCCGGAAGACGGCAAAAACAAACCGGAAATGTAGACGAGTTTATCTGCAGAAATTTGGCACCAGCCGTGTACATGTAGGTACATGCGAGTTCTGCGCTACATCTACTAAGTACTTGATCATTTCGTTGACTTTATAGAAAATCATTTCTAAACACTTGAATTCTCACATTTGTGTTCATAAATTAAATAAAAGTAATGTACTTGAGTTATCTCGCCTAAAAAAATAGTTAGATTCCATTAATTCAACTAAACAAAGGTTGATGTACAGTTTTGTCAAAGTCTACGCTTCGACTCGTTTTATCATCAGAAAAACATTATTGGCATTCAAAAACAGTAATACATTTCACATTTGTCCTTGTGGAATACCTAGTATTTTCGTAATTATTAAAAATAGTTTTATCTCCCTTTTTGAGGCAATAGGTAGTTCAGACTACAAAGAAAGAAAGAACTTGAAGGAAACTGCAACCGCATTCATCTGATATTGTTGATTGCCGGTTATGCAACAAATAGGCAGAATACGTGACATTTCAACCGCAGACTGACTGTCCCTGGGGAGGGGGGAGGGGTGTTTATGTGATAAATGGGTAGGTATGTGCGGCCATGAGGTTCAAATCATGACCTCGTTTGACCCCAAAAACGTTCCAAAATCCTGATTGCCCTACTTTATTTCCCAAATAGACTCAAATACTGACTTTGACTGCTTAAATTAGGATCAAACCCTGACCCACCCACGCCTCCTTGTTTCAAAGTATATAAATCGCTGCCAGGAGCCCTTTACCAGGAACGCCCATCATCCCCATTGGTTCTGTTCCAAGCACAGGAGTAGATTGGCTATATTTAGAATTGCATTTCGCGCGAAATAAACAAAGGCCATGTTGTCTTAGGCAACCGAATAGTGATGGCGCCCGAGGCCCTCGAGCTATAATTGTGAGGCTGAAATCCTATGAGCATAAAGCTATAATCATGAAGAACAAGAAGAAATTGAAGGGTTCTAACTTTTTTGTAAATGAAGACCTCACAAGAATTAATCAGCACCTTTTCTTTTTCCATCAAACGATATTCAATTAAATCCTGGGCCTGCCACTAGGCCTGAGCGGTTGTGCTAGCATAATTTTTGGCATAATTGGAGCAAACGAGCATAATTTTTCAAAGAAGCACTGCTCGAGCATAATTACCAGATTGTAGCATAATTTGAAGCATTAAAGCCAAAAGCAATGCTATTATTGCTTTTATAGTGCCTTTCCTAATTATTAGCTGGTATATTTTGCTTAGATTCTACATTTTTCCAAAGCAAATACCTGAATTTCACTTTCTAGTTATCTATTCTGGTTTTGACTTTATAAGTGTGACTTAACCTTTGAAAAATAGGTCACCTAATAAAATGTTGTGTGAACAACTAAAAATGCCGCGCATCAACTAATGCCGGCCGTCTTCGAAAAATGTTTTTTTTGTGAGCATAATTGTGTAATCTACGAGCATAATTTTTTAACTTTGGCATAATTTGGGCATAATTCGACAAAATTTGAAGCAGTGCTAGCGGCATAATATGCCACTTTTAGGAGCACAACCGCTCAGGCCTACCTGCCACCTCCTTTAATTTTGGGCATTTAAATGTACGAAGTTTGAATATTGAAGATAAATTTGATGAAATAGCGATTCTCGTAAGAAAAAATCATTTTGATGTATTTGCCATTACGGAAACATGGCTCAACGAAAAATCTTCGTGTGATCATTTAAACATTCCTGGTTACAACCCACTAATGAGGCTTGATAGAAAAGATAGAGTTGGCGGGGGCGTGGCCTTTTTTACATCTCAATCACTTGTTGTTAAAAGAAGAAATGATTTAGAATGTGTGGGGCTATAATTTTTGTGGATTGAATTTAGACTTCAAAAGTATGATTTCCTTTGTGGTGTATGCTATAGACCCCCTAATAATGACAGTGCCTCTTTAACGAAGTTTTTTTACTATTTCCAGCTCACTCTAGACAGAATAGGACAATTATCCAAACGTTTTTCTATTGTCATTTTAGGTGATTTTAATGCTCATTATAATCTTGGAAATCCAAGTGAGAATACAGATATAGGCATTCATCTATATCGCTTCATCAGTAACAATAGTCTTCTTTCTCAATTAATTACGGATCCAACTCGTGTTACAGCTCACGGAGCAACGTTACCTGATCTTGTTATCACAAATTGCCCGGGATATTTTGTTCATACTGGCACTTTAAGTCCTCCATCAAACTGCGATCATTGTGTTATTTTCGCTAAAATGAGCATTCAATCTTATAAATGCCAGTCTTATAAAAGGACTGTATGGAACTTTAATGATGTTGACGTAAGTAGTTTGAATAGAGATTTGATTTCGGTAAACTGGCAAAGCTTGCTTATGAATTCCAATGACATTAATGTAGTTTATGCAAATTGGTTTGAACAATTCCGTGCAATTGTTGAGAAATACATTCCATGTAAAACTGTCATTATACGGCCAAAAGATAAACCATGGATGAACAGCAAGATACGTGTAGCAATAAGAAAGTGGGATCGATATCTTCGTAAATATAACAAAAATCGATTGGCGCTATCATGGGAATGTTATCGTAAGCAACGAAACATCACTACTTCTTTAATTAGGAATACAAAACGTCTATTTTATGAAAAAGTTAATAGAGAATTAGGCGACCATTAATAAGTCATAAAAAGTGGTGGAACATTGCCAACAACTTAACGGGTGGTAGGAGTAGTGTTTCTTCCATTCCGGCTATTTTAGAGCACGGAGTTGCGGTTATCAACTCAAAAGAAAAGGCTTGTATCTTTAATGAATATTTTGTTGATCAATCTAAATTGGAGAGTGACGCAGCTGAACTTCCTTTGATAGAATCTTATCAAACTAGGTATTCTCTTTCAAATGTAATTGCAACTAAAGAAGAAATAATCTCATTAATGCAGAATCTAGACCCATGCGGTCACGATGGAATTGGAAACAGAATTATAAAGCTCTGTTCGGAAGGTTTTCATGATTTCTTTACAAAGTTCAATAATATTTATTTTGCTCTTGGCCAGTTTCCAAATGAATGGAAACTTGCAAATGTAGTTCCTTTGTATAAAAAAGATGACCGTCAATTGAAAATTAACTACCGACCAGTATCTTTACTTGCATGTTTTTCTAAAATTCCTGAAAAAGTAGTATTTATGCGTATTTACAATTTCTTAATTAAAATAGGGTTTTTGTATAAATTTCAATCTGGTTTTAGGCCCGGTGACTCAACTGTAAATCAATTAATTTATTTTGTGCACCAAATATATCTGGCACTTGAAAATGGCAACGAAGTACGGGTTGTATTTCTAGATATAAGCAAGGCTTTTGATCGAGTTTGGCACGCAGGACTAATACAAAAACTAAAGGCGCTAGGAATTAGAAATCCCCTTCTTCAATGGATAAAAAGTTATTTGCATGAGAGAAAACAAAGTGTCGTCATAGAAGGTCGATGTTCTGAATGGAGAAATGTCGATTCTGGTGTACCATACGGTTCTGTTTTAGGTCCGCTTCTATTCTTAATTTACATTAACGATTTAACAATTGGTCTAGTTTCTCATCCTCTAATTTATGCTGATGATACTACTATAATAGAGGTAGTTCAAAATCCAAGGGATACAGCGGACCACCTAAATGACGATTTGTGTAGAATTTCTAATTGGTCTAAAAAGTGGCTTGTTACCATGAATCCCACGAAATCGAGAACCTTAGTTTTTTCTTCAAAGCGTATAAAGCCTGACCATCCAAATTTATTACTGGATGATCAAACTATAAAGGAGGTGACAACTCATACACATCTTGGTCTTACACTCCAAAGCAATATGTCTTGGAGAAATCATGTACTAAATGTTCACCAGAAAGCGTCTAAGCGGCTAAATTTATTAAAGTGTATTAAATATAAAGTTGATAGGTCAACCACAAAAGTTTGGTAAGACCACTTATGGAATATGCTGATGTGATTTGGGATAATTGTACTGAAACAGAGAGCCAGTTATTAGAAAATGTTCAATATGAATCTGCAAAAGTTATTACTGGAGCAATTAAGGGTACAAGTAGAAAAAAAATACTTGATGAGCTTGCTTGGGAAGATATGTGTATGCGACGGAAAATGCATAAGTTATTTTGTTTTTTATAAGATTACTAATAGTTTGACACCATCTCATTTAACTGAACTACTACCAAAAACTGTTAAAGAACAAAGCCGCATTACTCTAAGATCTAATGAAAACTTTTGTACGATTCCGGCAAGAACTGCAAGATTTCAAATGTCTTTTTTTCCCTCTGTAATAATATACTGGAATTCATTAAGCATAGAAATACGTAAATCGTTATCATTACCTTCTTATAAAGCTGCTGTAAAGAAACATTATTATCATTTTACGTATAATAAACTTTATGATTACTCTATATCTAGAATGGCCTCGATTTTTCATACACGTTTAAGATTTGGTCCTTCTGCTCTTAATGATTATTTATTTAAAATACAATGTAATGCGACTCCAAAATGTGACTGTGGTTATCCAAATGAAACGATTAAACACTTCTTCTTGTCTTGCCCCCGATACGCTGCTCAGCGCGATATCTTTTTTACCTCTGCTGCACAACTCTTAGGTAATATCTGGTCAAACAGTAGCGACAAAAATAAAATGTTGTATATTTTGAATGGTATTAAGGACAAAAACTATAATTTAAATTCTAAATTCTTTGAGTTAGTTCAAAATTATATCTTAAATACCAATCGATTTTCCATCGCTACAGTCTGACTTGTATATATATGTTTCTCTTTTTGTTTTCTAAACTTAATGTTATGCACTTATTTTAATTAATTTAAATTGTATTTTGTGTGACTGAAACTGCCCTTATACTTGTTGTATTTTTTTCTGTATGAGCTCCCTCGATAAGCCTTTAGCTTTTGGAGCAAATGCAGAGAGCAAATATGTTTAAATTAAAAAAAAATCAGATAACTATACGAGGGAATTCGAATTCTAAATATTACCACATCTACTCCTATGCTGGGGGCCCAGCCCATGACATAAGAATGCTCCTGGTAATGGGCTCCTGTCGCTATGAAAATGTTGCTTCTAGTTTATTACCAAATGTATTCGAAGACCCGCCTAACGTGCCTCAACATTTAAGGTAAACGGGGAAAATCCTTTTAATTCAGCTGATATATTTTACGGTTCTAATACTTCAGAATTTATGAAATCATCAAGGCAGTCATTCTACTGTCTACAACGAGGCATTATGTTGTCTACAACGATAGAACATATCATTGAGCCGCGCCCCACTCTAAATTATTACGAGATAAGAATGACAACAAATGTGATGTTTTTTCTAAACGAGTCGAAGCGATTACTAATAGGCGGTTTGCACTATAATGTCACTCCAGTACAAGTACCAGAATCCCTTGCGCTGATTCGTTTGTTCTTTAATTTGGACCATTGTATGGTATTCTCAGAGGAGTTAAAAAACCTGAATAAGAAAAAAAGAATTCATAATGATTCTGGTAGTTGTATTCAACTGACATAATGTGCAGACCGGGAATTGCATTTGCGCCTAACTCTGCAGGATAGATTCCTTGGACTTTGACCCAGTCCAGTGAGTCCAATATTTGGTTTACAACATGCCATATCTTCAGGGTAATGTATTTTCAATATCATGACATCTAAAAGCCTGATTACCTCAAAGATCTGACCTTGTAATTGTGTTAATGTATTTTGTCTAGTTTTCAGATATGCCGTGGCCAAGAGCCCATAACCCGGAGCGTCCATCCCGCATACTAGGCCTGCACGAAAACCTCGGAAGACTTCCAAGATTTCCTGGATTCTGATGAATAAGTATCTGATTCTACAAGCATCTAGCTGTGATTCTCCAAGCTTTCCTCTTCCCATGGAATCGTGAGTTGAACTCTCTACAATTTTTACCGTTCTTTAATTTATCTGACACTGAACTCAAAGCTTTAACTGGAAACTGGCACTATGTTTTTAGTACTGATATTGATATTTATAATGTTCTGCAGAATCCTGATAAGTTTAATGACAGAGACTCTGATCTTATGCTGACCTCTCCAACTTCTAATTATTAACCTTTGTCTAAGTTCAACTAGCTTCTAAACACATTGAACCAAGATAGCCTTACGCTGTTCCACTGTAATATCAGTAGTCTGCCTAAAAGTTTAGCCCTCCTGAATGATATCTTATATTATCTGAATAGTAAACCTGATGTGTTAGCTATAACCGAAACAAAGCTAAATAGCCGCACTGTAACCAACACTGACATATCTTGCTATAATTTCTTTCATATGGCTGGAGGTGCTAGGCTTTACATATCTAAAGATCTCTTATAGACCTGAGTAATATATAATATGGGGGTTCTGGCGCAGCGAAGGTCCTGGGGGGCGCGGCGAGCACTCCGTCCGTTCCCACGCGGTCTCCCCCCGGGGAACCCTTAGGATAGTTCGCCAGTACTCGTCGAGTCTCCCAGCCCCCTCTCCCAGGTGCTAGCGCAGCGAAGGTCGTGGGGGGCGCCGCCGGCTCCGCCGAGCTTCCCAGCTGGTTTTCGTGAGTTGAGCAAGCACATATGCGTTCGCGTAGATAAATAATTGGTAATTATATTTCTACCGAGCGGGCCCGCCAGCACTCTTTCCCCGGGGACCCTTAGGATAGCCCGCCAGCACTCGTCGAGTCGGCAATTATAAATCTACTCCGCGGCGCGTTCGCGTAAATAAAGAATTAGCAATTATGAATCTACCTCACGGCGCGTCCGCGTAGGCAAATAAAGGGGGGATGAATACACCACTATATGGGGGCACGCAACATGCAAATTCCTAAATTTATAATAATAATTCTACACTTATATAGCGCCTTAATCCTAAACGTCCAAATGTGCTTTGCATAGCTGGAAAACAGCCAAGTTAATTTACAAGAACTATAAAATCTTACGATCTAAGCAATAACTAAACTAATAAAAACTTTCCTTAAATAAATATGCTTTTAACTTAGCTTTGAAGACTCCCACCGAGGGGCTTAACTTAATAGTAAGTGGCAACAAATTCCACAGTTTTGGCGCAATAACGGAAAAAGCCATTTCTCCATAGCTCTTTAAATTGACTGTAGGAACCTTCAGAAGGAACTTATTGGCAGACCTAATATTACGAGGAGTATAATGTATTTTCCTCCGGTGTGAATAACATGAATTCTCATGGTTGTTAGGTTGGTACACGTGCGTTTTCCGCACGTGAGTATTGAAGCCTTATGCATATAAGGCTATTGGAAATCAATTGTTTTTCATCCAGGTTTGTTCGTTCGACTAGATACAGCATCACTTATAACGGTAAATTTTTTTTTTTTTTTTATTATTGTTTTTTCTAATATTGTGATATGTGACAGAATGTTTGAATAGTTTAATCATTATGCCAATTAATTGTTGGTTATGTACTCATATTAATTCAATTTCATTGTTCTATGTCACCAGTCTCGCCTTGAAGCCTTGCGTTTTTAAGCTACGGCTAAGAGGCCGTTGAAGCAGCTCGTTGATGTTGTATTTTACTCGGCAATATCTTTTTAGAAACGAGGCTGGATAAGGAAAAAAGGGACTTCTTTTCAATCAGCATCTCGTTGCCGGATTAATTATTTGCCATAAGTGGCTCACTTGAGAGTAAGTATCGCGAGAATTCAGATATGAGAATGTAAGTTATCAGATTTTAATTAAGTAGTTTTTTCCCTTGAATTATGGGAATTCAGAGACTACAGAAATGTATGTTCATTGTTTTCAAGAAAATGTTGAAGTTATAAGTTGAAATTAGAAGCAAACGTTGTTTGTTTTTTCGCAAAGTGTGAGTTTGACATTGTTATGACAATTGTTATCATTTCTGTTACCATTGTTGTTGTTATCAATATAATTATTTAATGTATTTGTGTAGGAAAGGTTTGTAAAAACAATATTTGTTTGCAATATAGACTTTACAAACAATCTTATTGTTAATATTATTAATAATATTAAACATGCAGAATAATTCGTTTTCACACAATGTCTCGTTTGGGAGCTGGACGTTCTCTTCTGGTGTATGGGTTGTGTCTGGATTTAAGAACGAAATGTTCATAACTAGTAAGAAAATGTCGAAACAATAGAAGTATTTTTTTCCTATATATATAATAAGTAATATTATTAGTATTGTGATTATCATTAATACTGTAATGACTTGTAGATAAATTGTTATCATTACTTACATTCAGACGAATTATTTAGTACAGTAGTAGTTTTTGGCCGTTTTTTCTCTGAATTGTGAAAACCAGTCGGAGATACGAATATGAATATGGTCGAATACTATCAAGGTCAGTTATCTTTTCTGAGAGGAATCGTTTTTCCCCCGAATTGTGAGTTCAGAGACAAGAATCCATTATCTTGGTGAATTCGCAAGAAAAGGTTGAAGCAAGAAAAGGTAGGGACATTTAGCATCTAGTACTATTTTGATTATTTATAGCTTGTCGTTAACGTTTTTGCTTCGATTGTGCGTAAGGTTATAACTTTAGTTACACTTATACTGCGACGCCTATCATGTTATGAAGTCATTACAATTATAATCAGTACGGCATTAATCGTTATATATTTATCATTAACACGCAGATGACTTCTCACCGGAGAGCAAGCCGGTTTTTTCCCTGAATTGCGAAAAATCATATGACAATAAATATATTATGAAGCAAAGTGGGATCTTAAGGTTTAAATTTCAAGAACATAGTAACAAGATTGTTCGATCGACAGTCCATGAGGTTGACAAATCGCAGACTAGATTTGAGATAATGGCTCATTCTAAGAGCAAGCCGTTCTCACTGAATTACGAAAATTCAGAGGTGAGAATGTATAGCATATGTAAGATTCACCACCGGAGCAAGTCTCCGTAATTGAATGGCGAGCGATTCAGAGATAAGAATGTTGCATCAGACTATGAGAAAGCGTGAACGCTATTGTCTGCACTCAATTGTGAGACTTCATGGATTAAGATGTAAGACTATTGTTTAGTTAATGGCTCTCCTCAGAGCAAGCCATTGTTAATGATTACGAGTTTTCAGAGACGGGAATGCCATTGTCCGCACTGAATCAGTTGAGAATTCAGGGTTGACAATGTAAGACACGAGGCTAATGGCTCTACTAAGAGCGAGTCGTTGTCACTAAATTACGAGAATTCAGAAGGGAGAAGGTCGTTATAGCATTCACCCGACTGTTAATTAAGCCGTTTATACTGAATTGCGAGCGATTCAGAAGTAAGAATGGATGGCATCAGGCCAAGATTAAGCTGTTGTCTCTGAATTGTGGTAGTTCAGAGACGAGAACGCTATTGTCCATTTGAATTGTGACGATTCAGGGGCGAAGATGTGAAACAAGAGGCATATGGCAAATGGCTCTTATTGAGAACGAGCCGTTGTCACTAAATTTGTGAGAATTCAGAGGTGTGAACGCTGTTATCCGCACTGAATTGTGACAATTCAGGGGCGAAGATAAAAACAGGCAAATGCTCTTATTAGAGCAAGCCATTGTTAAACAAATGATTATAAGGCTCCAGAGGCGGAATCCATTGTCCGCACTGAATTGTGAGAATTCAGTGGCGAAGATGCAAAGCATGAGGCAAATGGCTCAATGAGAGCAAGCCGTTGTTATTGAATCGCGAGGATTCAGAGGCGGAAGCCTTATCCGCACTGAATTGTGAGAATATAATTCAGTGGCGAAGATGCAAAGCATGAGGCAAATGGCTCACACGAGAGCAAGCCGTTGTTATTGAATCGCGAGGATTCAGAGGCGGAATGCCTTATCCGCACTGAATTGTGAGAATTCAGTGGCGAAGATGCAAAGCATGAGGCAAATGGCTCACATGAGAGCAAGCCGTTGTTATTGAATCGTGAGGATTCAGAGGCGGAATGCCTTATCCGCACTGAATTGTGAGAATTCAGTGGCGAAGATGCAAAGCATGAGGCCAATGGCTCACATGAGAGCAAGCCGTTGTTATTGAATCGTGAGGATTCAGAGGCGGAATGCCTTATCCGCACTGAATTGTGAGAATTCAGTGGCGAAGATGCAAAGCATGAGGCCAATGGCTCACATGAGAGCAAGCCGTTGTTATTGAATCGTGAGGATTCAGAGGCGGAATGCCTTATCCGCACTGAATTGTGAGAATTCAGTGGCGAAGATGCAAAGCATGAGGCCAATGGCTCATCTGAGAGTAAGCCGTTGTTATTAAATTGCCAGAATTTAGAGGTAAAAATATATCTTGACGGTATTAGACTAGGAGACGGTATAAGCACTAGTCATGACCTTAGGTCTAGAAAATTGTTGTGTGAAGCAAACAGCTTTTTTTTTTTTTTTTTTTTTTTTTTTTTTTCGTTGGTTATATTTTCACAGCTGTACAGTTCTTCACTCTGGAGCAGAAGGAGACGGACTGAGTTCTCAAGTTAAAGAGCCAAGTCTACTCGGCTACCAACTACATTAGAGGCCAACCGAATATGTTTTCTGTTATGACTTCCATAGACATGTTAAAACAGGATTATTTTGGATAATAAACCAAAATGTAACTCAAAGGACACGTTGAAGTTTACAATTATTCTCACATAATCTGAATGCAAATTAAGGACTAAAGGACTTAATTTTTAATTTACAATGTTTTAATTCATGTTTTTTACGAACAGCGTTTTTAAGTGTCCAATTCATATTTCGTAGCTATGTTGACATCAAGTCCTCTACCCGTTTGGTTAAGGTAGCATTTCGCATGATACAAGATGTGGGTCATGCACAATATATTTTCCTTTACCTTTTACATATCCAATTTTAATCTCGGGAGAGAAGTTTTAACTAATGTTTGTTAGAATACTATAGAGTGCAGCCATAACTTCAATACCAATCTCAAATAAAGACGCCAGAGTACTATTTAGATTTTGGCTTTAGCCCTCGGAGCCTTGTACGATTGCATTCGGCCGAGGAGTACGTTTCCAGAAAATTTTCCACAGCAAGGTGGTTTTTTATTTCTGGTTTTTCGTATCGGGCAACGTACATATTACAGTCACGACTATTGTAACCTATGAGGATTTGAATGACTGAATCTGTATTAGTCGCATGTGATATAACATAATATTTATTATTTATTAAGCTTTGCTTAATGTAAAAAATTGTTGGAAGAAGTGTAATTAACATCGTAGGTGCTTGTTCAGTTAGAATTCCAAGATATGCGTGAAACAGTCTAGTATTTGAACAATAACCCTGTAATATACGTGTACGGCTCAGCATTATTGCAGTCATAACTATTGTCAGTAACATTATGAAGATTGACTTAATAAAAGTGGTGCGTTGTACTAGTCGCTTGCGACACAACCTATACCTACCTTATAACAATACAACTACGTTGTGCTGGTAATGATTCATTAATGAACGAGAGGAGGAAAATATTTTTCATTCGGATGAGCTGGCGAAGTAGAATGAAAGTACACTATCATATTACGAATGTAGGTAGGAGCCAGATTATTTAGAGCTTTATATGTAAGAAGTAATATCTTATAAGTTATTCGTTTTTCTACGGGTAGCCAGTGGAGACGCTGAAGAACAGGTGAAATATGATCATACTTTCCACCACCAACAATAAGGCGAGCGGCGCAATTTTGAACTGACTGCAGCTTCTTAATTAAGTAACACTGAAGTCCACTTAGGAGCGAGTGTCCAGTGTATAGCTTGCAAGTGACAAAAGCATGAACTAGGATTTTTATACTACCTTCCAATAAGTAGGTGGTATATAGCAAATAGAGCATTGGGCCTAATACCGAACCTTGGGTACTCCACATAAAAGATCGCGACTTGAAGACCACCCCTCGCGCACTTTAACGAACTGCCTTATATTGGTGAGATATGAATACAACAAAGACAGTGCCATGCACTTTACACCTGACTGATGCAATCGCCGTAACCCGGTTGCGAAGCAACAAGCGTGACGTTAATTCGCATTTGCATACGACCTAGACAATCGTTCTTTCACAATGTGTAAATAAACTCCTCGCTGTCTTCGTTAGAAAGAAATATCGATTTTTACTCCACCAGGCTTCCTAGTTTTGCCCTCATTTCTTTTCTCAACTCGGTCCGAATTTGTTCTGTGTTTTTTGGGGCACTATCTTGTCGAGTCTTCTGTCGAATTTCGAGCTTCAGACTCTCATACTTGTCGGCCTCGCCAAGGATCAAAGCGAACTCTTCGGCGGAAATAGTTCCGTCGCGTTGGGCTTTCGAGACGAGACCGCTAATAGTATTCACTTTCACCTTCCCGAACATCCAGGTTTTTTCGTGCTTGGACACGTGTAGGCCTAGTTTCTTAGCGGCGATAGCGGTAGAGGCATAAACTATACCGAATATACCCCAAACGGCCCCAAGCGGAAGTCCGACGACAATAACAAGGCCTGAAAGCGAGGTCTCCAGACCGCTGGCTGACAATACGACAGAGGCTCCCTGTTGCCACAGCGACCCCGTGAACAATACCTCGGGCCCGGGAAAATGTCTTACGAACTCCCTCGTAGTGTTTGACTTGGGTTTCGAGACTGGCAAGTGTGTCACAAACTTTCTGTAGTCGAAAGCTATCTCCAGCCCCGGCTCCGACGCCAGAGAGAGTGAGGGGTAAATACTGTCGCTTGCCATAGCGTTCCGCAATGCTAATGCGTTCACACCTCAAGCTTCAATACAAAGCGTCGACGGCGGAAGTCTACAATGTTGCCTTTCTCATTGCGAACTCCGCATTGCCCCCCCCCCCCCCCCCCTAGTGCTCGAATGGTTGGGGGTGGGTTCAGTGAGAAATATGTAGCTTTTGCAAACCTCTCGCCTCGGATCTCTAAGCTAGCCAGGACTTTCGATGGCTTTTCATCAAGAAGTGAGAAGCCGGAATCAATGATATCGCAGTGGACATACACTGTGTGGGTATCTATAAGCACCATTTCATGGTTACCCACTTTGAGCGATACGCCCCTCCCCTCTTCATAACCCTTAACGCATAATAACGTACAAAGATTTTTACTGAATCGGATAGGTTTCTTGACCTCTACGGTCCAAGCCCCTCTCGGTAGTGGTTTCACGAATTTCACGATGCCAGCAACAATTGCGGGTTTGAAGTATGGTTGAATGCTTGCTATATCATGGTGCCCTGCGGCGATAATGTGTGCGTTTCTCACCTCAGGTTCGTTATTTCCCCCCTCTGTAAACCACCAGAAAGTCGAATTTTCTGTCAGATTCCACCAACTGTTCTCGAGAGTGGCCTCAACTAGCGAAATATTCTGGATCTCAAGGGGTTGGTCAAAGTAGACCGTACGGTCTGCCGTAGGGAATGTTACATTCAAGATAAATTCAACCATAGTGGATTTGAAGATATCTAACTAGCTTTAATATACCAACATGGACGCGCAGCTCCAAAAGGTTTGGCGTGATTTCCGCCAACAGTACCCTAATGCAGACCTCAAAAAGATCTTTGTTCGAGAGCATGATGACCCCGACAAGCCACCAGCTTACAACGTGTTCTTTACAGGCCCAGAATTGGACCATGCGGTGTACGGAACGGCCAGCTGGATAGACCCCATAAACAGCATCAGTAGACGGGATAGGGATGCCATGGAAAGGGCGCTGAGCATCTCAATCACTTTTCCGAAAGCCCTACTACCGAACCTCAGCAAGAGATATCCCGTGCCTGCAATACCAGTGCAAGATGTGACTCCACTGTCCATCCGCCCTATCCTGACGAAATTACGCATACATGTGGCGCCAGGTCTCCACCTACGAGACCAACCTGGCAGTGGCAACCATCGCAGCCGCGATGACCTCATGGTGGATGTTTCGCTAGCGGCGCTTGTATTACTCCACCAGGATAACCACTACACCAAAGATCGAGAGCCAGGCATTCTTTGCTAAAAAGCCCACAACTTCACCCGCAGTGCGAAAGACGATGCTGGCAATAGCCCCAATCATCCCTGGGAGAATCTGACCCAGCTTTTTCCAAATAGCCTTCAACCCTTGGCGATCCTTGGCGACCCCTGCCAGGCTATTTTGTAGTGCAGCAACCACAACGCCGATCACAGTGCCCACCGCAGTGAACACCCCAAACAGTGTAAACCCGTATTTTTTAAGATGGCTTTGACTCGTTCTCTGAGTGATAAAGACTCCTGGAGCTCCTCTTCCCGCTGATCAAGACCTTCTTCCGATTGAGTGGAGTCGAGGTCTTCGCGGGCCGCCTCTCTCTGGGCTTCCGTCGATGCGGGGTCTCGAAGCATTTCCTCACCTTGTGTGCGTCGTTCTTCGAGCTGTTGCCACGCTTGTTCGACTTCGAGATCAGCCTCTTTTCTTGTGGGGCCAAGAACCCTTTTGAGGTCTTTCCCAATCCTCATGTATCTCGTCCGAACGAAGCTGGGCAATCTGAAATAGCTCTCCGCTCATTGGATTGGATCACACTTGAGGAGCGGAGAGCTAAAATTAAGGCTGGACTCATGTTCAAAATAAACAACAATTTGGCACCTCAACGGCTCTCTAGCATCTTTAGTGACTCGTATGCAGTCAATTGGAACTAAGACCTGCGGAATACACATATAAAAGTTTCCGTTCCTCTTCCTAAAACTTAAATTCCTAAAAAGAGCCTTAGTTACAATGGAGCCAAAATATGGAATGAATTACGTATAGAATTAAGAACCTCTGAGTCATTAGCCCACTTTCGCTCTAAGATTTCCCCCGGCATATTAGCGTAATTATGTGCATTAGTATCTAAATATAGTAGTTAGCAGTTTATAGTAGTATTTATAGTAGTATTTATCATAGAATGACATGTATTAGGTTAGTTTTTAGCTTTGAACATTATTTCATTGATACGAGTAGTGCACGCCCCTTCTGGAAATCAGCTTCTAGTTGTGAGGGTGCAGCGTGTGTTTAAATAAAGTTGATCTCATCTCATCTCATCTCCCCCTTAGTAGTGGTCAAAGGGATAGGCTTCTCTTTGCTACCCATCACGTGGATGGAGATTCTACCGCTACCATCCTCCATGGTAGATACCTCTAGCGTACCAGTTCTACTTACGTCTGGGTAAAGCCTCCTGATCTTCTGGAGCATATCTTCACTCGTGCCTCTCGCGATTCGATCGAAGACGATACCCTTCGCCACCTCGATGAATGTCTCAGCCTGACCCTTAGGGCGAGCACCTTGTTTGTTATAGTCACGGTGACGCATGGGGATTTCCTCACAACCACCAGAGGCCCCGCCTGGTACAGTAGGGAAAGGGTTGTCTGTCTCATCTGGGTCTGTATTTGTGCCTCGATTCTCAGTTGGGTCTACCTTAACATCCATATTGAAGCTTATCGTCTCAGGCGTATCACTCCAACATGATTTCATCGAAGCTCGATCCAACACGCACCCCACTGGCGATTCGCGCCCTCAATGCGAAGCGCGTGTTGTACCGCAGGAATTTCAACCCTTCGAGCACGGAGCCTGACGAAACGCTCCGCATCGAGGTTACAACTCTCGGGAAAGATATCGTACTGGTTCCGTGTAGGCTAGCGCTCTGGGGCACCCTAGGACTGTCTGGGGGTCACGCCAACAACCGTGTTGTCTACAATGTTGGTCGCGCTTTGATCTCGCGCAGAGTCACAAAAATGGGCTCAGAGGTGCTCGAAGACGTCACTCGGCCCGACCTGCTCCAAGTCTATGCCGATCTATACCTCACCTCCAATGAACGCGAGGCCCATGTGCAGCAGGGTATTCAGTCAAAGAACGGTGGCTGGTGATAAGGACACCTCGAACGCAGCTGATAACGCGCTTCTAGCCGCGTATGGAACAAAGTACCGAATACCACTAGACTTCGAGGCGGTCACGGTCACGAAACGGATAGAAATTAACGTATCCCATATCATTGCCATATTTTATGGCCGGTATTAAACAATTCTAAACAATTCTAATAAACTCTTAGTTATTCCTCTTGAAATTCTCTTATCCAGTTTTACTTAAGTTTCGGAGGGATCCTGTTTTTATGGTATATTTGTTTTAGTAAATGCTTTTATGAAAAGTACGTTCGATAATTCTTGGATTCGCATCGCTGAATGTTGTTGCACAGTTTTCTTTCATTCTTAAAATGTATTTTGTATGCTATTTAAATTTCATAATTGTGGCGAAACTGTTTATTATAGCTTCGTAATTAAACCGAAAACGTTAGTAGCTGTTGTCCCATTTAACAACATCACTTTATTGTGAATCCTAGTTTCCTAATTTCGTAGATAACTAGCCGCGACAAACTTTTGAATATTTAATTTTCCAAGTTTCATTTTGTAATTATATTGCAGCTCCAAACAACATCAGTTTTTTTTATCAGATTGTTAATTTCGTCTCATCGAGATCAGCTAAAAATAAACATTACACAACAGTTAAAGAAAACGATTCGATGTTCAAACTGTAAGAGGTTTCCTTACGTTACACTATAAAGTGTTTATTTTGCTTTGTCGATACGTTTTCCAACTATAAGCCAGGCTCTTGTGCAGTCTGTGCATCCAGTCAGCTCCGGTCAGTACATATGAATCCTTTCATTCTGCTCTTTGAAACGTTATATCAGTCTAATAACACTGATCAGTTCAGTCTTCACAGAAGTAGAAGACAGAGAACGGAATAACTGCGCTAATATCGAGCTGAATGTTTTCATCGCTCTCAGTTTAACCTAACCCTAACCCCAGAATTACTGACAACAAATGTAGAATGTCAAAGTTTCAAACGAATTGATATTGGCCCTGAACCTACAGATCAGGTGTAATCATGTCTCCTCTTCATGGGTTATCTCGATATTTTAGGTCATCAGAAGATCTCCTAACAGCTTCACAAATAGTTCTGCTCGAACTGTCATGAAACTTCGGCATGATCATTTCCCATTCTCTTTCCGCCGACCAGGGATATGTTCTGTTTTGCAAATATTCGATCTAACAGTAAATATATAGAGTGCATTTAAATACTCAGGTTTATTTAAGCTGTCCTGCCTGTCCCGAGTAAAATTGTTGTATTCTAGATGAAATCTTGAACTTTAAATCAACTGCATATGTCTTCGCTATGCCAATTTACAAACGCGCCCGGATATCGGCTGTAGTTGCATTTTAATGACTTTACTCCTACCCATAATGCACCCGATATAGTTATATAGTTGAGGTGTGGGGGTCAAAGTTTTTGCACTTCGCTGTATATATAAATATATATATATAGCCAATGTGTAGACTACTCAATTGTTGAGTACATAGATTTAATACAAATCTGTTTCGTAGACCGATGTGAAGTCGATCCACTCTTCAGTGTATAGAGATTAACTGAAGAGTGGATCGACTTCACGTCGGTCTACGAAACAGATTTGTATTAAATCTATGTACTCAAAAAATTAGTAGTCTACACATTGGCTTAATCCGCTCCTTCATTGTAGAGCACTATCTTGGTTTCACCGGTGAACTTCACCTATATATATATATATACAGCGAATTGCAAAAATTATGAGGTGTCCAACATATCAACATATCGGGTGCATTGTGGGAACGATTTCCCGTTACTGTCCCGCACAGAGACCGATGCGACAATAGCTACGTATACGTACTGTTAATGTACATCTAAGGGTTTTGGATGTAGTAACTAAACGAAATTTTCCCAGTACTAAACAGCTTTTAAGTGTCGTATTTATTTTCAAAAGCATCATCCGGCAAGACTCCCCGCATTTATGAGCGCGTAGATTATTGTCGCGGTTCGTGACTAGCGCGCTGGCTATTTGGAACGTCAAGCCCAGAGTACTAGACGAAATATGTAAAATATATTTTTCTATTAGCCTCATTATCTAAGGTGCAGACAGTTTCAAGCCCTTCTTAAGAAAACCTTCCAACCTTTACCTACAATATCGGGCCGTGTTCAACAAACAATAACATACAAAGGGGCTACTGAAATGTAAATTCAAGGCACGCACGAGTTTCTGGACTTACGATTAGGAAGCAATTGTATATAATCATTTTCAAAAGCCCATGTTTTGTAGTATCGTCGTGTAACGTTGAGATCCGTGGGGAATCACACCTCGCGCGCTCGGAGGGTTGTCGTACCGCTATTATAGTATATATATTATACTATAATAGAATATTTTATGAAGATGCTAATGAAGTTGATATAAATCTGGTAAAAGAAACGACTGCAATCAGCGAATTCTCTCGTGGTCTAATGTTCAGGGTTTGGGTTGGTGGTGGGTAAGCCATTGCATTGATTCTTAACCGGCCCGAGTTCGAATCCCGGTTCAGGCGGTAATTTGTTTTATAGTGAGGATAACGTATAATCGTTCTAAAATTTCTAAGTGTTGATTCGGATGTTCGTATAACATTTCTGAGTCTCAAATTATTCATAGCGAACGTGGGTAACAAAGGGAATTTTATGACGCAGTTGGTTAAACGGTGCACGACGATACTACCCCATGTTTGTCGTAAAATAGTAAGCAACGCGAAAAAGTATTTTGTGAATTTTGAAATTCGTGATTCATTGGAAGGTTTGATATTATATCGTTATATTATAACGAAACATGTTTTGTAATTATCATATCAAGCTTGCTCGAACAGTTCGAATTTTTTGCTAATATTCTAATTTTCCGTTTCCAGTGTCGATCTTTTCATTGATAATAAAACCTTAGGAAACACACTTTTACTTCAAAAATAACATTTGAACCTTCTCGGATGATAAAGTGGGAAACCTAGCTAGGCTTTATTTACATGTACTTCCGTCTAATACTCTCAGGTTTAGCCAGCGCGCTATTCACGAACCGCGACAACTGATAATTATTTCATCTACGCGCTCATAACTGCGGAGATTATTGCCAGATTATGCTCAAATAAATACTACATTTAAAAGCTGTTTAGTACCGGGAACATTTTGTTTAGTTACTGCGTCCAGAACCCTTAGATAAACATTAACAGTACGTAGCCATTGACGTGTCGATCTATGTGCGGGATGGTAACGGAAAATCGTCCCCACAATGCACCCGATATATTCATATGTTGATATGTCTGGACACCTCATAATTTTTGCAATTCGCTGTATATATATATAAATTATATAACTTTATTTGTACACAGTGTGTCCTTCAGGCTTAAATAAATAAGCCTGAAGGACTAATAATAATGTAATATAAAGTCAAAAGATAAGAATAAAATAGCTATAATGATTTCCATCGAATACTAATAATTCTAATGACACTAATAATACGCGAATAATACCATAATACTACTAGAAACTAACAAAACGATCAAACAAACTAAAAATCCTGCTTTACAAAGACGCCGTGTTTATCGCGCGCGTGTCATTATTATGACATATCACCCTGAAAAGTCATGGCAAAGTATTTGTGACTTAACCCTTTCCCTCCTGCACCGCCCGTAACCGCCCAATATGAAGCATGTAACTGGAGAAAATTATTGCATCAAACCTAGACATTGCCGGAAATACGATGTTGTGATATTATTTCAAGGGATGAATGACTTCGAAGCCACAGCTATAACGGTGATCGCTTGACTCTCCCACTTTGGAGAAAAACTCATTTGTTTTGGAGATCGTTGTTCGTTTCTTAGATTTTCACGAATTTTGAGGAGCTGAAAATCGGCTCAAAAAACCTTCCCATTCACACTTGAAATCAAAAGCAAAAACAAAATCACCACTCAGTCGTTGCAGTACCTTGTTTAATCTTTCCAACCAGCATGTTTGTTTGCACAAAACACACCAAGCGACTGTGAACCACGCCGATGTTTACACCACTTCACTCGACCACATTTTCCTGTCCCCACCTCCAATTGCATGCTGGGTAATCAACAATAAATCACAAGGGGTACCCCCCTCTGCGACTTCTGTATGATTTTTAGTCGACCATTGCGCATGTGAAATGTAGCCTTATGTAGTACTGAAGTTGGGGGACTATCTATGTCTCGGCATCAACCAATAAGTGACAATTTAACTCAGGGGGTACTGTTGAATCAGGTAAGGAAAGCCATAGAATAAATCTATTTATCTATTTAATTATTCTTTAGTTGATATATTCGACAACAGGGCATTATTGTTATTGCAAGTAAAAGGTTTTGGTGTGTTGGCGCTTCGTGTTTCTGAAATATAACGATTATTTTAATGTAAAGACCGAAGGACCCCGCCGGTGTGCTAAAAACGTAATAGGGTCGTATGTCCTTATTTGGATGAGGCGACTGATTGGGAGTATAAAATGTTAAATAATTTAGTTCCTCTTTATTTGTTGGATCTACGTCCTGACACAAACAGAGCCAGCACAAGTCATAACCTTCGCACTAATAACGATCTTAGTCTTTTATATGCCCGTACTAAAAGTTATAGAAAGTCGTATATTTTTTAATATATTAAACTTTGGAATAGGCTTCCAGAGGAGGTTCGCTGTTCTCCCGTACCCTTGCTAGTTTTAAGAGAATAGTTACGAAATGGCACAAATACCCAACACGCAACCCTTCATTATATCGGGAATCGATTTCCAGCGATTTTACATACAAGACTAAGGCTGGAGAACACTGCATTGAATCAGGCTCTTTTTTTTTAAACTGTGTTACCTCACCTGTCTATGCTTGTGGCGCCACTAATGAATCAGCCGAACACTTCTTCTTTTATTGTAACCGAAATGCTGCTCCTCGTAACATTTTGCTTACCTCCGCTGGTCAGTTGTTTGGTAGTAAATGGCTAAATGCTTCAAATCGAATTAGACTCAAATGGATGTTAAATGGAATACCTGACGTTTCTTTCAACTGAAATGTTTCCTTTTTCGACATATTCATTCCTTTATTATTGACACAAAGCGGTTTAATTCCTAGCCTTGTTATGTTGTACATTCTGCGTGTCTCTATCTATTTTGTTCTTTGCCGTATACCTATATAATGCGTGTTATGTATGCAGTCCTTTTAGTGCATTATTATGTAATAGCTATTTTACATAAGTTCCCTCGTTAAGTTTTCTAGCTTTTGGAACAAATGTGAAGGTTAAATATTGTTTAAATAAAATTAAAAAAATCACCACTGATGCTCATGATAATTTATATATAATTTATATATAATTTCATGAATGTAATCACGTGGTTGTACTAGATGGCAGACAAATCTTAATTCATATATTTAAAGGCAATTGTATGAGATCAGTAGTGTTATTAGCAAAACCTGTTTCTACATACTATTTTCCACCTCCAATCGATTGTCAAACTTTCTCAAACAGCGTTTTTAAAGATAGCTTGCCATCCAGCATCCAATGGCAACGTCCTTCCCATAGACATCACAACCTCAATTCATTTGTTAAAGGGAACCTCGGCTGAAAAACAATGTTTGTTCTCAAGTGTTTGTTATTGATTCCTAAGTCTACTGTTATGCTTGTCTACAGGAAATCGTACGCTAGATGTCATTTATGCATCGATATTCCTGTCAATAAAACTCATTTGAATTTCCTGCGTGCCGCCATCTTGGATCTTATGACGTCATAGTGTTGCCGCTATTGTTGCACAACAAAGAAATCTATTGTTTTCTGACAATAGGGGCAACACTCTACTACATTCGAATTTGGCCCTGTATGTGGAGTAGAGACAGAGCCAAGAAAATGTAAAACTTGACCATGTTCGGAACAAGATGTTTCCTGCTGATAACGTTTTGGAACCGTGGCATGTCTGTCCTTAGAATAGGACCATACGTTATCAGGTAAAGGTGGCAGACCAGATGTACCCTGCACACATAGTTCACTTACTGTCTGCTGGTGACCCAGATGTTAGAGGTCTTGAGTGTATCCAGAATGATTACCAGATATGATGTTGCATCATTTACATAACCGCTAGTGAAGTTCCAGCTGATGCAAGCTGCCGTCTCTGTCAGGAGTCCCCTCCAAAAGCGAAACAAGATCCAGTCGTGGTAGATAATCCGCTCGACATGACGGAGACAGAAACACAGAACCAAGCATCACTGCAACCACAGCCTACCCCTGCGGCTACTTCAGAAATCTGACTTGACCCTCGTCGTAGCCTAAAACCAGTAGTCCGCCTGAACTTGTAATTTTATAGACAGGACAATGAACTGCCACTAGGGCTATGCTCCAGTATATTTTCTTGTTTATGTTACAATGTCTATCTAGGAAGGGGGAAATGTAGAATTTGGGCTACCTGTGCATGTCACGCCTTATTTGGGTAGCCTCCTGGCATATGTAATTAGTCGTAGGGGAGCAGGGGTGGCGCCTCTGCACCTGTGGCACAAGTTCGATCCCGGACGCAGCGCCATATGTGAGTTGAGTTTGTTGGTATCTCGCCCTTGCTCCGGGTTCAACGGTTTTCCTCCCTCCACAAAAATCAACACGCTAAATTTCAAATCGATCTCTGGAGTAGCCGGGATCTGGCGTAAATCAGCACCTATCGTTGTTTCAGGTCTTGTTAGAAATTCAGAGTAGACCGGAGTCAATAAATGTAAAGATGGTTAGTAACTCCAATATTTAGGAAGGATATATATGACAACATGGACCAAGAAATCTAAAAATTCGGCCAAACACCTCTCGCTGAAAAGTGCGAATATATATGAAGCCCATTCGGTTCCCGCGGGCCATCTTATCAATTTTTGTCAGGTACAAGAATGTCTTGTTTTATTCTTGATTTTGGTTTTTTGTCTTTATACATTTGCAGGTAAAGGTATCAGGACTATTAATGGATGACTTTCTTACAAATCCTAAAGAGACTGCAAGCTTTCTTTCTATCTTGTTTATGACCTGGTTAAACAATATTCTAAAGCTCGGAAGTCAACGCACCCTAGATGGAGATGATCTGTATCCGTTCCTGGAAGAAGACGAGGCTCAAGAACTAGTTGATACGTTAGAGAACAGATGTATGGAAGAAATCAAGAAGGCTGAGAAAACTGGAAAAAGGCCTCGGCTATGGAAAGCCGTACTGAAAACATTATCCATGAGAGATTGCATACTAGCGATTACCCTTAAACTCTTGGAGTCCTTTTGGAAATTAATGCTAGCAATCATATTATTTTGCTACCTCGAGGTCATCAACCAAGGATCCCACATGGATCATAACTATGATATCCTGTCAATCACGGGCATCAGCGTTTCAGTTATGATGATAAAAGTGTTTTCTTATCATCACTCGGACTATCAAACACGTTTGATGGGAATGCGATTGAAGATAGCGCTCATTGGTTTGGTTTATAGAAAGGTGAGTACCACTTGGTTAAACATTTTCACGTACTATCAACAGTTACAAGTACAACCAAAATGCTTTGAATGAAATTCAATAAAACATTTGAAGGGAATGGTAATAAATATTGTATTATAAAATAACCCAGAGGAAACTCGTGCGCTGATTAATAATAATGATAATAATAATACATTAAGGCTTGAGATGAGAGATGAGAGATCAACTTTATTTAAACACACGCAGCACCCTTACAGTGTATATAGCGCTTATAACAAACATATGTAAGCGCTTTACATTGGTCTAAAATTACATTGGTCATAAAAAAAATTTGCAGTCTTCCTTTTATACTAATCAAGAGGATTCCTATTTTATTTTTCAGGGAGGAAATCAAGATTGTTCAAAAGAAAACCTTTATCCTGTCCACTTTCTTAACCTTTTTCCTTACAACAAGACCCTTGGCAGTTTTAATATCTATCGCTACTCTGGTTCACTCGGGTTTTCATCTCTCAGCTTCAGCCATTTTCACCCTGACTACAATTTTAGACATTTTGAACACTGAAATCTGTCGATATCTGTCGATGCTTTTTACATTTTTGCAGAAACAAAAATCGCACTGGATCGATTTGAACATTTCTTATTGATAGGTTCAGAGTATGACGAACACGATGTTAAAATAACTTTTACCAAAGGCAAGAGTGTTAAAAGTTCGGTAACATCACAGCGACCCAAACTAGTAAATAAGACCGACATTTGCACCTAGTTAGAAGATGTAATTCAACCGCACCTGACACTAACTGATCTATCAGTCCGCTGGAGTGAAGACGATGGCCAATGTGCTTTGCGTGGAATATCGGTCCGAGCAACAGGAAACCAGCTTGTTATAGTCACTGGAGCTGTTGATAGTGGTAAGTCATTATTGTTTATGGCAATCCAAGAGGAAATTCCGGTTAAATCAGGGAGGAAGTCAGTTCTTGGTAAGGTTGCTTATGTTACTCAAATTCCATGGGTGTTCTCCGGAACTGTTCGAGAAAATATCCTCTTTAGGAAGCCTTTTAATGAAAAACGGTACAAGGAGGTTCTTGAAGCGTGCGATCTTCAAGAAGGCATTTTCCAAAGGGAGACTTGAGTATGATCGGTGAACGCGGGGTGAGACTAAGTGGTGGTCAGCGGGCACGCGTCAGTCTAGCACGCGCAGTGTACTCCGATGCTGACATATTCTTATTGGATGACCCTCTCAGCGCTGTAGCCGCTAAAGCTGGCCAACACATATTTGACAAGTGTATCTGTGGAGAGTTATCTGGTCGCCTAAGGATTCTAGCCACAGATCAACTGCAGCATTTCCATAGAGCTGACAACAATGTAGTTTTGGGTAAAGGTCGTGTTGTTGGTGAAGGATCGTATGAAGACCTAATTGAGAGTGGTGTCCTCATCGAAGTGGTTTCAGAAATTACTGAGGCAATGAGGATGCACAAAACTACGGATCTGAGGACGGTAAGGTTAGAAAATAGTTCAAACGATCCCGAGAAAGGAGAGAGTGTTAGCCGTTATATGATGGAAGACGATGAGGATCGAATGGTGGGTACCATCACATGGCGTCTATACTGGGACTACCTTAGAGCTGGTCCTTCTGCTATACTACTCATCGGCCTTGCACTGTTGGCGCTCATGATGCAAGGTAAGAACGGGTTGAATAAAGTATATATGTAGCTTTGCTATAATAACATAGATTAATATTCTTGTTTTTTTTTATAAACAAGCCTTCGCTAAGGGAGTTTCTAGAACAAGTAAATACAGTATTGGTTTGGCGTACAAAATGTTGTATTCTTATTCGTACTTATATATAGATTGCCGGCCTAATGAAATCTGCTTTTATTTGTCTCAAAAGGGGCTGAAACTCACTCGGCGGAAGGTCGATATGTTTATTCGCATAAGCAAAACCTAAAAAAGCATTTTTATGATTAAAAATATAAATAACTGCATGTATGTAACTCTAGTCAAAGAGTGTGAGAAACGGCTACAACATGCCCTTGACTAATTAACATCATGCTCCGCTGCTCTGATATCGTGCTTAATACCCAAAAGACTAAAGTTATGCTGTTCTCAACTGCTCAGCTCTCCCGAGTTCATAAGCCAGATGACTATACTATACGTCTCTATGCACGTGGGTGGCACACAGCTTGAAATAATTACTTCTGCTCGCATTCTCGGGATACAAATTCAACAGCACTTAAAGTGGACTGATGATGTATACTCTACTATAATGATGACTTTAATGATGTAGTGTTACACCTAATTCAGGACTATCTTGTTAAACAGCGTGTCCAGCTTGCTGCTGCTGGCTCAATCGGCTGGCTTAATGTCCTCAATCGTTATGCTTGTAGAAATTAGTTGGAGACCCATCTTAGAAGGTAGAAATTTTCACCTGGCAAAGCTTGTTTATAAGGAACTTCATTGTATTGACTGGCCACCAAATCTTCCATTAGAATTATAAGTAGTTCGCGGGTTCAAACCCCGACCGGACCAATACTCAGGGTCTTAAAATAACTGAGTAGAAGGTGCTGCCTTTGTGAAACAAATGCAAATGGTTATAAATTAGACCTTCACGTCTTCTCGGATAAGCACGTAAAATCGTAGGTCTCCGGTCGGCTTCAAGTTTATCAGTCTCACTAGACTGTCACGAGTTACCGACGTTAAATAAAGTAGCTTTATTTACTTTAGCTTTAGTAAGGCAGGGGTAGTTGGGTGCAGGGGTACTTTTATGCAAATGAGGCAAAAAAAAAAAAAAACGACGTCACCAAGGTCAAGAGGTGAACCTCGATGATGCAATACTTTGGAACTTTACTTCCGGTTAGAATTTAACCTCTGACCTTTGACGTCATCAGCGGTTACAGCAGCGCGGGCTCAACAAAATGGCGACATACCGGAAATACGTCCTAGGTAAAACGGGAAAGGGCATTATAGAGTGAAGAAAAAAGAGGCGCAAACGCGTCTGGGAAGCACGGCGCGGCGGGGGCGGTATAAAAAAGAGCGCGCGCAACGGCGGCAGGACTTTATTGGTGGTGACGATGCAAGAACTTCCAAGGGTGTTCCAATGGTTTTAAGAACGCTAGGTTAATATCTGACTATTTTGGCGTAAGATTTTGCGTGAGGAGTACAGGTTCTTAACCGATAGGTAATACTGGAATGTGAAATAGATTAACCGTCGCAAATTGAGTACAAACTGTTGACCACCTACGAGTGCGTCGAATAATGGCGTACATGTTTTCCTGCCGTGAAGGTGTGGGGAGGATCTTAAAGTAGGAAAAGAACGCAGCGGTGTAATAAACGAGTCATGCACGAGTAAAGCTTCTAAGCTAAGAAAAATGAATTGGTGAAAAAGTGATTATTGAAACACGATCCTACATTACAAACTACGGCCGGTATTTTGCCCGAGATACGTGCTACGATCCGTGACCGACAAGGTTCACACGAACAGTTCGTATCTGCACAGAGTTCCTTTCAAGGGATACATAGTATTCAACATACCTCAACTGTCCGGCTAGCGGACGTTCGTTTATGTGGGCAAAACACCCAAAGTGCTAGGTAATACTGGAATGTGAAATAGATTAACCGTCGCAAATTGAGTACAAACTGTTGACCACCTTACGAGTGCGTCGAATAATGGCGTACATGTTTTCCTGCCGTGAAGGTGCGGGGAGGATCTTAAAGTAGGAAAAGAACGCAGCGGTGTAATAAACGAGTCATGCACGAGTAAAGCTTCTAAGCTAGGAAAAATGAATTGGTGAAAAAGTGATTATTGAAACACGATCCTACATTACAAACTACGGCCGGTATTTTGCCCGAGATACGTGCTACGATCCGTGACCGACAAGGTTCACACGAACAGTTCGTATCTGCACAGAGTTCCTTTCAAGGGCTACATAGTATTCAACATACCTCAACTGTCCGGCTAGCGTACGTTCGTTTATGTGGGCAAAACACCCAAAGTGCGACTAAGTGTCATTCAGGATGGGTAGGGAGAGTAGAAAAGCTTGGCGATGTTTGGTAAGTTGACTTATGAGGTAGTCGGTCATGATCATTATATCGATGATGGTACGAAGCTCGTGAGGTTTTAGAATGGATCTTATCATGCAGGACAGATTTTGGATATGAACCATTGCATTCCAATAGCTTTGCGAGGTCATATAACTTTCACAAGATTATGTACAAGATGTCGCTGTTGTTCCAAGAACTCGTAGTCAGGTTCGAGTACACGGTGAGAGGAGGATGTGGAGAAGGGTGAGGGTTGTTTCACCATTGTTTTTAATACACGACGGTTTTCTTCATCATATTGTGTAGTATCCGTGATTTCGAGCGGTGGTCAGTAGTTTTTATACGTTTGCCAGGCAGAGCTTGAGCGGCAATTGTCTGAGAACAGAACATAATTATTTTAGATGCCTATGAAGTTAAGAAGTCGAAGTTTGGCAATTATGTGGTTATGGGGTGATTGATAAGTCCCGTTGTAGTTATAATACATATGTAGACGGAGTTGTGGTGGCGTGACAGATAGTTCGGAAGTTAGCGGAATAATATTGACACTAAGATTATGTGTTAACGGAGAGATTTAAGTATGGTTCATGAGTCTTATCCTAAGCATCCATTCTATATTGTAATGAGGCCTTAATTACCCAAGCATGGTTCTGTTGTGTCAATAAGGGAGACGGAAAATGTGTTTTTCGCAAACCATATGTAATGTCGCGACACAGTTCTTCATAAGAGGCTTTGGGCTCCATAACTGAGGTTTGAAGGTGATCGCGGGTAGAAAATAGGGCTTGCATTTTTATAAGGTGACTTACTTGCTTGCTCGGACTGGCTGGCTTTCGTGATAACCCTTTTTGTTTTTTTGTATTCAAGTGGTTAGGCGACTCATTACTTGCTTGAGCTAGCTGACTGGCTTACTTGCGTAATAATCCTTTTTGTTTCTCTAAGTGATTAGGCGACTTGATGTGTGGCTCGGGTTGTGTCGCCGTGGCTTATATAGTCTCGATCACGTCTGCATGACACAGCAAAAAACCAACCCCTAAAAATAAATATTTAGGGCCTGATTTTTTGTTTGCTGTGTCATGCTGAGTCATATTTATGGCATCATCTTTGATTTGTAACTGTCACGTCATACCATCGCGGGGGTTTCCCGAGACCTATTATTTCAGATCAGACTGTAACATACTTCCTATCACCTGTCCGGTAGATTTAAAATATTGAAAAGTGTACGATGGAAGTCACCTTGCCGTGATCCGGGAAGACCACATTCAAACGTTCAAGAGTAGGAACCAGCCATCGTGGTGGAAAAACAAAATGGCCGACAGTGACGACGAGTTGGTTCGTGTGTGCGAAGCTTATGAATTGGCGTGCGCCGTATGGATGATGAATAATGGCGAGGAATGGTGTGACTCTGAAGAAGAAGTAGAAGAGAACAAACAGGAGGAAGAGAATATAGAGATTCTATCGGCACCAGTATCCTCGCCTAGCTATGGTTCCTCTTGGTCGTCCCTGTATCCACCACAAGGCTCGTGGATGGATCATTTACATGTTGCGGATCGCGTTACAGAGGTGGAGGATTTGAATACAAGGCTTTTAAGGGAAAACCTCTAGTGCCGCGGTCATGATGGCAGTTTATGAAAAGCCATTGGAAGAATAACTGCTACAACAAGTAGAAGAAGAGGGTGGGAATCCGAATCGGATTTGGAAGTAGAGTTTTTGAATTCAAAATTGATCAAGCATAATTCAAGGTCTAGTGGGGTTGGAGAAGAAGATTCTTTCATTTTCACTAGGGAGTAACAGCAAAAGGCGTATGAAACGGCCCGGCGTTTTCGAACTCGTGAATACCAATCTGAAGTGGACGTTCTGATGGAGAATATCAACACTCCTTCGCCTTGTCAAAACCAGACGGGGCAAGGGAGAAGAAAAACAAATACAACATCCCCAACGAGGAGACAGAGGCCCAAGATGAAGAAGATGGCGATATTTTTGAATGGAAATCGCAGCAAATTATATCGTACCAGTAAGAAGTTCTACAGAGCCAATATTCATATCAAACCTACGATAAATTAAATGCGGGTCAGGATATAAAAAAAAGGTCATAAAGTACTTGACAAATCATTGTTCATGTGAAAGAAGATGGCGGCGTGGAAGACAAGGGTCTTATTCAATTTTCATTGAATGGGACCGGTTTGAATAATAATCACTCTAGTAAACAATAATTTCTAACGATATTCACAGAAATATTACAATCATTAAATAAATAAATCATTAATTAATTAATGTTCGGTATCTAGCATAATGTTCGGTTGATAGCATAAAATCCAGCCTATCTTATGTAGTTTCGCCCGGTGAGATTTTTTTATGTAATACTCACGCAAATAAAGTTCAGGGGGCGTTTTGAAATTTTATTTTGCGTATCATTTTATCCAGCTGAAAGTTGATCTCAACCAAATGAAGACGACCCCCTGCAATTTTCTATGGGTAACATTTTGGTGAAGCCCCATGTATCTGCGACATTGCTTTCTACCCGTAAAAAAATCGCACTTTTCGTCTTGGCCGTAAAGCATGCTGGGACATCTTGATTTTCTATTTTCCAGTACACAGCTGGATTGAATGAAGTTGCAGAGTTAAAATCATAGTTTTGGTAGTAAACTCGATCAATTCAACATATTTTTGGGGGGTAATTATAAGATCTGCGAACATTACAAAACTGAGGGGGGGGGGGGGGGTGGAAAATAATATGCATTTCCTGTTAATAACGGTACCCTCCCTCATTCGAAGTTGCAGCAAAACTAAAACCATGGTTTCTGTACTCGACGCGACGACTGCACTGTGGCATGAACTGCGGAAGGTGTTGGTTCACGAGGTTGTGATGAAATTCAATGCGCTTTGAAGAAAAATAACAATCATTTCAAGGAGAACCTTTTTGTCCACGAGTTCAGGGCACTTATTTGGACGAGAAATAGCCCAAAATTCCATTTTATCCTTAGCAGGTGGAAAATAACCATATACCTATGATCACTACCATTCAGGTTGCATGGCACTACCCAAAACACGCTATGACATAGCTAGCATCTAACACGCATATTTGATTACCGTTAGCGGTATCTACTAGTAATAATGATAATAATAATAATAATAATAATAATAATAATAACAATTCCTAATGATAATCATAGAAATAATACAATCATTAAATAATTAATGTTCGGTATCTAGCGCCTAGTTGATGGCATAAAAACCAGCCTATCTTATGTAATGTCACCCAACTACAACATATTTTTGATGTATTACTCGCGTAAATGAAGTTCAGGGGGGTTAAGGCTGTTTTTCTCGCTTTTTGCTTGGCCGAGCGGGGCCTGTGCAACTGTTTAACGTCAATTCTGTCGTTCGGTGTTGAACATGAAAACTTAGAAACCGATCAGTTTCATCATGAATGACATTCCCGAGACATGTTGCAAAAATCAATGGATATACCATTTCCAGGGGGGTGGGGTAAGGAATATTTGTAATTCATGGCTTAATGTTTGATATGGAGCACATAATTAAAAGAAATAAAATCCAGCCTATCTGATGTAATTTCGCCCAGTGAGATTAATTTTTTGATGTAATACTCGCGCAAATGAAGTTCAGGGGGGTTAAGCCGTTTTGACATTTTATTTTGGCTGTCATTTCTCCCCCTGAACATTAATGCTAACCAAATTAAGAAGACTCCCTGCTGTTTTCCATCGGTAACATTTTGGTGAAAACACCATGTCTCTACGATGTTCCTTTCTACCCGTAAAAACCCATCTCCCTTTCGGTTTTGGCCGCAAAGCATGATTGGACAGTTTCATTTGCTATTTCCGAGTCCAGAACTGGATTAAATAAAGTTACAGGGTTAAAATCATAGTTTTGGTACTAAGCACCATGAACACAATACGTTGCTTGAAAATTAGAGGTAAGATGTGCGAACCATGCTAAACTGAGGTGGGAGGGGTGGAAAAATCATATGCATTTACTGTTAATAACGGTGCCCTCCCCATTAGAATTGGCTTGAATGACGTTGCAGCATAAAAATCATAGTTTTGGTAGCAAACCCGACGAACACAACATATTGCTTGCAAATTTGGGTTAAGATATGCGAACCTTGCAAAACTGAGGGGGGAGGGGTGGAAAATCCTATGCCTTTCCTGTTAATAATGAACCCTCCCCCATTTATAAGTGGCTAGAATGAAGTTGCAGCTTAAAATCACAATGGATTAAGTGATGTGGTAGAATTAAAACCATGGTTTCTGTACTCGACGCGACGACTGCAATGCGGCATGAACTGCGGAAGGGTGTCGGTTCGCGAGCTTGTGATGTCATTCAATGCACTTGGATGGAGAATAACAATCATTTCAAGGAGAAACTTTTTTGGCCACTTATTTCCACGAGAAGTGGTCCAAAAGTCCAGTTTAGCCTTAGTAGCTGGAAAATGACCATACACCTGTGATCACTACCATGCAAGTTGCGTGGTACTATCCAAAACTCGCTATGACGTAGCTAGCGTCTAACACGCATGTTGGATTATCGTTAGCGGTATCCACTAGTGTAATTTAATAGATAAAATAAAATTAATAATAACAAAGAACCACAATTGATGTTATCTGAAGTTGTTTTTACCGTAGAACACGAATTTTGACATTATTTTAGTGAAAAATTAAATGCAGGGTGGTGCAGCGTTATATTTTCTAGCCCTATTTTCATGAACTTATGTCACGAGTTTCAGTATTACGTCAATATCCACTCGAAATCATATCGGGTTGATAGTAAACAAATAAATACGCACTCAATTACTTCGATATCCACGGGTTGATAGCAAACACGTTAGGTGTCCATCTATTATTTATTACCCTATAACCTTTATTTCTTACATATCCCATCTATTAATGTCTCCCACATGGAAGATTGAAGCCTCCAATTTCTGCTATAAAAAGCGCCGCTGAAGGTGATATAATACGAGCACCTCATACGGGTAGAACGGTATGGGTGGGACTCTGCAGAGACTCTGCTCCCAAATCCTACAGCGCCCGTGAGGGGGTAGGGGAGCAGAGATGGGATCTCATTTTGCTTCTGTACACTTTGCTATGAATTTTTTTTTTATCCTATGTTATACCTAGATATCTCAGAACGCATTTGAACTTGTCTTGGTTTCTTAAAATTCAAGTGGCCACTGTATTTTGCATGTTTCATTATCGTTAGCGGCACCCACTTGTAATAATAATAATAATTCCTAACGATAATCATAGAAATAATACAATCATTAAATAATTAATTAATTAATTAATTACTTAATGTTCGGTATCTAGTGCATATTTAAGAAAATAAAAACCAGCCTATCCTATGTAGTTTCGCCCAACTGGAACAAATTTTTGATGTATTACTCGCGCAAATGAAGTTCAGGGCGAGTTAAGGCGGTTTTTCTCGCTTTTTTTGCTTGGCCGAGCGGAGCCTGGGCAACGGTTTAACGTGAATTGTGTCGTTCGGTATCGAACTTGAAAACTTAGGAACCGATCAGTTTTGTCATGAATGACATTCCCGAGACATGTTGTCAAATGAAATTTGTATACCATTTCCAGGGGGGTGGGGTAGGGAATATTTGTAATTCATGGTTTAATGTTTGGTATCTTGCGCATAGCTAGGGGAAATAAAAGCAAGCCTATCTGATGCAATTTCGTACAGCGAGATAATTTTTTTTATGTAACGCTCGCGCAAATGAAGGTCAGGGGGGGTTAAGCCGTTTTGAAATTTTGTTTTGCCTGTCATTTCACCCCTCTGAACTTTAATGTCAACCAAATGAAGAACACCCCCTGCAGTTTTCCATGGGTAACATTTTGGTGAAAACCCAATGTCTCTACGATGTTCTTTTCTACCCATAAAAATCCATCGCCCTTTCCGTTTTGGCCGCAAAGCATGCTGCGACAGTTTCATTTGCTATTTCCGAGTCCAGAACTGGATTAAATAACGTTGCAGCGTTAAAATCTTATTTTGGGTAGTAAACACGACGAACACAACATCTTGGTTAGAAATTTGGGGTAAGATATGCGAACCATGCAAAATTGAGGGGGGAAGGGTGGAAAATCCTATGCATTTCCTGTTAATAACGGTGCCCTCCCCAATTAGAATTGGCTTGAATGACGTTGCAGCTTTATAACCTTAGTTTGGGTAGTAAACACGACGAATACAACATATTGGTTGCAAATTTGGGGTAAGATATGCGAACCATGCAAAACTGAGGGGGGAGGGGTGGGAAATCCTATGTATTTCCTGTTAATAATGAACCCTCCCCCATTTAGAAGTGGCTAGAAGGAGGTTGCAGCTTCAAATCACAATGGATCAAGTGATGTGGCAGAGTTAAAAGCATAGTTTCTGTACTCGACGCGACGACTGCAATGCGGCATGAACTGCGGATGGCTGTCGATTCGCGAGCTTGTGATGACATTCAATGCACTTGGATGGAAAATAACAATCATTTCAAGGGGAAACTTTTTTCGCTGATGTTTAGGCCACTTATTTCCACGAGAAGTGCTCCAAAATTCCAGTTGAGCCTTAGTAGGTGGAAAATAACCTTACACCCAGGATCACTACCATGCAAGTTGCATGGCACTACCCAAGACGCGCTATGACGTAGCTAACATCTAAAACGCATGTTGGATTATCGTTAGCGGTATCTACTAGTGTAATATAATAGATATAATAAAATGAATAACAATAGGAGATAAAGAAACACAATTTATGTTATCTGAAGTAGATTTTGCTAGAATTTTAACATTTTGTTGAAAAGTCAGTTCCAGGGCAATGCGGCGACATATTTTCTTGCCACATTTTCATTAAATGATCTTAAATTTTCAGCATCTCAGACAAATTAATGCACACCAAATTATTTTGATATCCACTCCCATTTCAGCTATATACATGCAGTTGACCTGAATGATGTTAATTAAATTTGGATATCCACTTGAGATCATATCGGACCGATAGCAAACATATGACTATCCGCAGGCAATTTATTCAGTCGATATCCACTTGAGATCATATCGGATTAATAGCAAACAAAGTACTACGTGTTAGCTTATTACGCCAACCTAATTTAGTTAATATTTATGGCTAGGTTGTTGATTACAGTTATCACTATTTACCGCCATTCATCCGCTAGACCTATCAAAATCAATGTGTAATTCGAGTACACGCAAGCTCGGAACACGCTTCCGGAGTTACGTTCGATTTAGAAAACTAAGAAACTTAGAAATCTACGCTACCATCTACCTCTATCAATCTATTCTACCTCGAACAAGCATACCAGGAGACCAAAGTAAGATCACTATAATTACTTAGAATGTATATATTGATTAGCTATCGTGATTATCTATGTTAGAAGCGTGCAGATTAGAATTGATTTCTATGCCAGCATTTAGTTTGGGCACGCACTATAGGTTAATTATGCTTTACTTCATTCTTAGTTCAAACCTACACTATCGAAATCAACAACACGATCAACAATACAAATCTACAAGAAATCCACATCGAATCAGCATCTATTACAACATCGATCAATTCAATCCCTGATTCAAGAAAATCTACTATTGTAAACACTTCAAGAACTGTGACAATTAAACTTTGTATGATTGTTGAGAGTTAGCGTTTGATGCCTTTGGATTGCTTGTAATGAAATCTACACTACGCACTCAATTTCTTTGATGTCCACTTGATCGGCGCCCGTAAGGGGGTAGGGGTAGCAGAGTGTATATGTTCTTCTATTTTTCATTTCTTTAGACCGTCATCTCATTGTCCTAAGGTGTATTTAGTTCGATAAAGCATCTAATCTTTTCCTATATTTCATTTCTTTAGACCATGATCTCACGGTTCTAAAGAGTGTTTAAGCCTGCTTGTAGGCGGTGGATGGTGTTTTTTCGCGCAGCAAACGGATCATCGAAGCGGCCGCCATATTGGCCGAGCGTGATTTGAGACTTGGTATCGAATGACAAATGGAGGGGGGAGGGGAAGAAGCAGAAAGGAAAGCTAAAGCCTAAATACCGCCTGCACGAAAACCTCTGGTTTCTGAATATCCGCCCACCACGCACATGACTTCCGTTAACTTGTAACCCATTCTTAATTGACATCGGGCAGAATGGGGCGACACATCCGGGACTTTTTCTAAGCCGCCAGCGCCAGATTCAAAAGATAATTAGTCAATCGTAACAGAGAAAACGGTCCGAAAGCTAAAGTGCTGTTAGAAAACTCTCTGATTACGTAAAATCGACTAGCGGTATACATATGCGACACACTACATTTCGGAGATGAAATAGTCATAAACAATTTGCGGGGATAACTAAAACTATAGCGCAAATATTAAGCTTCTCAAATTGCAAGCGAAATTTCTGTATATTAGTAATTATTAGTATGGGCCAAAATTAAAAAGTCGATTTTCTCGGCGAAATCTGGCTCGATAAAAATGCGACAAACGGCAAAAGTGAGATCACGATCTCTTTTCTTGGCGCAATTTATTGAATATTTCACTTCTCAATTTCGATTTTTTCAGGCGAACTGCTCAAAATGCTAATTTGTTCCTTTAAAACTTCGCGCGGCAATTTCATTGATCCTCTAGCTCCGCCTCCAAAGACAATGCAGCACACGTTGACAAGAAGCTCTATTGTAATCCGAAGTTATTAATCCAAATCGAACTTGGCGCTCGAACCTGAAGTTCAGTAAACCTAATGAGGCGACAAAATCTGTAATAATATTTGCTATGGTGACGCCAGTATAAAAGTTATCGAGCAAAGGTATCGACTCAAACACACTTCAATCTTCATCGTAAGCAACAACGTTCAATCTTTAAGATGTCCAATTGCGAAATTCAGTGCGTCGATTGAGAGCTCTTTTCAGAGCTCAGAACTTTTTTTGTATTCTAGCTTTTCCCTACCCGTGGGCAATACTAATTGCATCAAAGAAACAATAGAACAGGCTAAATCCGAGCTGTAACCTAAATATAAACAAAGGCCTTGGACTCGTACCGCAACACAGCTGCCGAACACTAAATCTGAAAAACCTAGGTTTTGAGTTCGAGTAGAGTTTCAAATAAATACTTCCGTTCTACCGTAGCTTAACGTTATAGTCAATTTGGTCATTCAAAATAATGATATAGCTGTTTCCGTCTATGACCCATATCTGATCGGCCGATGAAACTGAAAAATACAGCAAACATTGAAAGCGGCTAGTGAAAATAAAACTTGGAAGCGCAAACAACCCAAATATTTAATGAAACAGGTTTAATGAAAGAGGTTTACTAAGGATCCTTCAATTTTTTTCTAGAAGTCACAGTCTCGGTGACGGCCGAGATGATAGAAACAGTATATTCAAAAATCTGGTAATTTTACAGTGTCTAATACGCACGTCGCTTTTATAAGTTTTTTTTAACTCGGACACAGTGATTTTCATAAACTTGTGAAATAGATACTAGAGCTCTAATATTACGCTTGAATTATATTTTGCCGTGTGTGTGTGTTTATTTGACTATTACGCTCTATTAAATTTAGTTTAACGGGCTAATGAAAATCACTAATAATAAAGCTAAGGGAATTTAACTACCACTCAGTCTTAAGCTTAGCGGTTTTGAAGGAGTTTATGCAGAACCTATGCCGATAATGAAAAAATGCTGCAAATAATTTACCGTAAGGCAGTTTTAGAACGTGTGTTTTTATCTGTGAGTAAATTGATTTTGCGGTGGGCCTTTATGGCTCTTATTGTTTGGCACTTGTTAGTAGATCAACGAGCTCTGGGACTTCGTTAGTCCCATGACGAGTGTGATGACAGTTGATTGACAGGCGCTTTAGCCGGTTTGGAACCAGGTATTCCCTGAAGGACTCCTGACAGCCAATCGAAAGCGCTTTACTGAATATCTAATCAGGCGTATCATAATAATTTTCATCTCACATCTGATTAGCGACCACAAGTGCATGTCGCCAAAAACAATAGGATTCTACGCGATGACCTTAATTGACGTGTGAAAGCCTGCCAATTTTGATTTGGTTTATGAAGCGTATTCAAAAACACCATCCACCGCCTGCAAGCAGGCTAAAGAGTGTTTAGTGCATTAGAACATATTTCATTTCTTTAAATTATGTTTTCACGGTATAAGGTGTACTTAGTGTGGTAGAGCCTGTACTTTGCCTTCCAAACAAAGTTCGGCATTTTAATTCTCGATAAAACAGGACAAAAATAGGAAGGGTACATTTTGGGCTCATATATATTCTAGGAAATTAGTCGTCTTCTTAAGATAACGTTCCGTAAATTTGGTATTCTCAAGCAAGGATGTTTTAAAGCACCCAACCACAGGTTCCTTTGAAATCGCTTTCAAAACTAAATATGTGTTCTAATTCGATAATCAATTCACTTTAGTGATTCTAGTATTCCAACTCGTCGAGAAATGTTAACTAAATGAGGCCTCGTCTTTCCACATGATGGCAAAAATGGTATACTTAGAAATTTCAATACAGTTTTTAAATTGACCAAAGAGTGTGCGATCCTAGCGAACATTTTAGTGATATAGAGCGGGTAACGCAGACAGAATACGACGTCATGGAAAATATAAGATAATATGCCGTCTAGAACATTGGCTTGTCTTAGGACTGAAAAACAACCAGTTCTTCGAATCTATTAACGATATACATGTATTTACCTCTGAAGTATTTGATGCAATAATTATTTTGAGTCAATTCACCTTTAGCTTCTCCTTTTCTTCGTTATTCTTGAGAAGCTTAATTCTTGAAGTGAAATGTTCTGAACTGTCCCTATTTATGCCCTTAATTTATTAATGACATTCCCTTGCCATGGTTATCCAATGCTTTGTCTGGAATGTCATTCATGTGACTTGAACAATCGAGGCCATAGACCCGAAAGCTTTTTCTAACACTTGCATGTATCATTTTCTCTCACGATCAACTTGAAACAAGCAGAGTATCTTTAATCTGTATAAATATCGACCAGCTTTAATTTGAGGCAGACTAGACTGCATATCTCGAAAAGATGTATCTGACTTCTGGCCTGCAGAAAGTAAGTAAATTCGCAAAACATTGCAAGCATACATTTTTATTTTTATCTTATCATATTTCAAATAAATTTATGAAAAATATTAAAAGCGGCCCTAATCTCTCCCATCGGTTAGCTTTTTTAACATTTGTCCACTTTTATATTAACATGAACGCGAGAAAAGCAGAGTATCATTGAATTGAAAAATTAAACGACAGTGGTCGTTGTGAACCCTTCTCCCTTCTTGGGGGACTTCTCATTATCACATAATTTGTGTGATTTTGAGGGATCTTTCGTCCCTAGCGTGGACTCTCTTTGAGGAGTCGAGCGGACGTACTTTCTCAGAACGTGCTTTGGCAGTCGTTGACGTGTCTTTGCCTAACTCTCGGCATTTTAGTCGTACAGCACGGTATTCGCTGTGTTTTCTGTGATTTTGTGTGCATAAACGCAAATATCTACATCAAACGTTGCGCTAATTGGCGCATGCGTTTGCTATCTCATGTGGTCACTCAGCACGGTAACGAAGTAGAATCAATATGGACCAGCCTTCAGGCATATTGCTTATCTCGAAAAGATCTATCCATCTCACGGTCAGTTGAAATTAAGAACATTCGTGACACACTGGTTTCTTGGATGATATTGATAATATTGCTGTCTGAGAATCGTATGCAAAATTATTGTGAAAAACAAGCTTCAGTAGTATTTTTATCCTTATCATGATTATTACTTTCAACAAAGCGTAACATGGAGTTTACTTTGAAACCCTTCAAAGAGTAGCATCTCTTGTGTAATATAATAGAAATAATAAAATCAAAAATAACGGATAAAGAAATACAACTGATGTTATCAGAAGTAGTTTTCGCAGTACAGCTCGAATTTTGAAACTTTAAATCGGGGGGGGGGGGGGGGGGGATTGGGGCTAGATATTTTCTAGCCCACTTTTTAGTAAATTATCTGACATTTCAATATTGTATTTGATTATCGTTAGCAGTATCAACTTGTAATAATAATAATAATAATAATATCTTCTTTAACCAGGGCGAACCCTTCAGCCAATGCTGTTATCAGTGGATGGCCTGGGAGATCAAAATAATGTAAACAACAAAGTATAAAAATATCAGACAATAATGCAGAATACAAAATATATAATCAAATACCGTGAACAAAACTCCTGCAAAAATACGTTGGATCCGAAGTAAGGACATATGCAGCCAAAAATATAACCAATAAAGAATGAAAAGTCCGAAGACTACAGCAAAGCTGATATACAACGTAAAATTCTAACACAAAGCACTACGGTTAGCTAGGCCTGACGCGAAAAGCGCTCGGACTAGATTGCAGCCATAGACAGCTGTTTCGTTCTTATTAGAAATCGTCAGTATGGCATAGCAAACAGTACGCGGGCTTCGGTGCTACTGCACTACCGACCCGGACTGCGCTAAAAAGCATCTAGTTTCGAGCTCACAGAAAAACTTGGTTATCGGAACACACGTCATTATGTGTGGCGAAAAGCCAAAACCAAGTAAATCTGAACTAAACGTGTCAGTGCTTTGCGAGAAATATAGTTATGCTGGCCAGACCAGCTTCATAAATGATGACAATAGCAGGAATAATCGGATCTATATAAGACCTACGGTACAAAAATCCATAATAGAAAATATATAAGCAAATATCGTGAACAAAACTCCTGTAAAAATACGTTGGATCCGAAGTAAGGACCTATGCAGCCAAAAATATAACCAATAAAGAATGAAAAGTCCGAAGACTACAGCAAAGCTGATATACAACGTAAAATTCTAACACAAAGCACAACGGTTAACTAGGCCTGACACGAAAAGCACTCGGACTAGATTGCAGCCATAGACAGCTGTTTCGTTCTTATTAGAACTCGTCAGTATGGCATAGCAAACAGTACGCGGGTTTCGGAGCCACTGCACTACCGACCCGGACTGCACTAAAAAGCATCTAGTTTCGAGCTCACAGAAGAAAACTTGGTTATCGGGTCACACGTCATTACGTGTGGCGAAAACCCAAAAACCAAGTAAATATGAACTAAATAATGCAGAAAAGGAATATGTACAAAGTTATCCTATAACTAATTTAAAAATAACTATATTTAGAATGTTATACATCTATATCTAAAAAAAATATCTTAATTGTTTTAAAAACTAACAATGATATAATATAATATTATCTCTATTATTACAATATTTTAAGTAGTATTGTAAAATTCATTAATAATTCATAAGGTTACTAGCCAATCCCATGTGCTGAATGACACCACACGATCGCCTCTGTATACCCACGTAGAAACCTGATTAATAAGACATCAGGTTCTGTATCGATATAAAGACCCCATGGTCCGCGATACAGACACTTAGGTCCGTGATACAGACACCATGGTCCGTTATAGCTCTAGCAGTATTCTGTATCAGGTACAGAATACTAGCTAAGCTAGTGAGGGAAGTCTCACGACCGATCACTGACTACCCCTATCCCGGGACGGGTGAAATGACAAAGTACATCTGCTCTCTTATTATGTACACACCATCTATTCCATGTGGGACCTGTTTTTCTGCATGCTACGCTCTGCTCTCTTATTGCATACACATTGTCTCTTCGATGTGGGATATGTTTTTGTGAGAAACTAATTCATCCCACATCGATAGCAGGGTGGGAGAAATCAAAGGTTAAAATTTTATGTTGTGCATATCAATGGCTTTTAGTTATCTATTCATTTCACAAGTAAGATAAAATATTCGCGTCCGATCATATTTTAACTACTACGTAAATGTTTAAAGTACAATAGTTTTATTATTGATGTAAGTAGCTTAGTTTTTAGCTTTCACGGTTACTTCTCAAACTCATTGATAATTCATGAGCTTTTTAGTCAATCAGAGGACTTCATTTGGTCAGGTGGATGGGTTTCGAAACCCAATGAAACACCAGTTTAAAATCACAAGTGTTTCAACTAATTTTCATACCTAGTGGTGAAACTGTTCTTAATCATCATATTCATGAACCACTAACTACTTACATACTGATAAACTACAAGTAAGGAGTGAGGAAGTAAAGAAACGACATAGAAAGAAAAAGAAAGTGTGCCTCCACTGGAGTTCGAACCTCGACCCTTCCATCTTCTTGTACTAACTCTTCACCACTGCACTACTGATACGCTATTTGAAATCACTGCTAGCAAAAAACAATAGTAAGCCATATATTGAATAATTATAAAAAAAAAAGTCCGAACGGTAAACAATACTTGCTAATAATGTTTGAAAAGAAGCGTATGATCGTGTTCCATCAGGGGATTCAAATATTTCGAAAACAATAAAACCTTCGAGGCTACGCCTCTCGGATTTCAATTGTTTTCTCAATATTTGGATCCTATGACTCCTGCTGTACAAACGGTATTTGTGGCTTTTCACCAACTGACACTTGTTTAAGAAGCTCAGGGTTTATGATATAAATAGTTATACCAGTGCCTATTAATGCACACATCTTCTTGTCCTCAGCTACGACTTCAACAAATGTACTTAAATTAGCTTGCATAGATGTACATGCAACTTTCTTTACTTCTTCGTACATAAAAATAAGAGTAACTAGAACTAAGTACTATTAGAAATGTACGAGGATAATATGTTGCAAGATTCTCTCGGGCTTTGGAATTGTGCAGGGTTTAAGAGATATATTCCCCCGAAAATAACAAAGAAAACCGGGCCATGTGAAAAATAATAAACATTACGTAGACAGGACTGGAAGTTAAAAGTCGAAAGTGTGAGATTTATCACATGACACTATACACCGTCTTTATTTCCAACGTTTCCTTAACTTTTCCTAATGTAAAACCAATAACTAATGATGGAATATCATTACTTAATTACAGTGTCATGAATAATATTGATAACTAAAGTTAGACAGTTAATCAAATCAATGTTTCATAGGCGTATCAAAGCCCATACGCTTGATATAATACAGTAACTTTGTTGACGAGTTTGAGAAATCGTTTAAAAAAGATACAGAAAACAACTCTTTTGTTTGTCATGTTTGGGCCTAGTCTGTCAGGAATGAAACAACTGAAGCGGCAGCATTCGATCACTATCTTTTGTAGGTATACTAGTATTACTTTCCTGCGTTATGTATATATTGCGCAAAACTAGTCATATGTTTTGATCTATCTGCATCCCTATTTCTAAACATAAGAGGTGAAAACTAATAATGAATTCTTTACCTGAGCAATGTCGTAACTAACTCAGTTGAGAAATCATGAACATTATACGTTATTATTGCTGGAATAGCTTCGTAATAGTCGAGCAAAAACACCATAATCCTTCCCAGCAAGCACCTGTGGCTTATCATACTCGACCACGTGACCCTGGTCAATGACGATCACCTTGTCATAGTCCATGATAGTGTTCAGTCTGTGTGCTATGGCCAGTACTGTGCAGCTGGCAAACTTCTGTCGAATTACCTCTTGAATGAGGTGGTCCGTCTTGAAGTCCACGTTAGCCGTGGCTTCGTCCATCACCAGTATTATTGTACACCTCTGCAGCAATGCACGCGCAAGACACAATAGTTGTCGCTCTCTAACGCTACAGCCTGAACCAGATTCTCCAACACAGTACTCGAGATGACCATCAAGTTTCACTATTGTACTTCCAAGCTGTACTTCTGCCAGTGCTATCCAGATGTCATCATCTGTAAATCGGTTAAATGGATCCAGATTCTTCCTCAAGGTGCCTGCAAACAAGACAGGGTCCTGGGTAATAACGGCAATAGCTCTTCGAGCGGCCTGTATATTAAGTGTTCCAAGATCAATACCATCGATGAAGACTTGCCCTTGTGGGTTCGGCATTCGGAACAATGCCGCCACTAGTGAAGACTTTCCAGCTCCAGTACGTCCGGCGATACCAACTTTCTCTTTGGCTTTGATATCTAAGTTAATGTCTTGTAACACACGAGGACCGTCCTCCAAGTACACCAAGGCCATATCCCTTCACTTGGCCAGTCTTCTGGCGGGAGGGTTTCTCTACTGTAGTCTGGCTGTGAAGGTAATTGGCTGTACGTTATAACTCGTTCTGCAGAAGTCATGTAGCTTTCAGCCTCAGCTCCAGTACGGATACCAACCTGTGTAATACCGAGAACGCCTATCACAAACGAAAGTAGCATACCAGCAACACCTAGAATACACAAAACAAAATTAATGGAAAAGATGTAACATGTTTTATATTCCATGGCCTTTCTTCGATTTTTGTTTTTGGAAATGTTCACTATGACACTTCTTTTAATATCATGGATGCGCTAGCCCCGAAACGAGTTATTGGGATAGATGAAATAGTGTCACTCACTAAGGTGTTAGCACGCCTGAAGCCTGAGGTTATTAAGGCATGGGTTAACCCTTATTTTGTCTAAACAAATGTAAGGGGTAGTCAAAGCCAATTTATAACGTATCCTTAAGATAAACACTTGGCTTATAGCAACCATATTGGTAAATATTTAATAAAGGTTTATTTTTTAGTGGTGTAGGGTCGGTGAACACGTGACCTGTCACGCCGCTATTTTTCGAACTATCATATCAAAAAGTCCGAGTTCTTTCTCATATTACACTGTAAATTCAAAAGAGCTGTTTCATCCCAAAAAGACAAATCAGCCCCAAAGGCACTAGAGCTGATTTGGCCCTTATAGGGATCGTTTTGAAAAATGAGGCCAAATCAGGCCCAATAAAAACCAAATTGACACCATAGATTTCTAATTTGACCCCTTTGTGTCATTTTAGTGCTACAATAAGCGCCAATTTAGCTTTTAAGCAAGGGTCATATTGACCCCATTATTTCTAATTTAGCCCTTAGACCATATTAGTTAGTTAGTTAGGTCGGTCGCCAGCCCGGACCATATGAATCCTCTTCCTCCAGTCACTTCTGTCCATCATTGCAGTTCTTATTTCTCCAGTTGTTGCTAACCCAGTGTCATCAAGCAATGTGTCAATATAAGTCCTCTTCCGCTTTCCTCTGTTGGTTCTCCCTCCATGCGGCTGCCATAGCACAAGTTTTGATGCTTCCTCTTCTTCATGCCTTACACAGTGTCCAGCGAGCCTCATCCTCCTTTCCCTAATCTTAACTGACACCTTTGGAAGGGACCCGTATAGCTCATCATTGGTGACATGATCTCTCCAGGAGACATTTAATGCTGCTCTCAGCATCCTCGTGTAAGTGCCATCTATCATTTTCTCTGTGGTTTTGGTGATGGTCCAAGTTTCACAGCCGTACAGCAGAACACTTTCTACAGTTGCAATGAACAGTCTTATCTTCATCTCTTTCTTTAGGCCGGATTTCCAGATCTTGCTCAGTTTGTTGCATGCTGTCCAGGCTTGTGCTTTTCTAGTGTTGATGTCTTTCAGAGAGTCGTCGATCCAGGAACCTAGGTATTTGAAGTATTGGACCACCTTGATCTTCTCCTCCTTTTGTGTGCGTATATCCTCTACTTCTTGATTGTAGATGATGACCTCTGTTTTCTTGGCATTTAGGTGCAGTCCAACTTTCGCTGCTGCATTTTCAACATCTATCAACGCCTTCTGTGCTTCTTCGATCAGGTTGAGAGTTAGGGCTATGTCGTCTGCAAAGTCAAGGTCATTTACCTTCACTTCTGGATGCCTTCTGCTTCTTTCTGCTCTATGATGAATCCAGGGTTGTTATTCTTCTCTATCGCTTGTCTCATGGCATAATCCAGTACTATCGTGAAGAGGTGTGGTGCCAGTGTGTCACCTTGCAGAACTCCAGCTACGATGTCGAACTCTTCTGTTTCCCCATCTGGAGAAAGAACTTTTGCTCGAGTGTTTTCGTACATATAGACCATATTAGTCCTACAATAAGGGTCAATTTAGCTTTTTAGCATGGGTCGTATTGACCCCATTATTTCTAATTTGGTCCTTAGACCATTTTAGTCCTACAATAACGGTCAATTTAACTTTTTAGCTTGGGTCATATTGACGCTATTATTTCAAATAATTTTTCCTACACACTGTTATTTTCAGAGTTATTCTTACTCCACTTATGGGGTTAAAATAACTCAATAAAGGAGTTCGTTTAACTCCCACATGGGAGTTGAACTTTACTATACTCTCTATTGAAGTCAATTTAACTCTCTCAAAAGAGTTATTGCTTATAAACAATGCTTGAACATTTAATTCCAAGTTATGAGTTGTTTTTACTCTTGTGATTACAGAGATAGAGTTGAAATAATTCCCACTGAGTAAAATTTAAGGAGTTAAAATCACTCAATCGAATGAGTAAATAACTCTACCTTGGAGTTAACTGAAAGCTCTTTGGAACCACATAGGCATGAAGTCTGGCGTCATGGACTGATTCCTATACCATAGACCGCAGCGAGCGGATATAACATAAAGCCGCAGAGTCCGGAAATTTTCTCAGATGCGAAGAACTATTTAAATAGTTTCTACTTTGTGAGGAAGTTAGCATGTACATTTACATTGCTTATGCATTACTAAATGAAAAATATTTCAAAAGTACGAAATAATATTATGAAAATAGTCCAGAAGAGTCCGCAGTTGTTCCGCGAGTACAACCGTATCTCCTGGTGCACAAGTAGAGACTAGTAACTACAGTACTGCAAATTTGTCAGCGGCAACGCTCATGAGTATCAGGTTTCGATTTCGGCGGTACTTCAACGGTCACGATCAACGAAGCAGTTTCTGGTTTTGAGCGGTCTTTTCCTACAACTTCAATGGATTTACAGAAGGATAGCTAGTTTAAGAGTTTTGGAACCAAGCTAATAACTTATCAAGACGTCGTTTGGACCGTGAATGGCTATTTATGGGCTGGTATCCTTGGAGGAAAACGAAACACTAAAGACAGTTCGAAGATGATAGATGGTAAGCCTTGCATCAGTTTAAAGTAATTCCTAATTTACCTACAAGTAGATATGTTGATCAGTCGGTCCCTTAGTAATACTAACAAAAATTAAATGAGTATTTCATGGACAAACTAACTGTGCAAAAACAGGATGAGCCGGGTTGTCGCAGTGGTTAAGCACTTCTCCTCCCACCTCTGGATCTGTGGGAAATGGCAAGATGTTGATTTTTTTTTTAGTTTTTTTAGCCTTATAGGGCCCAGGCTGGATCACCAAAGTGGCGCTATACTGTATGAGTTGAGTTTGTTGGTATCTTATATATTACCCTTGCTTCGAGGGTTTTTCTCCGTGTTCTCAGGTTTTCCTCCCTCAATAAAATCCAACACGCTAAATTCAAATTCAATCTGCAGTAATTTAGCCAGGTCCTGGCTAAGATCAGCCCCATGGTGCCATTGCAAATTCAAGGTTATTTTTATCAGTCAACATGCACCTCTGTAGGTTTTCGCATGGTCTTTTTTTTTGGATGAACAGGTAAATGTTGAAGACCTAATTTTGTAGGCAGGACTCCTTTGAGGACTTACGTTGGCAAACATTGATTACAAAATAATATTCTTAGCTTCATGTTAAGTCCTGATATGCAATAGCTACATTTACAGTATATACATGTAGTGTGTATGTTGGCTTAATATTACCTGCTATCGTATCTCCGCCGTTATCATGTTATTATTTCGAACAAAGAAAAGCATTTATTCTAGGACAAAAAAAGTTTATTACAACACAACGATACGACTCGAAAAACGCAGTAAATTTTAATAATACAACATTCACGCTACATCGCTATTAAATTGGACGCGTCCTGCGATTATCGTGATGCTATTAATAAATGGTGAAAGGGGGCGGAGATGAGGGGGGGACGTCACTTTAGACAAAACGGCATTTAGAAACAGTTTTTCATGACCTTAAAATACAAGAAAAACAAGAGGTGAGTGCATTAAAGAAACAGCATATGTTTACAAAAAAATGTTCGGCACGTAGAGGCACCGGCGAGTCTCGATACGAATATTGTCCCAGTCACGCAACACTGAGCCGATCCATCATACCGATGCATGTCGACTGCTACTGTTCAGTTTATCTTTAACATTACTGTTTCTGTTAGAGGCAAAATGTTTTGAATAACCTTCCAAAGCCCAAAATGATTTTGTACGTGTTGCTGATGTTCAATTTGTTTTATCACAGTTAGAATACGTGAAGTTTCGGGATGAACTGTTAATTGACCTTCCGTGTTGTCAATCACTTGCCGAGCAAGTTTATTATACCCGTCTTTAAAATCAAGAAAAGTGAAGTAAAAGTTTGCAAATGCCATATCCTTGAGGTAAGTTGTTTTCCAATTCTCAGGTTTCAATTTAAGTTCGATATTCACGTCCTAAGTTAGATTTGTGCTCGAAATCTGTAAACAGGCGGACAATAACAAAGAGTTAATTATGCAATTGTCTCGAATTTTATTCAAAATTTCTCCAAATTCGATGGTTTCGTATGAAGCGCAAAGTAAATTACCCATTCCAGATTTTAGATATGTGTTAGCTCAATGTGTAAACACTTCATAGCTAGCTTTTTAGAAAAATCGAAGGTGAGGCACTTGGATAAAATTTCCATCGCGATTTTGATGTGGAATCAATATTTCTGGCGGTTGAAAAAATACGAGTCCTAAATTGTGATTGCTCGCCTCTCGAATTATTGCCAAGATCAAAATTTCAGCCAGAATGAGACGTTATAAGTATATCGGGACAGATTTTTGGAAGGTTGCTTCACTTTTGCATACGAGAGAAGTTTTGAGACCTGCTAATTTCACAGGAAACCCAAGCTCTGTTTGTGTTTTAAATTATAAGGGTTTGTATGAGATTTTTAACGAGTATTTGGTTGTATCCGTTAGGCCAGAAATACTGAAATAAAATCAATGAAAACTCCTCTGAAGTCTTTATCTGTTCTTCATTGGGATCTGTGTGCAATTTTAGCGTATTCTGTTGAAATGTTACCCCTCGACCTCTCCAACTAAGAAAGAGTCTACACCAGGCACTTCTTTTTCTCCTTTCTCAGTTTTATTTAATCTTTTCCTCTATTTTAAACAATTAGAGCCGCCTCCTACATATAAAAACATTGTTGTCTATTGGCTCTCAGGCCCCAACCGTGCACGCTTATGACCTCGATTTTCAGTAGTGCGATGATGAGAAAGATATCATAACAAATTCCCTCGTTACCTCGTAATTACATAAAATCTTGTGAAAATATCGAACACAACAGTTTTAGTAAATTAAGGTACGGTACTTTACATGCGATCATTCGACCCCGGATTTGAATCAACAGAAATCCCGTTAAAATTAACTGGTACATTAATTTGCTTATAAACTTAATTACCAGGCTCGAATCGAAGAATAAAAGGAAACAGATATCCCAGCTTTTCTCTTCTACGCAGCGAGCTTTCCTTCTAGCTCTTATGATCTCTTGAACGTCGACAACATGTTTATAACTTCACAGTATCATGGGTTTTTAATAGTTGAGGCAATGGGCTCCTGGACCCTGGTTGGGGCTTGAGAGCCAATAGACAACAGTGTTTTTCATGTAGAAGGCGGCTCTAATTGTTTAAAATAGAGGAAAAGATTAAATAAAACGGAGAAAGGAGAAAAAGAAGTAAACAAAATTGTTTCTTAGTGCCTGGTATAGACTCGAACTCCGGTCGTTGGATCGAAAGCGCGCGCTCTAAACCACTGTACCATAGAGCCAACTTACGTGGAGGCGTTTTCAAAATAAAATATATACGTACGTTCTGAGCCCGTGAACTTTTGGCAGCTGGCCGTTGCTAAGCGTTGCCAACTTCTCCCAGTCACGAATCCCAACGGGCGGATTTGTTTGAAATTAGGTTCGATTTAGGCTCGAGAAATGGGGATTATTTCAATTAAATGGCACGAGGCTCTTCGAATAGATACTGTTGTGCTATTATTTGAGGTCTAGTTGCGGTTGGCATTGATTTTGAATGAAAATTCGAGCGCGATGTTAGAGTGATTGGCATCGAGAAATGGCGGTTGCGTCCGTCCTTGCCTTCTTTCTTAGTTGGAGAGGTCGAGGGATAACATTTCAACATAATTCGCTGAAATTGAATGCAGAGCCCAATGAAGAACATATAAAGACTTCAGGGGAGTTTTCATTGATTTTATTTCAGTATTTCTGGCCTAACGGATACAACCAAATACTCGTTAAAAATCTCATACAAACCCTTATAATTTAAAACACAAACAGAGCTTGGGTTTCCTGTGCTAATTTCACCTTGGAATTTGGCTGTTTTGAGGCTGCCGACAGCCAAAATCAATTTCTCGATTTTCTCAAAATTCGGGCGGTATTTTTAAAAACAAACACCAGCACGTTGATTTACTTGGTAATACCTATCTGTAGACCTAATACGAGCGAAATTTCGATTTGCTCGATATTTACAGGCATTCGCTCTTAAGTTCTTTATCATTTTCTAGCATGTCACTTTTTAAAACACTGGAGTTGATAAGTTTGCTGCATAAAGCTTACAATTAAGGTTTTTAATAAGTTCTCAATATTTCATGGCCAACCGTATATCAAACATAGGAAAAAAACAGTTGAAAATAACTGACTCCCTCTTTAAGAAAAAAGAGCTAGCTAGAAAACATACTAGTACAGGTGCCAGAGACTAAGATTGCGATATGGTTACTTAAAGACACATGATAACACAAGACAAGTTCTTCAAAATTAAATATTTTATTTATTTTTCTTCTTCTAGAATGGGAAAACTTCTACATTGCAAATACAGAGCTTTGGCTTCCTGTGGTGCCGTTCGTCAATGTTTCGTGTACTCTCCAAAGTTATAAACCTGAGAAATTAACCCCGTAATTACTGGTTTATATAACATAGTATAAAAGAAAGAAGGAATCTGCTCAACTATTACAATACTATTCGTTTAATTATGACTACTTTACCTTCCTTGTTTACCTTGTTGAGCGGCCGCCATGTTTGGCAAGAATCAGAGATTCGAGATGAGTTCGTTTGAGCGTCCAAACTCTATTTTACCCAGCATATTTGTCGAAATACTGGATCATTAGAAAAGAAAATTTAAACCTTTCCTTTCGTTCTGTATCAGACTTATTTCGCAAGGAATTTGGTAAGAAAGAAAGAAAAACGCTTCGAAGTCCAGCTATGATACCACGGGTCAGTCAATCTCTGTTGGTTGTCAAGGGAGAGCTGGTTAGCTTGCAACCCAGTATGGCGTTGCTATGGGCCAACAAGTCACGTGACCATCTGTTGCAAAAGGCCTATTTGTGATCAATATATCGATATTGTTGTTTTCACTTTGAATACAAAAAAATCAAAAGTGATTACCAACTTTGTGTTGAAAATGTTTAGCTTGTTACAGACACACATACTGTATTACATACTAATCACGAAATGCTAGTAACTTGAAAAAACAATTGTCACGAGTGGAATATTCACGGAATACCACAAGAAAACATTGCATATTAACTATATTCCGGGGGGGAGGGGGATATTCCCATTTATAGGCTATACAGGTATGTGCCGCTCGACAGGGTATGGTTTTTGACAATTCTTAGTCTGGAACAGGGTATATAAATCAGTTTTGGTCTGGAACAGGGTCGTAACTTTTTGGAAGGGCCTTAGGACACTTTGAGTTATTCACGTTCCCTTGCCGCTGCAAACAGAGTCCATTTGTCTGTTTATGATTGGAGTGGCAAGTGGAGCACAACGTCTCGCGCGTATCATATCAGTCGCTAGCCTGGTCTGGAACAGGATATATTTTTGCCTTTTTGCCTGGAACAGGGTATGTTTTTGTTGTTTCTAGTCTGGAACAAGGTACCTTTTTTGCCATATTGTCTGGAACAGGGTTGCAAAAATGCAATTTCTTGGTCTGGAATAGGGTAAGGGTTTCAAAGGCTCAGTGGCACACCCCCATCCTAATTTTAGGTGGTGGAAAAAAACGTTTGATACAACCTGTGGGATACCGCCAAATGTGCAACAGCTTTCCAGACTTCTGACTCGCTGTATTTTTCATGGCATGGGGTAAATATCTATATCACTTCTGTCTGGTAAATAAGAAATATACAAAGAAGAGCCTCCTTTGAGTCTAAACTTGGTCAGTTTGGGTAGAATGTTTGGATGCTTAATGCAAAGTAGAGGTAAAATGACAGCATAAATAATAGTGGCCTTAAGATAGCCAATTGGTTGCCAGTGAAATATTGGACCACAAAAAAACATTTGCAGTTTTTAACTCTGAGGGAAGATAACACTGATCCTCAAAATCAATAGTATGTTTTTAACCAGGCAACATTTATTTGCCAATATTCTACTGGAGTTACATGTACCTTCATAACACATGTTGAAGATACGAGTAATGATTGAAATGGTGACAGTAAGAAGGGTGTATGAAACATTAGAATTTTTTTATTTCAGCACTTTTACCAAAACCTTAATGAATTGCCATGTTTAGTTATCTTAGTTATATTTTTATAATATTGCTCTCTGATTTATTTTCCAATTAGAACTACTGAAATACTAAAACAAATTGCATACACCATTCTTGCTGCAGATCCCCCCTCCCTTCAGTAGATAGCTGGGATCATGTATTATATGACTTCAAGGCCAGAAATGAAGAGGGAAGGATAAAATTAATATGACTGAAGTTTTGTGGATAAAGTCTCATTATTTTAATCTCACTCCAGTATTTTATCCCTTTTTCCTAAAACTTGAAATCTATAGAGCAGAGCCCTTGTTTGAAGCAATGATATAATCCTGAGGATTCTGGTTTTTTTTTGTAAAACATGTCATTATGTACTCTAATATTACAAGTTAGAAATGTACTACTCAATGCTGATTAAACAGTTTTTTTTCTAAAATCTGCATCCTTATAGTTCAAAATTTGTAGTGCTTTGTTTATGAAAACATGCTAGTATAAGCATTATAAACACCCCAATTGTTCCAGTTTGCCACCCCATAGTTAGAATCAACATTTTTATAAAACTACTTTGCTATACTGTGAAGTTTCTAATATTGTCCTTCCCAATAGTCTCTCAAAATGTTTGGGCTATATTCTTGCCACCTCATTCTTGCAGGTGGGTGGAAGGATTCTTGGCTTTCTCACCTACAATATTTTTACTACAAAATTCATTCCTTTTGTACCATGTTTCAACTATAATAATTAATTTAGTTGTAAATTTAGAAATATCTATGGTAAATTGTTGTAATAAACTAACAGTACTCTGTCATTTTACCATTCATTTATATAGTTTGTTGTTGCTTCAGTTCAGTCCGCCGAAGGCGAAGGTTCACATTACATGTAATTCACAGACAAACTCCCACATCATGCCCATCGGCACGTCAAAAAATACGCTTAGAAAATCCACTGCACTTCTCCAGCATTGACTTGCAACGTGTCAGGATGGTAAAATGGTCCCTTTCCTCTTTGACCACTCCAGCCAGTGCCAGTCACAGTGGAATCTCTTTCGGTGAATCACTCGATCCAGTTTATAAGATTACCGTTGATGACAGTGGCACAGCACAACGCAAAAAACACTGATACTTTTCCCTGCAAAACACATATGTTGCTTACTCTTGTTCCGACGGTCAAATACAGAAGAACAAAGGCTTATTTGCCGAACCGAACCAAGCTAACGTGGTCTTCCTACCGACGGTTCCGCCATGATGCCCTCTTCATAAACATACATCACATCCTTCGTAACATAAATTTCACCTACATTACGACCTAAATGTATTTAAAATGCCATAGAAATGATGCCTTACAATTTGGCAACATGTGAAAATAAATATACTGAAAGTCAGATTGGAAAAACGGCACAGAGCGATCGAAAAGAGCGCATTTTTCGACTCTGACAAAAGATGGCGGCCAGCGTCTAAGCGCGCAAAACGTAATGGTCCGTCCTGGGTCTTTAATCGAGTTGAAATTCGGGCTTCCAGACCCGATTCACTCAAGCAGGAACTTGGACGGAAAAATTATGTTAAAAAATATACCGTATGACAAGTATAAGAACGTCCATATTAATTAATCTTTACACATCCTGTACATAATGTATAGCTGTTTCTTGTGCTTTTGCTAAGTTTGGTTCAACTGTGTACTACTGATATACATAATGTATAGCTGTTTCTTGTGCTTTTGCTAAGTTTGGTTCAACTGTGTACTACTGATATACATAATGTATAGCTGTTTCTTGTGCTTTTGTTAAGTTTGGTTCAACTGTGTACTACTGATGTACATAATTTATAGCTGTTTCTTGTGCTTTTGCTAAGTTTTCTTCAACTATGCACTATTGATGTACATAATTTATAGCTGTTTCTTGTGCTTTTGCTAAGTTTGGTTCAACTGTGTACTACTGATGTACATAATTTATAGGTGTTTCTTGTGCTTTTGCTAAGTTTGTTTCAACTATGTACTACTGATGTACATCATTTATAGGTGTTTCTTGTGCTTTTGCTAAGTTTAGTTCAACTGTGTACTACTGATGTACATAATTTATAGGTGTTTATTGTGCTGTACTACTGATGTACATAATTTATAGCTGTTTCTTGTGCTTTTGCTAAGTTTGGTTCAACTATGTACTACTGATGTACATAATTTATAGGTGTTTCTTGTGCTTTTGCTAAGTTTGGTTCAACTGTGTACTGCTGATGTACATAATTTATAGGTGTTTCTTGTGCTGTACTACTGAGGTACAAAGTTTATAGGTGTTTCTTGTGCTTTTGCTAAGTTTGGTTCAACTATGTACTACTGATGTACATAATTTATAGGTGTTTCTTGTGCTTTTGCTAAGTTTGGTTCAACTGTGTACTGCTGATGTACATAATTTATAGGTGTTTCTTGTGCTGTACTACTGAGGTACAAAGTTTATAGGTGTTTCTTGTGCTTTTGCTAAGTTTGGTTCAACTGTGTACTACTGATGTACATAATTTATAGGTGTTTCTTGTGCTTTTGCTAAGTTTGGTTCAACTGTGTACTACTGATGTACATAATGTATAGGTGTTTCTTGTGCTTTTCCTAAGTTTGGTTCAACTATGTACTACTGATCTGGAAGCGGAACGTCACCTTCGGCACATGTGAATGTCTGATAAATGTGGATGTCATTTTTCGTTGAGTACACAAGATGGTTACTCAAAGATTGTAGTGTCACTAATAGATTTGTTCGATGTGTGTGATGATTTCCAAATGCAACGTCATGCATTCCAGTTTGCGCCGTTGCGAGGCAAAATATCTTCACGTTGCAGCTATGGGCATGCACTCAGGCTCCATTGTATTCATGATAAATAATTATAAACGAAAACCTACTTGTGATGTAAACATATGCACGGATCTGTCCGCGGATATTTTCTGTTGCGAGAAGCGAACAGTTTACGTTTCCGAGACAAAACTCGAGGGAAACTGAGAGTTTTGAGGGACATATAATGTCCAATGACAAATATCATACAGTTCATAGTGAAGCTCCTCGCTTCTATCTTCTATTTTGATTCTCATTAGTAATACGCAGTATTGTTTCATTACTATAATTATATTGTATGCTTATAACACTGCTGAAAATGATTTGCAATTCAGATATTCGTGATACGGACGGGACGGAAGCGGACTCGACGTCGTGTACGTTTGAGCGTGTAGAAATTTGAAGATATTTCGCTTAGGGTGAGTTAACTCCTCTTAAAAACTTACCATTGTGGTTTGCCGTAATTGGTTTAATTCCCTTTATGTTTATGAAGTGGTATTTCCGAGCTCTCATTGTGAATTGTAAGGCCTACGGCAAACGTCGAACTTCAGTTGCGCCGATGCTATTAAAAAATAGGTTCGGTAGAAGATCGACTTAGCTATTATATTAGGGCCGACGTGGCAGCAAACGTCGAACATATGTCGATCTTAATTCACTTGCGCCTAATTAAATCATGGGAACTAACACGTGTCCTGACGCATTTCACTTTTCGCCCGCGGCTAGTGATATGGCGAAATACAGCGCTTGGCCGAATCTAAGAAGGGCCTTTCTGTGGAAAATGATTGTCCAAAACAGAAACAGAAGAATGGTGTTCTACACAGCACTCGGTGCCGTGTATAGGAGACGACGGTTGTTACTGCAATTGGCGCTATTGGCCGTGTTTCTAGCGTTTGCGAGTCAAGCATTGAAACCTCTGTTAATAGTTAATCATGCCGCAGTTTTCAACGACATTCTGGATGGTTTGACTTCATATGGTAGAAGCGTTTCAAAACGAGCTATATCGCAACATTCGCAATAGCCAATGCATGCTTCTTCCGGTATTCCAGCCAGGTGCGTCTTCATTACTTTCGATGGAATACTTAGCATTTATAGACCCATTCGAAAAATGGCGTCCAATCAGTTTAAAAAGGTATTGTTCTGGTAACGTGAACACGAGGCTAGTCAGTCCACACAAAAGCTTTTGAACTTGTAAGCGAGGCTAGTCAGTCCTAAACAATAGTTAATTAAATTGGACGCCATTTTTCGAATGGGTCTATTACAAAAGGGCATTTCGCATTTTATGTATTAATAAAGTGATGGTCATTATACTTTTAATCCATAATTTGTCTATGTCAATAAAACATAAAACATGGTAGTAAAATATGACACACTTAGTTTATAACCTTTGGAAAGCTGATCGATGCTCTGACACACCTATTTTCATCGGTATTTTTGCGCCGAAATGGCCACATGCCGGCACAAAATAGCGCCTTACACCTCATTATCACCTCATGGGACCTTAGGCCTTTAGGGAATCCATCTTAACTTATAAAGGACGCCATCCAAGTAAGCAATCTCTCTCAAATGCGTACTGCCGGATAGGGGGCAGGAATCGGAATATATTCTCCCTTTTTGTATTTTAACTCACCCTCCTCCCCTCAGCGACGGCGATCCACTTGGCCACACCTCTTAGCATGCACGTAAATTATCTCTCACCCCATACTTAACTACTTCCGTGCATGCCATAGAGGTGCACATTACCGATGAAAATAATATCACTATTTGCATCAACTGAGGACAAAATTTCTCCCTGTAAGCATCCCTAACCATGTTTTTCACCTGTTCCCATAGCCTGAATGTCAGCTGTCTCAATTGGCTACTGTTCCCACAGCAATTGCCATCTTTCTAAGCTAGGCTCACAAATGGATGCAAGGTGGGTTTTCCCAGCCCTGTGAAATCCCTTCCCAATCCTCCAGACAACTGCTTTCCTCTCCAGGAAGCCAGAATGAGACAAACACTAATCAAGCATACTGGAACATCATTTGTGATTTCTTTTTATCACTTTAATGACAGTTGTCTGCCCTAAGTCTCAATCAGATGAATGCGGAACATGACCCTTCCAGACAGAATTGAAAAGAGTGAAGCCAACATGAGACAACAGAACAAAAATTACAAGACTACATAACTGGAATCATAAGCTGGCAGATAGATAGATTGCTTTAGCCATGCATGAGAAACCCATGCTCTTTATTAAAATGGGAGATGAATTTTACAACATTATCTTTTTAAAACCTGTACAAAGTATAATTCACAAAAAAGGCTTTTGTACAAAACAAAGCATGAAGCTACTATAGAATACCATGTTTAACCACCCTCCTCCTGAATCCATGTTTACTCCCCCAGTTATTATATACCCTTCTGTATAATCCCTCCAATTAAATAAATGTCTTTGTCAATAACAATTTATTTTGTGCAATTTAGACTACTGAATTAGTATTCTATATATAGATGAATATACAACAGAGTCCTGATGGTTTTGGTTTAGTTAACTTCAAAATATTTGTTAATTGTCACTATCAAACTTCTGGAACATGGCAGAAAAAAAGTTCAAATGTTGACTGTTTTCTATCTTTGTTGTTTCCTGCCATATTTATAGAGTTGCATAACGACAGTCCCTTTTAATATGATGGGAACCTGAAAACTTCTGTGGATGATATACATATACTTTGAGAATGACATGCAGTGTAAGCTTTTTTAGTATACTGTTCATGTATTGAACATAGGGTGTTATGTTATTCTATTTGTCTAAATACAGATGGTTTTCATACAGCTAATATAAATAGGCCTTTTGCAGGAAATAGTCACTTGCTGATACTGTATATATATATATATATGTATATCCCTTTGATAACTGGCCAACTTCAAAAATTCAGTTTTAGAAAGACCAAAAAATTATTGATTGGAGGTGGGGAATATTATTTACAAGCAGGTTTTCCCAATAACACTTAACTGATGTCATACATTAGTGCCTTTAAATAATTCATTTTTTTTTGCCCTCCATTACAACCACATGATTTTATCCTGCAAAAGGCTCATTAGATTAATATTTTTTAATATACAATTTGATTCACTGCTGTAGGGCAGCCTCTCAGGATTAACTTTTCCCACAAGGATATATAGATTAGAAATCTATATAAAACAGAGGTCAGAAAAAAAATCGAAATCTTCCAGTATCAAAAGCATACATGTGTAAAGCTTTTAATTAATACATCAATTTCTACTTTTCAAAGATTTTTTTTTTTCTGAAGCCTTGCTAAAACTGCATAAAATGATAACTGCATATTAATACAAATGTTTTCTTAAGTGTCATGCACCATGCACCAGTCATTTGAATCCCCTGCTCCAACTTTCTGTGGCCATGAGTGTTTGTTTTCCTTATATTCATATTCTTGAATCTTTCCCACAATTTCGGCTCTGTCTAGGTGTAACAACGTCCTAAAATTCAAAACAATGAACTACAGCAAAACAATACCCTGTCAGAAATACAAAGAACCCTAACCCCAGAATACAATAGTTCACGTTGATATACGACTAGAAAGGCCACGTCTTGGATTACGTCTCCATAAAAAAAACTAGTTAACATGTTTTCCATAACTCCTGGAAGCTCAAGATCAATAGATATATCGAGGGAAAAGCTGTCCATTCCCAGCAGATTACTTCAAAAATATCCAAGTACGAAGACTGACAGCGACAACTGAACAAGGGATCACACTCTACTTTGTTATTCTAAGCTCAAAATACAAGTTCAATCTCATTTAATGTAGGAGAAAGGAATACTTACTACATAGTTATTGATTTTCAATGCTTAATATTGAAATTTTCCGGCTACTTGACGAAATATCAGACATAAAAGACACGCTCGTGACTCCTGTTCGCCGGCAAGTTACGCGCACGTCATCTGTATTGTGTTATTAAACACCAATCAGGGCACTCTAAATTTTTGGAGTTTCCCAGAGCCTTACGATTTCGTCGAGCATGCGCAGTAAGAAATAAGAGAAGGGTCTGGGGTCGAGAATGACAATCAAGCTAGCTCATTGCAGACTGGAGTATTCAGCCAAGCCGCAAAACTGGCCATTGTCGGAGGAAATAGGAGAAAATACACATCCTGTTCCATCAATTATTGTAGAATTTACTGCAACAATAGTTCTGCGACTATTTCACGACCACAAAACAGACACTTTTGCGCATGCGTTAATTTCTTAACTTCCGGTTTCTAAAAATCCTAAACATTTTGCGCGCTTTCACTAAATATCAAACTTTTTCTCGTTAAAATGTTGTTGACCACGTTTTCCACAAAATCTAGCATGTATTTTGGAAACCGACAATAAATGCCAAATGGCTTTTCATTCGCCAAAAAAAGCTTAAAATTGGACTGAAATGTGCTGTAAAATCTTCTTCGTAGGTTCGGAAAATATTCATAAATTACTAGTAGATCAAAAATCGTTGGAGAGTTTTGATTTTGATGACGTCATCAACACGTCACTTACCCTAGGAATCAACTTGACAATAATTATTGCCCACTCTTTAATTTCCTGGGTTTTACGAGGCTTCAAACTTTCCCTAGCAGCGGCCGATTTAAATATGTAAATGGGCCCTTAACTTTTTCTTATGTAAAACCAATAACTAATGATGGCATATATGTTTCTTAATTACAGTGTCTTGAATATTTCGATTATGAAATATTGATAACTTGGTTGACTAAAAAGCTAATAAACGAGTTTGATAAATCGTTTAAAAATAAAAAATAAAACTCTTTTGTTTTTCGTGTTTGGGGCTAGTCTGTCAGGAATGAATCAACTAAAGCGGCCGCATTCGATCACTATCTGTTATAGGTATACTAGTATTAAGTTACTGCGTTATGTATATATTGCGCAAAACTAGGCATGTGGTTTGATATATCTGTATCACTATTTCTAAACATAACAGGTGAAGACTAATAATGAATTGTTCACCTGAGCAATGTCGTAACTAACTCAATTGAGAAATCATGAACATTATACGTTACTATTGCTGGCATAGCTTTGTAATAGACGAGCAAAGACACCATCATCTTTCCTAGCAAGCACCTGTGGTTTATCGTATTCGACCACGTGACCCTGGTCAATGACGATCACCTTGTCATAGTCCATGATAGTGTTCAGTCTGTGTGCTATGGTCAGCACTGTGCAATTGGTAAACTTGCGTCGGATTACCTCTTGAATGAGGTGGTCCGTCTTGAAGTCCACGTTAGCCGTGGCTTCGTCCATCACCAGTACTTTACACCTCTGTAGCAATGCACGCGCAAGACACAATAGTTGTCGCTCTCCAACGCTAAATCCTGAACCAAATTCTCCAACACAGTACTCGAGATGACCATCAAGTTTCGCTATCGTGCTCCCAAGCTGTACGTCTGCCAGTGCTATCCAGATGTCATCATCTGTAAATCGGTTAAATGGATCCAGGTTCTTCCTCAGTGTGCCTGCAAACAAGACAGGATCTTGGGTTATGACGGCAATAGCTCTTCGAGCGGCCTGTATATTGAGGGTTCCAAGATCAATACCATCGATGAAGACTTGTCCCTGTGGGTCCGGCATTCTGAACAATGCCGCCACTAGTGAAGACTTTCCAGCTCCAGTGCGTCCGGCGATACCAACTTTCTCTTTGGCTTTGATATCTAAGTAGATGTTTTGTAACACACGAGGACCGTCCTCCAAGTACACCAAGGACATATCTCTCATACTGACAGCACCTTCACTTGGCCAGTCTTCTGGCGGGAGGGTTTCTCTACTGTAGCCTGGCTCCGAAGGTAGTTTGTTGTACGCTATAACTCGTTCTGCAGAAGTCATGTAGCTTTCAGCCTCAGCTCCATTACGGATACCAAGCTGTGCACTTCCTAGAACGCCTATCGCAAACGAAAGTAGCATACCTGCGACACCTAGAAGAACACACAATACAAAATTAATGACGAAGATGTTTTATATTCCATGGCTTTTCTTTAATTTTTGATTTTGGAAATTTTGTACTATGGCACTTCTTTTAAAATCATGGATGCGCTAGCGCCGAAACGAGTTATTGGGATAGATGAAATAGTGTCACTCACTAAGGTGTTAGCACGCCTGAAGCCTGGGAAGGAGCTTGATGGTATCAAATGGTGTTAGTACAGCAGAGGGTTTCCGAGGTCAAAACAAGGCCTGAATGGAATCGCGCATGGAATATTAAAATACTCAGGTAGTTTAAGGCATGGGTCAACCCTTATTTTGTCTAAACAAATGTAAGGGGTATATAGTCAAAGCCAATTTATATAAGGTATCCTTAAGATAAATACTTATTTTATAGCAACCACATTGGTAAATATTTAACAAAGGTTTATTTTTTAGTGGTGTAGGGTGATCACATGACCTGTCACCTCTATTTTCGAACTATCATATCAAAAAGTCCTAGTTCTTTCTAATATTATAATCTTCTATTTATAATACAGAAGCATTGAGACATTGTGCTTCTTTGTATCTATATCTGGATATTTAACAATTATTCACCGAAGTGGAGGTGAATAGTGGTGGATATTTACCGAGCCGCTTCGGCGCCACTATTCATCGACACTGAGGTGAGTAATTGTTTTAGTATATATCACACTGCAGGTGAATAGCCAGCACCAAATAGTTATTTTATTTTCTGTGAAATGGACAAAAACTCGTGCGGGGTGATCGCTGCTTCGCTCGGAGGTGAATATATAATCATATTGTTTGAATAGCCAATCAGAGTGCGCGAAAAGTGATATTCACTGGTGTGGTATATACTAATAGGAGATATTTTACTCAAACGATAGATTTTAGCGTTCTAATATACTCGACCCAGTCAAAATCAAAGTTAAGAAGAAAGCTACAGATGTGCTTGCAAAAGAACTCCAATGACCAACAACTAGTATGAAATAAATCTCATTTCAAAGAGGTTTAGAACTCGGACTTTTGAAGTAAGTATTTTAGCAATGTGGGTAGCATGACACAGGTACGTGACGTGTCAAGAAGATCAGATCACGTGTTCCTTTAAATGTTCCGTGGTGTAACTTAATTAAAACGCTGATGAATTTGTTCAAAAAGTCAGTTTGTTAACGAATTCTGAACGTTTTTAAGCAAAGCAGATGAGACCCATACTCTCTACCTGAGAAACACAGTTCGGCACTAGTTTAATTGAAATCCTGGGCTAAAAATATAACTTTGAGACGAAAAATAACAAGAAGCTGCACGCAGCTTGAACTCCGGCGTATCTCTGGTAACACGGATGATCTCATATACCTGCGTGTTTGGCAGATTACAACGCACAATCAGATGCGAAAGTACGCACACACAGTCGATCTCATATGAAACTCCACACGAGTCAGAACACGAGCGACTTCAAGTAAGCCAGGCTACCCTAGGGTAACACAGGTAGCCCAAAAATACTCGGATCCAAATACTATGATCATCTGGTCTAAATCTCCACATGAGTCAGGGCACGAGTGAACACGAGTGCGCAGCGGTTCAGAATTTAATTAACAAAAAAAAACAAAACAAAAAAAATTGTTTTATCGTCTTAGTTGTTTCGGGTTACCTGTGTATCAGAGCGGTACCAACCCAAAAAAATTGCATCCAAATACTATGAGGATCTGATCTAGAACTCAACACGAGAGAACACGAGTACACTAGCAAGCGTTTCATCATTTAATTAAGCAACATTTACAATTAAAACAAATTCTGTTATCGTCTTAGTTTTTTCGGGTTACCTGTGTAAATGTACCCTGGTTACCAGAGGCTCGAAGAAGTTGCAAGTCGCGAGTCGCGAAGCGACGAGCCTCTGGGCTAACTGGGTAGTAATCTCACTTCCATGTTGGATATGCTAATGAGAGGATCAAATATTCAGTCAAACAGGATTTTCTGTTTTGACAGCTACGTGACACGCTCGTGAATGCCCGGTTCGAAATACAATTCAAAACAAACTTGTCTCGTGTTACGGATAACTTCTAAAACCCCCGTGAAAAAGTTAAAATCTACTCAACGTGCAACTTTAAAAGAGATTTGCTGGACGTGCACTATATATATTCCATTTTCTGGTCGACAAAGACAACATTCCTCTAAATCTAAAGGAGAAAGTAGCCGAAAGGTTGACGGCGCTGCTTGGGATTGAAGTAATCCAGGAAGAGTTCATTTCTTAGATCATTTGCTCGAAATGCAAGCGGGAGCTTGAAAAACTTGAAGCAACCGGCGACTGATCAATGGAAAGTTCTAAATCTCTAGCTGAAAGATCTGCTGAGGTACCGAGAAACTTATAATTCTGCAACACTGCTGGTAGAGGAAAATAAAATCAAGAAGAGGGATTTGCCTGTCGAGTGAAACGATGCAAAGGCAATTCACCAATGTACGATCGAACCAACCCAACGAAATATCCTGACCATTCCTGAGTATCACGACCAAATCAATTCGAACTCGAGCTTGTTGTGCATGTCGACCTTGTTGTCCCCTCAAAGGATAAACCGAAAAGTGCGAAAGTTGAGGTTTGTGTAAATCACAAATTTACAAATTTACATATTTTGACTGGCTCAGAGCCGTTGCGATCGGAATAAGCTGAAAAGTTAAAGACTTCCCGTAGCCTGTTGGTAGGACAGCAGTGATATCTCGTCGTTTCACAAAGCTAATAATCGCTTCTTTTTGGACTTCTTTTAACATTTTGACGTTTGGGAAGCTTTTCAACGCGAAACGTATTGCCGTTCGAAGTTTGCAGTCGCCATATAAAAATAAACTCTTATCTTCGGTAACTGCACGGCACCGAGACAAACTAAAGTGACAGCTGAAACCCTGTTTTCAAAATCTAACCGGTTTAGGTCCGTTAACCAATCACAAATGCCTACAAAACCTGTTGGTGCGATCATCCAATCAGATTTCTAGTACAGATTCTGTACTCATGAAAGTGAGACTTTGGCCCAATTAGCCCAGAGGCCACATTTCTGGCTATCGACCCCAGGTCCACTCGGCCACTCGGTCACTGTGGCCTCTGGAACCAGGGTAGTGTAAATGCCGCGTGAAGCTGCAAAACAGTCGATTGCATTACTACCTGTGACCCCGTGTGTGCCCATGAATCGTTACAGGTGAGCAATGTTTTGATTAGTCTGATATTGTGGTCATTAAAAATATTTATTTGCAGAAGTACCCACGTACAGTCACATCGCTATTCGGTAGTACGCACTTGTTTTCTGGTAGGATTTTTTTTTTACAACCAAAAAATTCCGAGATAATCTATTTTTGTTTTACATTTCAATTCAGTTTTTATTTTACACTGTTTAACAAAGAATTACAAATTAAGTGTCAAATTAAGCAATAGTTATTGTAGAATAGTTTACAAGAAAACTAAAAGTTATTTAACAAGTAACGGCAGTCAAAGGAGCACAAGCTTTCGAGTTGACTGCCGTAAATGGTTGGATAGTAAGTAGATTTGGTTACATACATGTACAGAACTTAAGAACAATAGAGCCTGATTTCTACGAAATCTAATAGAACAAAACCAGTATGTATCCATATGATTACAGAGTTACAAAGTGAATATACAAGAAAAGAAAGACACTAATTAAAATTATTGGAACAAAATATAATAAATATATACATATAAATATATTAACACATAGTACACATACAGTGAATATACAAGTCATATAAAAATATTAAATAGATAAATGAAGAAGGCTTAAAGTTAAATTAAGACTTAAGTAACAAAAAGTGCAAAATATATGCCCTCTGTTATTTTCGGGGTACCTGTGTTATACTTGTGCTAACAAAACAACTATGCGAGGGTACCTTATTTTAAGCATAGCTTCGAACTAAACTGTTGATTGCTGAAGATATCGAGTGCCACTGGCATGGCAATTAAAAACAGCAAATTGCCAGTTGAGAAAACCTTACGAGTTTGCTTAACCGTTATGTGTTTGTTTATCAACGGCCGCATAAATATAAGCTAATATATAATAATAATAATCGATTTATGTAGTGCTATTCTCTAAAGTCCCATAGCGCTTTACAATACAACAAGTATTAAAAACTAACTTACTAACAAATGTTATGCAATAATACAGATACTGTAACGTATCGTTTTAAAAGTAATTCCTTATTTTATACCAAAAAGAAAATTGAATAATAATAATAATGATGGCCATATTTATATAGCGCCATATCAACCACAGTTTCATGGCGCTTTACATATGACTGACATATAATAATGGCTTAAAACTTGGAAAAGTATTATTTCGTTCCGTTTGTTTGGTGCAAGAGAATAATTATTGTTCTTGTATGTCCTGACAATGCATGATGTCTCTATTATGAAACTGGATGTAAAGTATGGTCGCTGTCAGTCTTAAGTATAGTTTAATAAACGAGCAGCAGTGTTTTATCAGGTTTAAAATTCGAGGGCGCAGCCCGATAGTTTTAGACCTGATAAAACACGTGCTGCGAGTTTATTAATCGGCTTCAAAAACTTATAATGGTTACTTTATGACCCATTGAACCTTTGTATTCACAACGCCATGCAAAATATTCGAGTAATAACCGCCTGCGATTACGAAAATCTCAAGGGAATGACATGAAGAAATTCCATACTATGTTGTTTGAAAGCATTGTGCGGCAAAGAACAAGCTAGGGCAAGAATAACCACAGGCAGCCCAATCTCAAGATTTGTGTATTTATACGCTTACAAATATCGCTTGAATAGTTCATATTATAAATCCTTCCAAAACATGTATGTTAGACAAATAAATACACGACTTCATCCTACAATGTTTCAGTTGTGGTTATTCATACCTCTGAGCTCTGCTAGGGTCGTTTCCGCTGTTTTTTTCGAACCCCTTTCCCTCACCTCCTAATAAAATGAAAAGGCTGGAGACAACCGACAAATATACGATGCATAACCTGTAATCTTTGCCACGAAAATCACACTTCGCTCACTTCAAATAACTCCAAACTACGGCAGGCCATAGAATGACAAATAAACTCATCCCAACCCCAATTTTAAGATCCAGTGATACCACAGTATGGAGAAATCAAACAATTTGTCTCCCATTTTCAAGTCCTTCGAGGTTGGCAGCCAACGAAGTTGGACGGCGGAAGTGCAACCGTCAAAACAGCCTCGGTCTGGCGAAGCTATTAGCTGGATAACCGACAAATATGCGATGCATAACTTGTAATCTTTGCCACAAAAATCACACTTCGCTCACTCCAAATAACTCGAAACTACGGTACCCGAATTTTAAGATCCAGCGATACAACATTCTGGAGAAATCGAAGATTTTGTCGCCCATTTCCAAGTCCTTCGTCAGACCGAGGTTGTCTCCTAACCGGGCTATTTTGACGGTTGCACTTCCGCCGTACAACTTCGTTGGCTGCCAACCTCGAAGGACTTGAAAATGGGCGACAAATTGTTTGATTTCTCCAGACTGTGGTATCGCTGGATCTTAAAATTGGGGTTGGAATGAGTTCATTTGTCATGCTATGGCCTGCCGTAGTTTGGAGTTGTTTGGAGTGAGCGAAGTGTGGTTTTCGTGGCAAAGATTACAGGTTATGCATCGTATATTTGTCGGTTGTCTCCAGCCTTTTCCTTTTATTAGGAGGTGAGGGAAAGAGGTTCGAAAAAAACAGCGGAAACGACCCTAGAAGAGCTCAGATGTATGAATAACCACAACTGAAACATTGTAGGATGAAGTCGTGTATTTATTTGTCTAACATACATGTTTTGGAAGGATTTATAATATGAACTATTCAAGCGATATTTGTAAGCGTATAAATACACAAATCTTGAGATTGGGCTGCCTGTGGAATAACCTGCACTTGAAGGATTTGGTGTCGTGGTTGACATCGATAAAGTTCAAGACTTGGAAAGCGATGTGACTGACATGACGGCAGACTCTAAATTTTTGACTCTGGCACAAAGTATGAAGAGGATGTTTGTAAGTTTAATGCACGTTTTTATTATTTTACGGCTTTGAGTTTGGTTTAATAATTGGAACTAAACAGTGGCTCGGTAAACAAATAATGGTAGTTGGATAACTTCATTTAACAAATAGTATCTGTGTATCTCGGAAGTCTGCTGATATTAGTAAATTTAGTGCAAAATGTATTATCTAGGTACATGTACCTTATGTTCCGTGTACTTTTTGCCATCTTTGGGTCTTTATCAGTGAATTCTTAATTAGGATGAAACTTTATATAAAATTTCATGTTCATTAGTATTCTTTATATAAAACGTTCATCCTAATTAGCAATTCAATGAGAAAGCTGAAACATCAATAGAAATTCCAAGAGTTGATAGGTGCTTATCTATTGTCTCAATCATTAACCCCGTTTACCCCTGGGACAGAATTCAAATCCCTCCGCAGGCTTTTTAGAATGATGAGATTTTATCAGGTATAAAGGAGCATGCACGTGACTGATTTGCTTCATCTGATTGGAGAAAATGCTCATGAGTTTTTGAAGTAGTAGTTAAAATATTCGCGTCCGATCTGTATGGGCATTTACAATGGCGAGCCGCTTCTTACTTGTGAAATGAATAGATAACTAAAATCCATTGATATGCACAACATAAAATTTTAACCTTTGATTTCTCCCACCCTGCTATCGATGTGGGATGAATTAGTTTCTCACAAAAACATATCCCACATCGAAGAGACAATGTGTATGCAATAAGAGAGCAGAGCGTAGCATGCAGAAAAACAGGTCCCACATGGAATAGATGGTGTGTACATAATAAGAGAGCAGATGTACTTTGTCATTTCACCCGTCCCGGGATAGGGGTAGTCAGTGATCGGTCGTGAGACTTCCCTCACTAGCTTAGCTAGTATTCTGTACCTGATACAGAATACTACTAGAGCTATAACGGACCATGGGGTCTGTATCACGGACCATGGTGTCTGTATCACGGACCTAAGTGTCTGTATCGCGGACCATGGGGTCTTTATATCGATACAGAACCTGATGTTTTATTAATCAGGTTTCTACGTGGGTATACAGAGGCGATCGTGTGGTGTCATTCAGCACATGGGATTGGCTAGTAACCTTATGAATTATTAATGAATTTTACAAATATATTTAATAGTTGTACCACTTCTTAAGTACTTATTACTTCGTAGTTTATCATATGTACCATTGTTGGTATTTGATGGATTAAAGACTATTATTATTAGATACCAAAAGCATTCTTAAAAAGAGACTTGTTTTAACACTAGAATTAAAACAACTAAGAGAATCAATAGACCTCATTACCTGTGGTAACGAGTTCCATAAAATAGGAGCAGATACCAAAAAAAGTCCGGAGTCCACATGATTTCAATTTATACTTCAGGACCTTGGATAAATGCTGACTTGTCGAGCGTAGCTTCGGGACTTGTGAAGTAAAATGCTCTTGATTGTTTATTTGTTTCATGAAAGAAGTACACATATGTGCTTTGGGTAACGAATTTCATAATTTCTACCGGATTAAAAACACAATCGAGGCTATGAATTTTCCCCGGTGCTTCGAGTATGATTTGATATCGGTAGGAAGCCAGTAATATTCCTTTAGGACCTTTAGATTCAAATTGGGTTTACGAAAGCACAAGCAAACTAATACTCTTAGCTGGTAGTTTGAAATGTACTAGGCATCACAGACACATAGATTTTAAATAGAGCGATAATTAGAACAAAAAGCAATTAACAGACAAACTGAGAGGTTTTTTTCACTCATGAATGCAAAGAATCAGTTCCAATTTATAAGAATGAAAAAAATGAGTCTGCCTAGCAGACTGAGTCCTTCCAGGCTATGTTTCGATTTCCAAAGTCTTATCTTGTTCAGTTTATACGGTTTACAATGACAAATCCAACTTCTATTTACTCTTAACAGCCTTTTAAGTCATTCCAGTGTTTCTTTACGGTTTCTTAAGTCATTTCCAGTTCGGATCATACGGTTTATCAAATCAAATCCAGTACAATAATGACGGCTTATAGATCGAGTCAACTGACCTTCTTCGATTTCCTAAAACGGTCTCCTGTTCAGTTCTTCATTATATTTACGTGAAACTCGCCAGAATTTGTCCCTCTTTGAACAACCTGAATCTCCATTGCAACAGTCATGTGACAACAAATATAGATGCTTTTCTAATCGAATGCCTTAGAGCGAGAGCGTTGTGTAGTACAATTTAACGGTAATCGTTTGCACAGGCGAAACAAAATGTATTTTTCGTGAAGCATGAACCCTAACCCATTGTCTTCGTTGAACGCTTGTATGAGATTAAAGCTTGGTCATATCAGACGAAATTGATCTCGTGTCATTCAATTTAAAGTTCCTTCGAACAATACATTTTTATTTTAGATATCAATTCTAAATCAAGTGAATAGTAGAATGGTAAAATATATTTTGCTTTGAATGCTGTGCCGCTTAGTTAAGGAGGTTTTAATATCCAAAATGCTAATTACATGACACCAGGGGAGGTATCTGCAATCCCTTCTCAGTGGTTGTGAATGGCGTTTCTACTGATATAGGAAAACACATTTCTTACATCATTTTATTTCAATCATGGGTATAACATAGGCTAATTTTCAGACGGTACGAGGTCGTCCGCTCACTTCCTCCCACCTTCCCGTCTGATGGACTTTGGCAGAAACCGTGTCCTGGCCATTGTTTCATTTCGACCAATCAGAGCGAAGGTTTCATTTTTAGAGAACTGAGGTATGCGTGGAATTTATACTCTCTCGCCGATTCTCGACCTGGTCGTCGCCTTATAGATGCAGCTGTGGTAGCCAAGGTCCTTCCGGGAAACGAGGGGTAATATTGCCTTTCTCTTTTCGGGAAATAATTCAGAAATGCCGAACGTTTCGCACGCTTTCTCCAAAGCCATATCAAATCCGTTTGTATCGTCCGCCATTTGGCTTCTCCTTCATGCTGGCTCCACTAGACATTCCACGCATACCTCAGTTCTCGGAAAAATAAAGCCTTCACTCTGATTGGTTGAAATGAAACAATGGCCAGAAACGGTTTCTGCCAAAGCCCATCAGACGGGAAGGTGGGAGGAAGTGAGCGGCGACCTCGTACCGTCTGAAAATCAGGCTAGGGTATAACACTGATAATTAAAAAAAAATGTTTAATTGTAACAAAAAAATGTATAATAATTGATGCCTCCCCTGTAATTAGCAATTTGGATATTGAAACCTCCTTAAAGTGCATACGAAACGAAAAATAAGTTGATCTTATTTGAAAGTCCTTTCGAAATGAGGAAGGATGGCGTTTTCCGTTTGTGAATAACTCATCTCGTTCTAGAGATATTGAGGTTTTTGTAGTATGTAAATTAGATTACCTGTGACGTCATGACATTGACACAACCTGGAGACATATCACAAAATAAAGAAAATCTCTGAAAATAGTGGCTAAAAATAATTGATACTTTGCACATGTATGGTACTAAGGAAAATACACATCAATGTGCAAATAATGACGTTGCCATGGAAACACTCTTGTCCCCAGGCCACTTTCATGATAAAAATAAATTCCTTGATTTCTCCTTCGTAATGTGCAATTTACTGCTTTTGGCGCATAAGACAATTACGAACAATGTAGGCATTGTATATCCGAGGTTTAAATAAAATTGTTTTGTAGAACAGAGTCATGAAGTAAAATAAGATAATATTTTATGTTCAATGTCAAATGAGCCTTGGGAAAAGAGTGTTTCCATGGCAACGTCATGATTTGAACCTTGATGTGTATTTTCCTTAGTACCATACATGTGCAAAGTATCAATTATTTTTAGCCACTATTTTCAGAGATATTCTTTATTTTGTGATTTGTCTCCAGGTTGTATCAAGGTCATGACGTCACAGGTAATCTAATTTACATATTACAAAAACCTGAATATCTCTGGAACGAGATGAGATATTCACAAACGGAAAACGCCATCCTTCCTCATTTCGAAAGGATTTTCAAATAAGATCAACTTAATTTTCGTTTCGTAAAATCTACTATTCACTTGATGTAGAATTGATATCTAAAATAAAATAATAAGGTTCATAGGCACTTTAATTGGTTTTGTCTAATTGCTTGACCTGTTATCTGCTGTCCGCCTAGAACATCTGATCCCGGATTGTATTTTGACAACTATGTTTTCAGTTTGTTGTTGCCTTTATCAATGACTCCTACGGTCCTAGACTAGAAGGCGCCGTAGCTTCACCTGAGTCAACAATACTTCCTCCATATTAATAATTCGGTTAGAGAGACGATTGAGGCAAATTAAGTACTTCATGACGTGACGGTAGCCTTAAACCTTCTAAAACTCTCTACCGAACATTTATCTTTCGACTAATGCGCATGCCTCCTGCTTTATCTTACGATCACAGCGTATCCGACCCACATTGTTAGCGGCTGAACAGGACTGAACATTATTAATAACAAGAAACTGCACGCAGCTTGAACTCCGGCGTATCTTTTGCAACGCTGATGCTCTAATACACCTCAGTGCGTACGTTTGGCACATTACGAACGCACAATCAGATGCGAACGTCCGCACAGACAGTCGATCTGATCACCAGGGTAAACACAAATACAACACGAACACAAGCAGAACATGAGTGAACACGAATGATGTTAAGTAAGCCAGGATATTCTTAGATAACACAGATAGCCCCAAAATACTAGGATACAAATGCTGACAAACTGATCTAAAACTCCACACGAGTCAGAACACGAGTGCACTGGCGATTCATAATTTAATTAACAAAAAAATATATTAAAAAATCAACAATAACAATTGTGTTATCATCTTAGTTGTTTCGGGTTACCTGTTCTTAGCTTACCCATCCACCTGCGTGTTTGGCACTTTACGAACGCACAATCAGATGCGAAAGTATGCACGTATAGTCGATTTCAACTAAAATTTCACACCAGTGAGCACAAGTAGAACACGAGTGAACACGAGTGATTTCAAGTAAGCCAAGGTACCCTAGGATAACACAGGAAGCTCAAAAATGTTCGGATTCAAATACTATGATGATCTCATCTAAACCTCCATACGAGTCAGAACACAAGTGAGCACGAGTGCATAACGCTTCATAATTTAAATAACAAAAACTATAATAAAATAATAATAAATAATTGTTTATCGTCTTAGTTGTTTCGAGTTATCAGTGCGGTAACCTCTTTTTGCATTTCAGGGCTTCCTGCTTATCCTAGGGTACCCTGGGTAAGTTATTTTGGGTTATCTGTGTTATCCTAGCTTGGTCCAGTTGTATCGGGTTACCTGTGTTTTCAGTAAGGTACCGTTTGTTTGTATTTTGGGGCTACCTGTCTTCACATCGCTATTAGTATGCACACAGCCAGATCACTGTTAGTACACACGCACAATCAGTGGATTTGAACAACAGAATACTGGCAATCCAAGTGTAACTCCGTGCAATTAATTCAATGCCAGGACATATTCAGACTCTGAATTTGATTGATCTTGGGAAAATGTTTCGAATTCAATGTCAGTTAGTTAATTGACCTTTAAAATAATTGATCCAGGTTCTCTAAATCACAGAGATCTTAAAATATAGCGCTAATTAGAACAAAAAGTACATTAACAGACAAACTGAGAGGAATTGCAATCAAAAAGAGTTTACTTACAATTTCCAATGTCGTCACTGTTCGAATGTTGTGCCTTTAAACGCTGTACGAACGTTGTGCCTTTAAAGATTCATGTATTGTTGTGATACGCATATGCATGCCTCCTGCTTTATCAGTCGATAAATTAATTCACTTAATTAACAAAAATTATAAAAAAAAAATGTTTTATCGGTCTTAGCAGTTTCGAGTTGCCTGCGGTCTTAGCAGTTTCGGGTTGCCTGCCCTCTCTATGTATTTTCGGTCTACCTGTGTTACACTTAGTTATTTCGGATTACCTGTGATACCAGTGTGGTACCCTCTCTTAGTATTTTCGGGCTATCTGTGTTATCCTAGCTTAGCTCAGTTGTGTCGGGTTACCTGCCTCTTGAATTTTAGGGCTACCTGTGTTCACATTGCTATTGGTATGCAAACACGCACAATCAGTTTCTGAGAGAAATGCTTGAAAATCATAAGCCGAAGGCGCGTGATTTTCAAGCATTTCGAGTGTCCTAGCTTCCAACATTCCAAGTCGTGCTTTATTTCGCCAGTGAGAACGGCATAAAAACGTCTGGTCTATTGCTTTTATGACATGACTATGATATCGCAGGATTACTAGCAATTCAAGTGTATAAATTCAATACAATGACATATTCAGACTTTGAATTTGATTGAAAATAGATCAAAAACTCGGGAAAATGTCCGGCTAAAACTATATGAATAAATGATGGCTGTGAAATGAAACATCAATTTCATAGCAAGAAAAAAAATGTAATTCCTGATGAGAAAGCTCTTCTAAGCCCGCTTCTCAAACTCACAGACCGTTTTACAAAAACATTTGAGCTTATCAACACAAGAGTTCAGTTGACCTTTTAAATATTTGTTTCTGAGGTACGGCATACTCTAAATCACAGAGATGTTAAAATAAAGCGATAATTAGAAGAAAAAGTACATCAACAGACAAACTGAGAGGAATTCCAATCAAAAAGAGTTTACTTACAGAACTTGCGTAACTGAACTTTCGTTTTGGATCTTTTGGTAGTTTATAACGTTGTTGACAGCATCCCACCTTCGTGCACATATGAACTGAAACCCGAAGCTTAACTTTCAGCTAACCTAATATGAATGTCACTTTGTGTGCTGTTTCCTTTCATTCCACAATGAATAATAAACTCATGAAGTAAGCCCGTAGCTTTCAATAAATTTGCCAGTTGTCTGAACAAAACAGCTAGATCTTTTCACGCGGAATTTGACTCCTTTTTACAGACAATGTATGGAAAACTGAAAACACGATTGCATGCTTTCCAGCACAGAACAGCTACATCCCTCAAATTTCGATATGTTATTCTTTTACCAGGTATCTTAAGGTATCTGAAAACTATTTCAGAAATTCGATTTTACGGATTATATTTGGCATCGGATTCCCATACAAACACTGTATTTCGCGCCATGTTTGCACCCTTTTCAAAATGTCGGAATTTACCGCGAACTGGTCTATTTCTCTCACGAGTCACGGCAGAAAACTTTCTCAAGCTACACAACTCGAATTTTGATCCTCTTCACGGTAACGTAACGTCTCAGATATTATATTCCCTACTTCAGCTAGCAGTGTGCATTTTAAGTACTTTTTCCTCTCTCTTGCTTCTTGTTCGTGTAGGTTCCCCACTGAGCCGTATCGCGATCGATCGATTCCACGTAATAAACTCAGTTCGATCCCTTTCTTTTTTCAGACACGTCTTGGCCAGATACCGAAAAAGCCCGGAGTCCATGATTTCAAATTATACTTCCCGACCTTGAGTAAATGTCGACTTGCCGAGCGTAGCTTCGGGACTTGTCGAACTAGTAGCTTGTCGAAGTAAAATGCTCTTGTTGTTTACTTGTTTCATGAAAGAAGTACACATGCTCTTTGGGTAACAAATTTCGTTATTTTTAGCGGATTAAAAACACAATCGAACCCATGAATTTTCCCCGGATGCTTCGAATATGATTTGACCTCGGCAGCGGGAAGCCAGTATAATCCTTTAGATTCAAATTGGGTTTACGAGTGGGAATTTTCACAACCACTCTTTGTAGTTTGAAATGTACTCGACGACTTTAAAACAAAGCGATAACATATAATAATTAACTGAAACAAGATATGACAGACCATAGCGGCATGTAACGCAACGTCGAATCAAATATATTAAGCGCTGCCCAAAATAAACCAATTGTCATCTGAGGACGGATCACGTTTAGTCTATTTGCTTGATCCTGCTATCTGCCGGCCGCCTATAACATCTGACCTCAGATTGTATTTCACTACCTAAGGCCTACGGCAAACGTCGAACTTAAGTCGCGCCGATCCTATTAAAAAATAGGTTCGGTAGAAGATCGACTTAGGGCCGACGTGGCAGCAAACGTCGAACATATGTCGATCTTAATTCACTTGCGCCTAATTAAATCACAGGCAGCCCAAGTTCTGTATCTGCACTGTGTGACTAATACTGTGTTCCCGTATCAGATATCGTGTACTAGAAAAAAATGAAAACAATAAAATATTGAACTTTGAAGAACTTGTCTTGTGTTATCAAGTGTCCGTAAGTATCAAATTTCAATTTTAGCGCTCTGGGACCTGTTTTAGTACGTTTTCTAGCTCGCTCTTTTTCTTGTTTACTCTGTACTATATATATATTAGAAATAATAGAAAGGCAGGAAACCGTTATTTCAATACGCTTACCTTATGCCTCGATTTTCCCCCGAAAAGATGCTCCAATTGATCCAAAATTCCCGGTGGTTATCAATCTCTGGGCGGTAAAGCATTATTTGGAAGTCTTTTGACAAAACCTTTCTTAAAAATGGAGAAATTCCCAGCTTAAAAACGACAAATCAAGATTCTTGCCGTGGACCGATGCGAGGACGGTATGGCCTCAGACCTCGTGACCAAAAGCGTGACGTTAGCAAGACCCCCCGTGATGCAACACGATCCTCTCAGGGGGAGGGTACCGCCAAATAAACAATTTCGCAGCATGTCACGGCGTAAGTTTTGCAGTACCCTCCCCCTGAGAGGATCGTGTTGCATCACGGGGGGTCTTGCTGACGTCACGCTTTTGGTCACGAGGTCTGAGGCCATACCGTCCTCGCATCGGTCCACGGCAAGAATCTTGATTTGTCGTTTTTAAGCTGGGAATTTCTCCATTTTTAAGAAAGGTTTTGTCAAAAGACTTCCAAATAATGCTTTCCCGCCCAGAGATTGATAACCACCGGGAATTTTGGATCAATTGGAGCATCTTTTCGGGGAAAAATCGAGGCATAAGGTAAGCGTATTGAAATAACGGTTTCCTGCCTTTCTAATATATATATACTATAATATAGTACAGAGTAAACAAGAAAAAGAGCGAGCTAGAAAACGTACTAAAACAGGTCCCAGAGCGCTAAAATTGAAATATGATACTTACGGACACTTGATAACACAAGACAAGTTCTTCAAAGTTCAATATTTTATTGTTTTCATTTTTTTCTAGTACACGATATCTGATACGGGAAAACAGTATTAGTCACACAGTGCAGATACAGAACTTGGGCTGCCTGTGATTAAATCACGGGAACTAACTCGTGTCCTGGCGCATTTCACTTTTCGCCCGCGGCTAATGATATGGCGAAATACAGCGCTCGGACGAATCAAAGAAAGGCCTTTCTGTGGAAAATGATTGTCCAAAACAGAAACAGAAGAATGGCCTTCTACACAGCACTCGGTGGCGCGTATAGGAGACGATGGTTGTTACTGCAAGTGGCGTTATTGGCCGTGTTTCTAGCGTTTGCGATTCACCCATTGAAACCTCATGCCGCAGTTTTCAACGACATTCTGGATGGTTTGACTTCATATGGTAGAAGCGTTTCAAAGCGAGCTATATCGCAACATTCGCAATAGCCAATGCTTCTGCCGGTATTCCGGCCAGCCAAGTGCATCTTCATTACTTTCGATCGAATACTGAGTGTTTATTACTAAAGGGCATTTCGCATTTGAGGCAAATGTATTTTGTGACGTTAAAGCACGAACTACACATTTCCGCCGGCTGAGCGCCATGCGGTAAAAAATGACTTCCGATAGTCCGCCATTTCGCCTTCGAAATCGCCTTTGTACAGCGCATGCTCCCCAGGGGGGGGGGGGGGGGGAATCAGTGATTGGGAGTTGGAGGAGATGTTGTTTATACGGTTTTGGCACAATCCATACGATTTGCATGATTTATTTATTATTTTACCTAATTTATGAATTTAGTTCGGCGCGTGTTAAGAACGACATTTGCCGTAAAGTCGCACAAGAGTCGTAATTCCCGACTTGGCTACTCGAACCTCATGCTAGACTCGTACCTATTGAATAGGTCGATCTCAATTGCGGCAAACGTCGTACTATCCATGAGCCTATTTCAAAAATAATAGGTTCGACTGAATTAAGTTCATGGCTAGTTCGACGTTTGCCGTAGGCCTAAGTGTTTCAAGTTTATCAATTACGTATGTGGTCGTAGACTGGGAGGCGCGTAGTTAAGTTTCGCCTGAGTCATACTTCATCCATATTAATATCTCGGTTAGAGAGAAGAGAGAGGCAAATTGAGTGCTTCATGACGTGACGGTAGCCTTAAACCCTCTAAAGGTCTCTACCGAACATTTATCTTACAACTAATGCGCATGCCTCCTGCTTTATCGCTCGATCACAGCGTCTGGGACCCACATCGTTAGCGGCAAAGGTCTGAACTGATCAAATTTTTACAGGACAGAACAATAATGATTAACAAAAAAAACGACTGCATTTTAACACTCCGGCCGCTGCCCTAGCAGCGCTGGAGTAATAATAAAACAAAAACACAGACTGCATTTTAAGACTCTGGCCGCTGCCCTAGCAGCGCCGGAGTAAATAATAATAATAATTAAAAAAAAAGACAGACTGCATTTTAAGACTCCGGCGGATGCTTTTCAGTGCCGGAGTAATAATCTGCAGTATAGAGATTTTTTAACATGTCGAAATAAATGCTTCGAATTCTGAAACGACTTTCTATGCTGACAAAATAATCAAGACCGCTGAAAATATCGAGGTATTGGGCTCTATATTTGTCTTAAGAATTAGATACGTACTGACTGAGTATGAGGGCCCGAGAGCAAAATATTTTCACATTCGGCCTGACCTAACTAAGACAATACCATTTCTACCAAATCTACTAAATCAACAAGCAAAACATCGAACCGACGATTTTTTCTCGACCTGCTTTTTTGAATGGTTTTAGAAAGTGCGCACGGGGACGAACGAGTCATGTGATAATGATAATTATAAAATAACCCACATAAAATTTGTGCTCTGATTGGTTCCTGCTTACGTCAAACACGGTCGTCATCACGTGACTTTTGTGAATGGTTATAGAAAGTGAGCACGACGCCGAACGAGTCATGTGATAATGTTAATTATAAAATAACCCACGGAAAATATGAACTCTAATTGTTTCCTGCTTACGTCAAACACGGTCGTCATCTCGCGACTTTTGTGAATGGTTTTAGAAGTAAAGTTTGCACGGGGACGAACGAGTCATGTGATAATGATAATTATAAAATAACGCACAGAAAATTTGTGCCCTGATTGGTTGATAGCCCTGTTTCTTTTACTCTATCGAAACACGGCAGATTATGCCGGCATCGTGACGTTGAACTCAATTGGAAACTCGGCGAAATAATTCCTACATTTTTCTAAAAATATTGAGTACTAAATTCGATTCGACGAAGAATCAGCTACAGTACTGTAAGAAACGACAATGTGTTGTAGTTTAGAAACAAGCCAATGTTTATTGAACTAAAACAATCTCAACGTACGAATTTTGGCTGACTAAGTTAAGCTGAATTAAAAACTATTATTTGGCAGATTTGACTTGACTAATTTGACTATTATTTGGCTTGATCACACCGGGAAGTCCATGAGGCAAAATGAACTGTTGAACATTCACCCGCAAACATTAAATGGGTTGAACCCATCACATTAAATTTAATGTTGTATGTTGAACCATGACAAAATTATAATCTAAACAATCTCACAAAAATGTGCTCGCATTACAGTCAGAACACGTTGTTTACCTGTGAACCTTAGCTCTAGGTGGGCGAGAACTCATCGTTTACCTGGGAACGTGTTTACTGACGGTTAGGGTTAGGTTTATTGTACGGGTTAGGATTATTATTTTTAAAAGTGAGAGTCGTTCCATCGCAAGTTTCTGTGGCTCATTGGTAAAGTTCTGGTATTGCACACCGAAGGTCTTGGGTTAAAATATCGCGGCGGGGAATCGAAGGTAAGATATAAAAGAAAGCTATATTAAGTAGACAAATTGAGCTTAGAGAGGGATAATGCTGAAAGGAGTTAGGATCCTGGGAAGGGATAATGAGATCGTGAAAGAAATTACATTTATTTTTGTGACTATCATAGGTGAAGATTGCTTAGATTATCATTCGGTGTGGGTTCAACCCACAACATTAAATTTAATGCAACTGGGTTCAACCCATTTAATGTTTGCGAGTCGGCTGGAACATTACGTGTTGCTGTGTATTGTCAATCCAGTTTTAGCATTAGTCCATATAGCATCTCTTACTTCATCATTCTGTGTAATTTTGGGCTCCAATTAATTAAGGTTTTTCATGGCTAGCGAACTGTTTTCAGAACATCAAATTTCCAAGGGAAACTATCAGCCGATAGTTCCGAGACAAACGGCACACTCTATTTGTCGTTATTGTTCATCACAAAATTGTCTTCCGCTCTCAGCGGGCACTATCGCCTGTTAGTTTGCCTCCGCGGACGACAACTATCACGTCACTTGATCGCTTTTAGCCAATAAGCGCGCACCAAAATTTTGTGGTGAACTATATAACGCCTGATATTTTACCTCCACGGACGACAACTATCACGTCAGCTGATCGCTTTTGGCAAATGAGCGCGCGCCAAAATTTTGTGGTGAACCATAATTGCTGATAGTTGACGATGAGCGTGTAACTATCAGCCATATAAACTGAGAGCGAGTAGTCTAATTGTTTTAGTAGAAACCAACTAGCAGTTCAATCTTAAACTGAAACATTTTTTTTTTAACATTTTGACTTCTTCGCAGCCATTCTTTTGCTTTTGAAGACCGTTTTATTTTCGCTACACACTAGACTGCTAGCAAGTCCCTTCTACTACGCAATTTTTAGAATGGCTAAACATGGTTCCAGATGGCTAACGATGGCTAGACATGGCTACACATGGTACGCATAGTTGGCTAGGTCTGGTCTGTAAGTAGGAATGTCTGTAAGTAGGGACTGCCGACTCTTGTACGTTTTGTACCGACCGTTGAATTCCCCATCAGTCCAGCAACCGGACATGCTATTGGTCAGTTTTTACAGATCTGTCAGTGGCTCATCAAAATGACTCGAGTCAGTAATATAATCACATTCGAGGAATAAATGTCTGTTTAATGAAGTACTCCTTTACAGTTCATGAATATATAAATAGCCGAAGCCAGAGGCTTATTTGGCAGTAGTGTCAGGGTCGGTAAGGAGTTTAGAATTTTACAATAGTAAGGTTTTTCAAATTGAGTAACTTAATGTCTTACAAGTATTGATATCCGTCGAGTGTAAAGCTATGGCGTTCATGCAAGTGAAACAGTTTAATACTAGAGATTGCTGACCTTAAATGAGCTTCTAGATCGCCTGACTTAAAACACTACATTTGCAAACAACCTGCTAATGTTTAAGCACTCCATGCTTGGTTTAAACTTTGCGTCAAACTGTCAATAACTTGAACGCTCTTTGTGCAAGATTTCGCCGAGTTCATCGACAACAATCAGTTCGGATTCTCGATCTACTAGGATTCTCAGATTTGTCCGATACTTGATTTTGCAAATACCACTGTTGTTGTTTAAATTAGCGGCAAATATATATCGACTTGCCATTGATTCTTTATCTTGATTTTTTCCCCAGGTTTCTTAGGCAAGTTAAAAATGTCGAGACATAAATTTGAACGAAACGTTCCAGTTGTTATAAATATTCTTAAACGGTGATTTTCAAAGTCTGCAATTATCATATAAACCAAAGAATACAAATACAGTGTCGTCTTTCTCAAATAATAAAATATAAAATTCCCATAAATACTCCAAAGGGAGTAATTAGGAGGCGGAGCTGTAAAAACATTTATGATCCTTTTGACAGCACGGTCGGTACAAAACTTACAAAAGAGTCGGCAGTCCCTTCTTTCAGACCCAGCCATCGTTACTGAACAAATTGCGCAGTAGAAGGGACTTGCTATCAGTCTAGCTACTCACTATCTATCACAGCTTAGCCAATCAGATTGCCGGATTGGTGATAGAACGCTAGTTGGTTTCTATTAAAACTCCATATTTCTTAAGTACAAAGCATGAAAATATACGAAATATAAACATTACATTTTGCTTGTGGAACTAATATCGCTGAACATGTTCATCAACCTGCTGTAACACACCACAGTGCTTCCTTGGAATGTTATGCATTTGTTTGTCAACAAACTACTAAGCATATCAACGGGACACACGTCAAAATCACTGGTTTCTGGACTAGGAAATGTGAACTCTCGAGGAAATTTGCACGCACTCGTTTCTTACTCTTCGAAAACATAAGGGTCCATAACCAGTCTCAATAGAATGCGTTCTACCGGCGTATATTGTTTTATGGTTCTTAAATTAAAAATCATCGCTATTCACTATAGTCTCGCTCATTTTTTCGTATTTTTATTATACAGAACATGAACAAAGGGGATGATTTCTAAGCACTATCGTTTTTAACTGGTGACCTAGGTGTGCTGTTGGATGTTTTATGCTTTACCTTTCCCACTTGAAAACCTGTAGTTTTCAGAAATGACGTGCCAAAGATATTCCGAAAATATGCCATTCTCCCAGAAAATCTCTATAATCAGACATCGTCTTTCGAAAGTTTATATACTTGTTTACATCCAACTCACACGTTTGTTTTCATTTTAAGAATTGTGTTCTGTGTTATACTGTCTAACGAAACGAACACAGCCGTCAAGAAGAATGCTTACCTGGTTGTTCAGCTAACACCAGTGATCCTATGGCAACCGCTATCACAAATATGCCACACAAGAGGTCTAGATAAAGTCCAAACCAGCGATTTGTAAAGAGAACAAGGAAGAATGCTTTTGTGTTCTCATTCTGATGCCTACATAGTAAAATAAGAACAATTAATGTGCATCTATATATTTAGAAGCCGGGGTGTCGCAGTGGTTAAGCGCTTCGCCTCTCACCTCTGCAGCCCAGGTGCGATCCCCGGTAGTGCACGGCAACTATCTCGCCCTTTCTCAGTGGGTTTTCCCCTGGTTCTCCTCTTTTCCTCCCTCCACTAAAACCAACACACTAAATTCCAATTCGATATGTGAATTAGCCGGGTCCTGGCTTTGATCAGCCTCTTATGGTTGTTTCAGGTCCCGTTAGAAATGCAGTGTATTTTTATATCAAGATTTATCTAGACATATCATTAAATGTGACCACTCACCGGAAAACATACCTTCGCGCTTTTTGGATAAGGTCTAAAAAACTTTTCAAACCGTTCGCACGGACAGCTCAATCGTTCGCGCGGATAAGCGGGTCGTTAGAACGGATTGCCCATCCGTTTCATTGATAAATTTGCCCGTTCGAACGATCAGCTCAAATCGTTCGAACGATCAGCCCAAAGCGTTCGAACGATCAGCCCAAAGCGTTCGAACGATCAGCTTAAGGGCCCATTGACATATTTAAATCTGCCGTTGCTAGGGAAACTTTGCAGCCTCGTAAATCTCGGAAATTAAAGAGTGGGCAATAATTATTGTCAAGGTGATTCCTAGGGTAAAGTAGTCTGATGACGTCATCAAGGATATTTGATCTACTAGTAATTTATGAATATTTTCCTACGAACCTACGAACGCATAAAACCGAGCATGCGTTTGCCATAAGATTTTACAACACTTTTCAGTCCAATGTTAAAGACTCTATGTCGACCGGCATCCATTGCGGGCGTTTGTTTTTGTTTTGATTCAAGAATTCGACCTGGCGTTCCTCGCTAGCCTTCGGACGGCCATCTTGACCTCTCAAAACATCGGAAGACGAATTTGCAGAGGATTAATATGGAGGGGGATTCTGGACAAAAATAGCATTAGATCGTACTGTAGTGGTGTATTCCATCGAGCCGCCATACCACTATGTCAAACCGTAGTCCATTATATCAAACCGTCATGCCATTATATCGAACCGTCATGCCATTATATCAAACCGTCATGCCATTATGTCAAACCGTCATGGCATTATATCAAACCGTCATGCCATTATATCAAACCGTCATGCCATTATGTCAAACCGTCATGCCATTATACAAACCGTCATGCCATTATTATGTCAAACCGTCATGCCATTATATCAAACCGTCATCCCATTATGTCAAACCGTCATGCCAATATATCAAACCGTCATGCCATTATATCAAACCGTCATGCCATTATGTCAAATCGTAGTCCATTATATCAAACCGTAGGCACAGGCAGCCCAAGCTCAAAGTTTGAAATTATTTGACAGTTGAAGTACGAAGGTTCAAACATCCAGAATATCTGGTATTTTATCGCACTAAATGGCAAATGAATAACACAATAAACTTGCTTTGATGAAGATGATGTTGTTGTGTCTTGAATTTGGGGGTTTGGGACCCGATTTAACGAGTTTCTAGGAAACCTGGATTCACTCTACCTATAAAAGAGAGAAAAGGCCGGCAAGTGGATCGCGATGGCGTCAAGGGCACCCAACGAAGTTTTCGGTTAAAAAGCTGTTCGGGAGAGTAAGTTAGCCTAAAACGTTCGGATTTGAACAAAATTGTCCTAGGAAATTGTTTTCTGAAATACTGGCTAGAAAATTTGTTTTCAATCCACAGAAAATTATATAAGAGAGGGGAAACTAAGAGGTTTCCCCTAAAATATTCGTACGTATTCGTCTGATCAATAGAGACAGAACGATCCGGAAAAAGAGAACACATTTTCATTCCCTAAGAAATTCTGACATCTAAAAACCGAAAGAATAAACCTTTAGCAAATGGAGGTCACCGAAAAGAATTGCCTATAGGAAAAAAAGAACCCCTAAAAAATTCGTCCCTCACAAAACTTTGCAACATGAAGTTACGTGGGCTATAAAATTCTTGTTTATGTTCTAGACTACTAACAAATTCGTAGGCCGGGAATATTTTCCCATAGAATTTTCGGTTGACGCGATTTCCACCTAGAAAATCCGAACAGCTAATAGCTTTCTAGAATACGTCAAAAGACATAATACTCTGGCGCCTTAAAATGGTTAGATGAGCTGCATACAACTGGTTTCAAACGATACCTCGTTTTGGAGTTGAAAATCACAGTATCGGATGGGAGAGTACCTTTTATCGCTTAGCAAATGGAGGTCACCGAAAAGAATTGCCTAAAGGAAAAAAAGAACCCCTAAAAAATTCGTCCCTCACAAAACTTTGCAACATGAAGTTACGTGGGCTATAAAATTCTTGTTTATGTTCTAGACTACTAACAAATTCGTAGGCCGGGAAATTTCGGTTGACGCGATTTCCACCTAGAAAATCCGAACAGCTAATAGCTTTCTAGAATACGTCTAAAGACATAGTACTCTGGCGCCTTAAAATGGCTAGATGAGCTGCATACAACTGGTTTCAAACGATACCTCGTTTTGGAGTTGAAAATCACAGCATCGGATGGGAGAGTACCTTTTATCGCTCAGTTTTTACAGCCCCACTAGGGGACGGGAAAGTATTATCCGCGGTCATGTAAACAAATCGACGTTTAGCCGGCTTTGTTAAAGTTGTCAAGATCAATCCGGCGTTGTTGTTTTTTTGCGTATTATTCAAGAGGTTCCAGTATGTTAGTACAGCAACTACAGAGAACGTTTTGAAATGTAAGTGGGATTTGTTTGTTTAAAACTAAGAATGCGGACAGGAAAAGCTATCTTACTTCAGACTACGAGTCGGCGGGAAGATTCGTCAGTCTTCTAGTTTCCTAGAAACTCGTTAAATTGGCCCCCAAACCCCCAAATTCAAGACACAACAACATTATCTTCATCAAAGCAAGTTTATTGTGGTATTCATTTGCCATTTAGTGCGATAAAATAACAGATATTCTGGATGTTTGAACCTTCGTACTTCAACTGTCAAATAATTTCAAACTTTGAGTATGGGCTGCCTGCATGTGCCTACGGTTTGACATAATGGACTACGATTTGACATAATGGCATGACGGTTTGAAATAATGGAATGACGGTTTGATATAATGAACTACGATTCGACATAATGGTACTACGGTTTGATATAATGAACTATAATTTGATGTAATAGCATGACGGTTCAATATAATGGGACTACGATTTCACATAATGGCATGACGGTTTGATATCATTTAATAATGGCATGACGATTTGACATAATGGCATGACGGTTTGATATAATGGCATGACGGTTTGATATAATGGCATGACGGTTTGATATAATGAACTACGATTCGATATAATGATACTACGGTTTGATATAATTTTTAAAATACTTTTACTTACATATAAGGCTCTAAATAAATTAGCTCCACCGTACATTAGTAATATGCTTCACGCCTACATTCCTACACGTACCTTGAGATCGTCTTCGCAATATTTATTAACTGTTCCTATGTCTAATTTGAAGAGCTATGGTGACCGAGCCTTCTCAGTTGCTGCACCTAAGTTATGGAACTCATTACCAGCTAAGATTAGAATGAGCCCGTGTATTGGCAGTTTTAAATCTACTTTAAAGACATATCTTTTTAATTGTGCTTATAATTAATGATTTTTATAGTAGTTTTTAGTTGTCTCAGTAGTTTTAGTGGTATACATACTAGATAGTTTAATATCAATTATATTCTAACTTTATATATATTTTTACCAGTATTCATTGTAAAGCGCCATAGGGCAACTAGTGGATTATGGCGCTATAGAAATAATTTATTATTATTATTATTATATAATGAACTACGATTTGACATAATGGCATGACGGTTCAATATAATGGGACTACGATTTGACATAATGGCATGACGGTTCAATATAATGGGACTACGGTTTGATATAATGGCATGACGTTTCGATGACTAATGGACTACGGTTTGACATAGTGGTATGGCGGCTCGATGGAATACACCACTACAGTACGATCTAATGCTATTTTTGTCCAGAATCCCCCTCCATAAGCTTCGGACTGTGTGGATAACATGCCAGGAACCCATTTCGTGGCAAACCGAAGAGCCAATAGAAATCAAGCTAAAATTAGACCAAGATTCGAGTCATTCGACAACTATGACTTGAAGTTGAATCTCGTGGCGTTCGCAACAGTTTGTTTTCCGACATCAAAAATACTTTTAAAAGGATGAAAACTGACCTGTATTTTAATTAGTTGCACTGAGGTTCGATCACAACTTTACCAGGAACCCGAAAGCGTTATCTGGAGACAAAATTGTGTATGTTTGTGGAAGATTTGAGTTGAAAACCTGCCGGTCGAAAAAGAGTCGCCGTACTTTTCTTCGTGTTTTAATTAGAAGCCATGTTCTCTCTGGAAGCAGCTATTTCAGCTTCTATATCTTTGACAACTATAGATACTATTTACAAGATGTTCTTTCAATCTATCGGCATTGCTTTCCCATTCATCGGCGATTCACTCATCACTGTGTTAGCGGCGCAGTACGCTTGCCGTTACTTTTTTGCTCGGTACAAATTATTAAATATTTCACTTTCTCTAGGTTCAAGTACAGTTAGTCTCCTTTCGAGTCCTGAACGATTCCTTCAAAATTATCGGATTGAGTTTCTTGTCAAGTATTATTTTCTTTCACACGATAAACCAAACTTTTCATTTTCCAGCGACAAAACCACCCGCTACGGCTTGCTCCCACTTTTGAACACTTTACTTCATTCACTCATGAAAACCTTTCAGGTAAACCACGAATAAAACTTACAAACATGTGTAAGTATTAAAATTATCGGGTGGCCGGTGGACACGCAAAAAACTAGCCTGACAAAACAGCCGACTCATATCGCCCGAGTCGGCTGTTTCCCTGGCTAGCATAAACCGGAAGTCAAAATCGCATCTTCTCCTGCGAGTATAGCAACGGAATATGTCAATGGGCCCTGAAAGCGTTCGAACGATCAGCCCAAAGCGTTCGAACGATCAGCCCAAAGCGTTCGAACGATCAGCCCAAAGCGTTCAAACGATCAGTCGAAAGCGTTCGAACGAGCTGACTAAAACATTCGAACGAGTTGGCCAAATCGTTCAAACAATCAGTCCAAAGCGTTCGTACGACTCAGCACAAGCATTCGAACGATCAGAAAAGAGCGTTTAATTGAGCTCTTTAATCGTTTGATTAATTTGCTACAAGGTTCTTCATAATTGTTTTGGGTAATTGAGGTCGCACTCGCGGCCATAGCTTATTCACGCTTTAACACTTTGGTTTGTCTTCTCAGTCTCAAACGTTAACACCGCTGTAAGAGTCTAAAGAAACAAACAAACTCTCGAAAATAAAACTTCATTAGATTGAACTCGCTATTTAACACTTTCGTTTTTCTTTTCAGTCTCAAACACTTCGTTGAGAGTTCAAACAAACAAACAAACTTTCAAAAATAAAACGTTTCGAGACTGGACTCGCTAACTGCCGGCCAAAGCTTACTCACGTTTTAACACTTTCGTTTGTCTTTTCAGTCTCAAACACCGCGGTAAGAGTCCAAACAAAAAAACAAACTTGAGATATTCTGAGTAAGCAAGGAAACATATATTTCATATATCTCAATATCTCAAGATCTCACCTTATATGCATGTCCAAGAACTCATTTTCCATATGCGAGCACCGAATGATTTCCAATCCTGTGATGGTATCGACAATGTGCGCATACACAGGACTGCAGCTAATCGCTTCCAGTCTCTTCAGCTCACGACCAGTCTTAAGGTAGAATTTTCCAAGGTATACGAACAGCACTACTAGGGGAATGATTGCAATAAGCAACCAGACGTTCATCACAGCAGACAGCACGACGACGCTAGCAAAATACAAGCACATGGAAAGGGACTTGGTCGTTGTATAGGGTAATAAGTCATCCATGGTGCCTGTGTCTTTTGAGAAGCGGTTCATTATACGCCCGGCTGGATTGGTGTCAAAGAACAACACAGGTGACTCGATGACAGCTACCGTCATTTTATCGTGGAGAGTTTCTGATGACTTAAGTACAGAGAAGAAGAACAGGCCAATGCTCAACAAGGATAGAACAAGAGCAGCTGCTGCTAATGCCCCATATATACCGAGTGTTGTGGCGCTTTTCTGTTCCTTGTGTGACATCTCGGTCATGCGTGACAACCACAAGTTGGGAGCTAGAAGTGAAACTACAAAAATAGGTACTGTATGTGATGATGTGACAATGGAAAATTTTGCATATATTTCATTTTCCGGCCTTCATGACACGGTGGGGCGAACCACCCCCCCCCCCCCCCCCCCCCCCCCCCCCCCCCCCCCAATGTGTCATTATAGAAATGCGAAAATATTATTTCACGCCGGGTCAGCTGTCTCGCATTAACCCGACATTAGACTGAAGCCAAAAATGGCGGCTCGACGGAGCATTATTTTTCAAGGACTGGGGACTAGTCTACCATGGTATATAAACGGCTCTCTATGTACTCTGGGATAGGCCACGAAATAAGAACACGAGATTACTTTGAAAGCGAAGAAAACAAGCTTTGTTTTGGTACCAATCTTAAGGGTAAAAAGAAAAATGTAAATTTTAGAGAATAAATCGTGTTGTTGGCATAATGGCAGACTGTTGGCTCTGTTGAAAAATGGCTAGCTTAAGCTTCAATAGGATTTTCCGGATTCGCGAATACAGACCTGCAAGTATGACTCCTGGACTCTTCAATCCTTCGGTAAGAATGGTATGGGTTTTGTTTGTGTGAAATCGTTTTTATTTTATAGAAAATCTTCGATTTTCCCTACGTACTAAGTCTTGTATTTTGATACTTGCCGGCCGAATACGTGACTTTACGTAGCCTGATTTTCAGACGGTACGAGGTCGTCCGCTCACTTCCTCCCCCTCCCCGTCTGATGGACTTCATAGACTTTCGTGTTCCTGACGTCATAATGTCAACCAGTCAGAGCGAACTTTACACTTTTGGCAAAGTCTGGAATTTAAGGAATGTGCTCGCATATTTTTCTGAATGGCGTTGGGGAAGAACTTGAGCAGTGTGTCGACCGAAATTGTAAAGTTTTCAGGATTTCGAAGCTATATCCAGAGCAGAAGAAAGCATTGGAATTATTCATTCATCGGAACGATGTGTTTGTGAATCTATGTACGGGCTTTGGTAAATCACTAATCTTCCTCCGCTTGTAAATGTCATGTATTTAATAGATCTTAAACATTCTCCTAGGTTTTTGGCTTTTAGAAGACCAAATCTTTCATGAAATATTATGATTTTTCTGCAGGAGTGAACACACATATTGAGTATGTTATGGAAAAAGTTTCATGGCACTTGGATGAATATTTTTGTTTTCAGAATTTTGAACACACTTCCGTAAGTTCACGTATGGCAATGGCATCTAAACTGCACAAAAAGTCCGGTTAACACAATCTCTGATACCAAAAAACCTACACTAGGTCAACTTTAGGGTATTGTGTAACTAATCGGCATACATATCAAGCTTCAAAACTTTTTAAAAATAAAAGTTCTAAGTTATGAGTAACAAACTTTACGGCATGGAATCGAGGCAGATATTTCTTGTATGCATTCTCATACACTTGTCCTGCAAATACTGCACGCAAACGTCTGTTTAAAAAGTTCCTGCTCTCCAAAGAACCACAGCAGCTCAAACAGGATACCATTCTCAGAAATCGACAGAAGTTTGAAGCTGTAGAATGTTATTTTCAGTGCATGAAAGCTGATAGATCCAACTAGTAAAAGCCGCTACTGCACGACTGTTCTACACTTCACGCTTCAATTCTTACGCGTGTTCGTATTGGCTTATTGTAAAAACAAAGGTTGATGACGTCAGGAACACGAAAGTCTATGAAGTCCATCAGACGGGGAGGGGGAGGAAGTGAGCGGACGACCTCGTACCGTCTGAAAATCAGGCTAGACTTTACGATGCCTCAGAGAAATTACAACCGCTTCGCTGTTGGGAAGTTTATGGGGGCAAAGCGTGAAGCAGTAGTTATCCTAGCTAGCCAAGGGAAAAAAAAAGAGTCTGGACATAAATAAAAAATCAACAACGAACTGCCCGCCGATTGAAGTTGAAGGAACGATCACAACAGTAATGTACAAGCGATATTATGTTGTTGATATTATATTTTATGCCAGAACTAGAAAGCTTATTTGTGACTGTGCTCTTTCGCTATTTATAATGATTGGATTTTTTTCTTCGGATACGAGTAAGTCATATTTTAAACAACGCTCTTTTGAACAACTTATTTTGTTCGAAACTGCTTTATCTTTTTAAACGAATGAATTTATTTGAGTCGCTGAATGAAATATGATCGGACAGGAAATTCTCTCTTTAAGATTTTCATTTTTTTTGTAATCGAGAAAGGAGAAATTAGATAGTGATCACGTCGGCTTAACCCTAAATTTGTAACATCATTTCTCTACCTTATTAATTGTATAGCTTGGAAGTCTTCTATATTTTGGTGTATCTAAATAAGTATATGTAAGGTTCGGCACATTCGAGTCTGTCGAGCCGTCACCGAACAAACTTCCTCTAGTACTTGACTCGTGGTGAAACTCGCCATCTTGTTTTATTGGATTACCGCTGTACAATGCTGTATTGACCGCAGTAGCTAAATGATCACTATCTTGAGATAGCTGACCCGGCGTGTTTGGTAAAAAAAAAATCACTATTATTAAAGAAACTTCGTATGTAGAGTGGGACAAACCAGCATAACATTTTTATTGCAATTTTTTTGGGAAAGTATTTTTGATGACGTCCAAATCGTTGGCGTCATCACATAACCATGTTACGAAGTTGAACGAGTCCGTAATTTTTAGAGCAGATTTGAGAGATATTGCCAAGAGCAGATTAATGCCGAAAACCATTTCGTAATATAACGAAAATTCATCGAGATATCACAAGTTAAGAAAATTATAAGCGCCCCCTAAAGCCAGGCTTAAAGTGCCTATCACCCTTTTGCAATTTTGATAGCTTATGAACCTCCGAAATGTTTTGAGTACTTTTGTGAAGAAAGTTTTGGTTTAAAGTGAATACTTTATGTTCTACGCTTGTTTGAAATCGTGTAGATGTGGGAAGAAATCGTATGATTTTTGATTTTTGAATTTCAACTTCATAGTGAAATTATTGCGATTGTTTAAATTATGACGTCACAGTGAATGACGTCACTGAAACGCATTTGGAACAAAATTTGGGATTAGAAAAAGTTTTAACTATTTTTTTGTGTCTACTCTTTCCCAGATTACTTGGTGATATTCCTGATAAAGTATTGGTACATTTTGGCAGGAAACATGAACATATTGCTTTATTATATTTGATTGTTGAAATCCGGGGTTAACTGTTGCTTTAAGGGCCATTGACATATTTAAATCGGCCGTTGCTATGGAAAGTTTGCAGCCTCGTAAAACCCGGACAATTAAAGAGTGGGCAATGAGTATTGTCAAGGTGACTCCTAGGGTAAAGTCTTGTAGTCTGATGATGTCATTAAGTGACGTCTTGATGACGTCATCAAAATCAGAAAATTTCTAAACTCTCCAAGGATTTTTAATCTAATAGTAATTTATGACTATTTTCCGAACCTACGAATTAAGGCGCATAAAATCGAGCATGCGTTTGCTATTACGACAAAAAATGAAGATCTTACAACACTTTTCAGTCCAATTTTAAACTTTTAAACTTTTTTGGCGAATGAAAAGCCATAACTTTGGCATTTATTGTCGGATTCCAAAATCCATGCTCAATTTTGTGGAGAACGTGGTCGACAACATTCTAATGGGACAACGTTTGGTGTTTAGTGAAAGCGCGCTAAATGTTTAGGATTTTTAGAAACCGGAAGTGAAGAAATTAACACATGCGCAAAATTGCCTGTTTTGTGGTCGTGAAATAGTCGCAGAACTGTTGTTGCAGTAAAGTCTACAATAATTGGTCGAACAGGATGTGCATTTTCTCCTATTTCCTCCGACAATTGCCAGTTTTGGGACTTGGCTGAATACTCCAGTGTGCAATGAGCTAGCTTGATTGTCTGCAATGAGCCGGCTTCGGACTGTGTGGCCATGTAGCTCATGCCAGGAACCCATGGCCATTTCGCGGCAAACCGAAGAGCAATAGAAATCTAGCTAAAATTAGACCGAGATTCGACAACTTTCACTTGAAGTTGAATCTAGTTAGCTCCTGGCGTTCACACCAGTTTCAATCGTTTTCCGACATCAAAAATACTTTTTTTAAGGATGAAAACTGACCTGTATTTTAATTAGAAGCACTGAGGTTCAATCACAACTTTACCAGGAACCCGTAACAATTATATGTAGACAAAAGTGTGCATATTTGTGGAGGATTTGAGTTGAAAACCTGCCGGTCAAAACTCACTTGACTTCTTGTAGCGTTTTTGAGTGGCCGTACTTTTCTTTGTGTTTTTAGAAGCCATTTTCTCGCTGGAAGTAGCCATTTCAGCTTCTGTATCTTTGACAAATTTAGATACTATTTACGAGATGTTCTTTCAATCTATCAACAGTAGAAAGAGCTCGGCTACACCGGAGAGTCTAATACAAGTTTGCTTTCCTATACATCGGCGATTTCCTGACTGACTTCATCACTGTGTTGGCGGCGCCGTACGCTTGCCGTTACTTTTTTACTCGGTACAAATTATTAATTATTTCCCTTTCTCTAGGTTCAACTAAAGTTAGGCGCCTTTCGAGTCCTGAACGATTCCTTCAAAATTATCGGATTGAGATTCATGTCAAGTATTATTTTCTTTCACACGATAAACCAAGCTTTTCATTTTCCCCGCTACAGCTTGTTCCGAATATTTGAACACTTTACTTCATTCATTCATGAAAACATTTCAGGTAAACCATGAATAAAATTTACAAACATGTGTAAGTATTAAAACTGTCGGGTGGCCGGTGAACACGCATAAAACTAGCCTGACAAAACAGCCGACTCGTATATCCCGAGCCGAGTCGGCTGTTTTATCAGGCTAGCAAAAACCGGAAGTAAAAATCGCATCTGGTGCTGCGAGCATAGCAACGGTGTTGGGTGTCACTGCGACAGCAGACTAACTGGTCAGCGTACTTCAGATTATTTTAGGAGGGTATTTAAGGGTACACGTTATTAGCGTGTTCCTCTTAAGCCGGTACTACCTATCAGGCACACTATCAGTTTTTATTCCTGGTCCGCAAACCATATTTATCCCTTAGTTTGTATCCATTATTCGTCGTATTATCTCCGATGCAAGTCTTGTAATTCAGTGTTTACTTTTGTCTTATCATATAAATTTTAATATTATTTATTTTCATTTCTCCTTAGTGTTGGAATTCGGTCATTTGTAGCTCATTGTCCGAGGGTCATTCCTAGAAGGCCTAAATCCGTGGATCCAGAGCAGGATTGGAGTTCAGAGAACAGTTGGTTATGTTCTCCCCTGTGCATCGGTTTACGCTGCCAAAGAACGGTGATCGCGCAGCGTAGGCCGTCTGCCTATTTTGACTCTTGATGTCATCACACGCTTTGCGTCATTTGTGAAAGCCTCGCCTAACAGATAATTATATGGCTCACTCAGCTACATATTTGCCAGAGGAAATCTTCCGGTTTTACTTGTTTCCAAGATTCCAGATGTTGGCTCTTCACACCTTGGCATTGCGGCCATGTTGATCTAGTGCGCTTTTTCTTCATGTAGTTCTGATCAGCAGAACTTGTAATTCCATTTCGTCATGTAGTTCCCTAGGAACTGGTAAATTATAGCACGAGTGTGTTTCAGTACATTTTTCCAGCGTATTGCTGTGTATGATCGCTTTCACGGACCTGGTGCAGTTTTTTTGTATGTAGTTCGTTCTGATCAACAGAACGTAACTTCCATTTCGTCGTGCTTGTAAATTATAGCACCAGTGTGTTTCAGTGCATTTTCCAGCGGTATTGCTATGGCGGTGTGACAGCCGGCTTTAACGGTATTCGTTTGGTGCACATTTTTTATGTAGTTCTGATTAGCAGAATTTGTAGTTTCCATTTCGTCATGTAGTTCCCTCGGAACTTGTAAATTATAGCACCAGTGTGTTTGCTGTGGCGATGTTACAGCTCTATTTTGGTGCACATTTTGTATGTAGTTCTGATAAGCGGAACTTGTAAATGTAGTTAGATAGTTCCAAGGAACTTGTAAATTATATCACCAGCTTGATTCCGTGCATTTTCCAGCGGTATTGCTGTGTATGACCGCTTTGACTTGATGCAGCCGTTGTTTGTATGTAGTTCTCGCTCAGATCATCAGAACTTCTAAATTCCATCTTTTGTTGTAGTTCATTGTAACTTATAATTATTACACTACATCATTTCATTGCAATTTTAGCAGTATTGTCTTTGCCGTCAGGTAACTTTTTTATATTACAGGTATATGCTGAATTTATATATATTTAATATATAGATACGATAGTACACGCGCTTTGATTGGCTAAAAAGCCATGTTTTATCAGAGTATATAACATGGTTTGCCGTGTTTCATTGTTTTCAACTGGCAGTTTCCCTTCATCGCACGTGTAAATCTATATTATAAAACAGTAAAAGAAGCCTTAAATCCATGTTTTATACCATCATAAAACACTCTGGTCATTTGAGAACACTCGAGAAATGTTGAAAGCTCGCGCCTTCGACTTGCATGTGCTTTAACATTTCTCTCGTGTTCTCAAATGCCCATGCATCGTGTTTTATGATAGTATAAAACATGGCTAAGGCTTCTTTATTTATTAAATATATCATGTTTTATTTATACTTTATCATCAGGATATGGAGCCTCAGACCAGCAGGCGGTACCCTGTCCAGTTTACGGGAGTCAATACGTCATCACTCGTCATCATTTACGTCGTACATCCATAGGCCATCAATCTGTGTTTTTATAGATTTCTTTTAGATGTAACTTTTGTTTTGTTGTTTGAGATAGGACATTATTCGACAGTGATATGAGAAGACATCGACCAACTACAAAAGTACAGCTTTAGTTCTCAGATTCTCCCAATGCATCATAGACCACTAGCAAGTACTTAATGAGCTTGAAGCGCTGCAGATAGTAGATACACGGCTTGTGTTAAAGGTGCCGGGTGTCACCGACTCGGCTGTTTACAGCATCCGTTGAGGTCATTGCTTTGTCGGTCTGTCTTCACCACAGCTGGAAACGTCGCGCAGATATAGCTCTCAAGATAAATTTGCCCTAAAGAACGTTTGTCTTGGCATAACTCGCTGAACATTATAATATTATTGAATATGCATCGCTTGCCTCTAGGCGTTTTCCATTTATTTTATATTCTTGTTTGGTATTCATGTCTTTTTCGTAGATATTCTTAGTTTTTAAGTTAAAGATATTCGATGCTTGAAGACCGCATTTCGATCTTTATACCGTAAGAATGATCCGTACAGGAAAGGTCATACATCGGATACCGCAAGGTCATCGAAGGTTACTTGTCCAGCGTGTTATAATTTCATTACTTCCTTGTGATTTTGGAAGTGTATCGTATACAATAGTCAGAAGAATTGCTAAGTCTAAGAAGGAGACATTTCATAGCTATGTATTTGTATTAGACATTTGTATCAGATACTTATAGTATTGCCACAGATAGCGTTAGAGAGCGCGCAGCCGGCGCTGCTATTAATTATGGTATATATCCTTATAACCAGACCTCAAGGTCAAACATGCAGGCTAAACTTCTACCGACGATCACCTCTGTAGTTATCAATGTATGCTCCTGTAAATTCTTACTTAATTGCCTTGTCCTGTGGAAGGACGGAATGACATCTGGCTCCACCCAGATTTCCTAACCTTTTTTTTACCTTACAAGGGTTTTTGGTAGTTTTATTTCTGTCCATCCTGAGTCTTTCACTTTTTGTATACATCAAACGCTGGGCACGAATAACCGTAAAAACGGCGGGGTTGAGTGTGACAGAAAACATAAAAGTAACGCCATTTCCTTACTTCTACTCTAAATTTGACGAAATGTTGGCAGATTGGTAACAAAGTAAGACTACATTTTGGGGGACAATTGCTTCTGTATTCTGACGTTATTGTGACGTCATAAGTGATGCCTCCATTTTTGGTGAAATTTAATCTTTAAAACGCGTTTCAAAACTATTACGTCATCAGAATGCCGTTATGGAATATATTCATTTGGCGAAATTTCGAACTTCCTACGATAAATATATTCAAAGTAATGGATGATTCACTATTTTTATGACGTCATTAATAGTGACGCCATACTCAAGCTTAAATCAGATTACTGACTATAAAAATATTATTAAAGAGAATGATATGACTTGTGAGTGTTAGACAAATGAATTTAATCGATAAAATTCCAGAAAAATTGAACTGGCTCAGTTTTTTCTGAGGGTACAAAAATATATTTATGACGATATAATGACGTATGCAAAAAATGGGGCTTCAATTCTACAGCAAAGCTGATACGGTATGATACTCTAAATATGGCACTACGGCTAGCTACACCTGACACAAAAAGGTGCTCGTACTAGAATGCAGTCATGGACAGCTGTTTCTTCCTCGTTTGGACTCGTCAGCATGACATAGCAAGCAAAATGAGCTTCAGCGAGAACCTACTGCTCATAAGACCACCAATACTCTAATGTGGAGCTCAGAGAATAAGCTTGGTTATCCGGTGTCACACAATATGGTATATTTTGAGTATAACTGCTTAGAATTGAAATAAATTCTAAGCAGCCTATATTCGTGTTTGTTACACGCTGTTTCCTGTTTCACGGCATGTTGGGAATTTAGCAAAAAGCGATGTCTAGCTTAGGCATAAGTCAAAAGTATTAACTCTCAATCCAAACTAAACACTATATTTTACGATTTGTTTCTAAGTTAGCCCAATGTAAAATATTAAAAGCGTCTCTAGAAGAATCACGCCTGAGAATAATACGGGCAGCTCGGTTTTGCAACCGCTGCAAGTTGTTGCTACAGCCGGCGGACAGTTCTCGAAAACCTTAGTGGTTTAGTTCTAACATGAATTGAAACACTAAACCATAGAGGCTGCATAATCAAAGTGAGGACCCGCCTAATTCACAATTTGAATTGGTATTTACCGTTCCATTTCATTTCATTTCATTAACTCATCTGTAGAACATAAGCTAATGAATTATCTTCGTAGACAAAAAAATATATGCTAAAATCTTCAAGAGCATAGTAAAGAGCAGCAAAATGTTAAACTTTACATGATGCCTTTGGTCCTCTTTTAGCTACATGTATACTGTACAATCATATTTAGCGAACTGTATTTTGGCTGTGTTTTCTTTAATTCTGAGAAGAATGTTAAAGACACGATCTTTATGCATCCCAGACAAGCAAGTGCACATCATAACATTTAAAGTTTCGTCGCCAACTTTTATTACACGTCAGTGCTGTATATATATATATTCCCCATTGAACAGATGGAGAAATGACTCTCTAAGTCAGTGACTTGAAGTATTTCGTAGGTTTATTGTCCGATGTAATTACTTCGATGAAGTAGCTGACTATGCGGGTCATCGTAAACGATCAAAGTGTATTGGCGATGACTGTGTTTGTGACATATTCCTTTTTATTACATATTTAGGGTCGATATCAGTGTGATAAAGCCGTGAATAAAATCCGTACCAACAGTGAAATTATATGATATCACTTCGTGGGTTGTATTGCCCAATCAAATTTCCTGTAATAAATTGCTTAGCCTAATTAAATTGCTTGTATAATTTTTTGCTGAATGCTGACGCCAATTTCCTGCCAAGCCCGCGCTCGCTTTCCTGTTTTCTGAAAGAAATGGCGGCTTCAACTAGTTCGAGATTTGTAGTCGTTTCTGAAGACGAAATTACACAGTTTCTTCAACAAAATGAAAACAAAAACAGCACCAGAAAGAGTAACCAAGACTTGCCATTAGTCAAGTCTTTTTTAATTCAACAAACAACAAGGAACCTGTAGAATTATCGCCACTCGCTCAAAGACTCACTCGTTCGAAATATGGCATTAAAAACTTGTGGAAAAAAACTATATGAAGCTCTCAACAGGACATTGTAATACTCTATTATATATATATTCATGAAATTCACGTCATCAGATATTTTGTCTTCTTGCATTTCCCGACTACTGGGCCGGCCAGCGTGTGTACGCACATTGGCAAGATATCCATTGGTGCCTGGATAAAGTGGAGAGTGTTGTCGAATCTAATGCGAAGGTGGTGTTTGACAATGGTAATGAGAAGACCTTTCAAAACAAGTATGGCAGTGTCAGAGTGAAGGACGCGTCCAGAGGACCGAAGATCCCCACGGAGAGCGACACATGGGTTGGTGATGCTTATCACACTCAAGGTACCAAGGTGATGGTAAATAAATATTTGATTTGTTATAGCTGGCTGAGTATTACAGCTTAAAGCTGGTGGGGCCCTGCTTTTACTCCTCACACACTCCCCACTACATTAACTGTTTTGGACACACTACACTCTACTCACGGTTGATTTTTACCAAGGTGATGGTGTTGCATAATAAGAGTTTGTATCCTGGTAAGATAAACTTTCACACCGAGACAGGTATCATGATCCATTTCGATGTTGAGGCACTTGGTTGGGTTGTTTAACTCACCTGGCCCCCATTTCGCTTGTGAAATTCCAGGATGATAAATTACAAGAGGAAGCGACCGCGATACCGAAGCTGGAGATGAACATAACAAAGCCTTGATGGTGAGAATAATGTTATTTCTGTGGAGTCTGGCGAGAGTATCCCATATAAATAGGACTTGTATCAGTAACGTGTTTAGTCAGTAGCGTGCTGATAATCTTTGACGATGGCTCACTTGTTTCCCCGCCACTACAATATTTCACGAAGTTACCCTCAGAAGACCGTAACCGTTCCACAATGTAAGGAAGAGCGGATGAAACTGATCGAAATGTGTCGTTTTCTAAGAAAATATTTTTTGCGGGATCGTGTAGAAAAATATTCCAGGAGTACGCAACACGATATGGTGAACAAGATATTACTAAAGTGCATGTCTCCTGCACGAGAGGCAGAGACCGCTTTGCTAACACAAGAGAAGGACTTGTTGGAGTTTGAACGTGACGTAAAAGCTTAAGGATTTTGTATCAACGTTTTGGATGCCGTGGTCTCTTAGAAAACTGTTGGGGATGATGTTGGGACTGCATGGGCATGTTTTTGGTACATCATCTGCACGGTACACCGGAAATACGTCACAGACCCGGATGTACGACAGGGCAGAATAAGTGGCTTATTTAGGAGGGTTCAGGCACGCCAACCATTCATTCCCAACCACGGAGGGGTAAGAAACTGTAAGATTAGAATCCCTGCTACACGTTCTTGAGAGGTTGTGGCTGGGCCTTGACGATGCTGTCCAGCTGGTGGTCGCCCAACCCTTCAAATCGTGGGCGTCTTGGTTTGGAGTCTTTCATGTTTTTTTCTCTCTCCCTCCCTCTAGGTATCTAGTAGTTGTGACGTACAGAGACGTGTGTTTACCTCCAACCTACACGACGTTTTCAAACTCTGGAAGGAACAGCACTTTGAACTTGGTGAAACAGTCAACGATGCCGTTGTTTCTGGCGTAGGTGTGGTCCTTCACACCACCCCATCACGAGTCATGTCCACTTGGAAGATGAAGAATCCTCCCTTGATGTCTAACTTTTTATGCCGCATCGCCAGAAATTCGAGACATGGTTATTGCGCAACACATATTGACCCCTGATCACTGTGTGAAATGGGTCGTGAAAATTTACAGAGAAATGTATCGGATCCTAAACATTTTCCTTATTTCTCATGAAATACGGTACAATCATAAAAATGTGCGATCGAGGCATTATTTCTACAGATATTATCAATTCAATTCAAAGCAATTCAAAGCCAAGTAGTACACTTTGGTGATTCCTTTCTTTGATTTTAGAGGAAGCATAAAAAGTCACATTTATTTACAGTGGACATTTAAACGATTTCCAGTAAAAACATGCAGATAACAGTTTATAAAATGTATCTGCTGCAAATCTACAACCTTAGCAAAAAATGTGCGCACGAAGAGTTGAACACATAAACAATACCTACCGTATTCTTCCCTTCTGATGTCCCAAAGTCCATTTTCGATGATTGCTTTTCCTTCTAGAAAACTCAGCTTTTCGACAAGAAACCTCAGACTCCATATTTGCACGCTAAAACCAGTAATATTGCTCGTCTTGAGACTGCCATAACTCTGACCACAAGTGACCAAATTCAATAAACATGGCAACTTTGGAAACCTTGTTCTGTACTCTAGAAACTGTGTGTTTGTTTAAACAGCTAGCGGTTATTCAAGCTAATTTGTCCTTTTGGAAAGTAGGTCCTAAACGGACCAAAAGAGATGAATCTGCGATAAAATTCTGGTGAGCGGTGTTACCCAATTACGTGTTAGTACTTTATGTATCCTGCGTTATAGTGTCCCAACGTACCATTATGCTATGCCTACCATCTATATACTATCAGGCCTCAATGTCTCGAATTTCTGGCGATGGTTGCTCTCGCCATACCACAGGTTGGAAGTCACACTGTACATCATGGCTAGTGATTATCCCTTATCGCCGCAAACGAAATCAATTCGCGGCAAAGGTTCTTCACGGTTGTCTCGAGTGAATTGGATACTGGCAATCCCATGCATGATGTTTGAAATTACAGTAGATGTTGTTCTTGGTACCGCTGTAAGACGAAACCGATGATTTTGTCTGGAGAGCCACCTAGGAAGAGGTTATGAAAGCTCATCTAATTCAGTCCTTGAATGCCGAGCCGCACCACGGCTTTGATGGTACGTAGTGGAAACTTGTCATGACTGCTTTCATGCCTTGGTATTGTTTGCCTTCAATATCGGTGTTGAGGCTTTCAGTGAGTTCTACTTCACGAAACCAGAATTGGGCTTTGGTGCGACTATCATACACTATCATACTGAAGCCGTCGGAATTGAATCGGATATCGATGTCAATGGGTACTCTAGGGGGGAGAAGACGTGGGGAGGAAAATATGTCCAAGGCCGGTTGGAACACAACGTAAATGATTTCACCATCGCAAAGTTTTTGCCGTCTTACCAGACCCGCATTGTAACCCGGATCGGTTGCGACGAGTGTGTGGTCGTCGGCATCCATGCGTCCTGGGGTGTCGTCATACCATCCTTCTAGAGCGAGACCGCTTTTTCCTAAGCTTTGCCAAAGTTCAACAGGTTTCTGGCATACGCGTTGTAAGCGTAATTACCTGTGATTTATTCCACACTGAAACCCCTCAATTTGAAGTCGTTGGAAGCGATTTCTGCATCAAGTTAGTTTGTGAGTAAATTAAATTTGGAAGCGGGTGTAAAGTTCTTAGCCAAAAGGGCCTGATTGTGTTCAGTCTCGGCCGATTACAAAGTTTAGATGAGCCGCAGAACAGAGAAAGCTATACAGTTCACCGATGCTCGATACTTCTATAGCTACATAAACTAGTTAGCTATAGTGTCGATTCCAGCTTAATTTCAAGAAGAAACACTCTTTTAGGAGTACATAAAAAGGCGTCACAGTAAGCAAACAATTAATATCATGCAGGAAGAACCACTGAAGCGCAGCTCGATCCACACCATGTACACGGCAGACTGTGTATGCCATTCTAAGAACTGTCATCGCGCTGAAACAAAACCAGCAAACCTTAGGGGCCGACCATTTGACTTTTGAGGGGGGGGGGGTGTTCTTGTCTGTGCTCGATTTTTTTTTCTTTAGCAGTGTTGTTGCACGAATTGTTTTTGCGAAAAAAGCGGAGACAGAACAAAGCTTTTCCACTTGCAGGATATTTTTTTTCAACACCGTTGGCTTGCAGGATATTTTTTTTCAAAAACACCCTCCCCCCCCTCCCTCCCTCAAAAGTCAAATGGTCGGCCCCTTAGCTTCCTGCATTGAATTCTCTTAACATTTTTGGCCGATTGAAGATAACAAAACTTTATTGCTTCATTCTTAATGGACTTTCAGTCTTCGAATCATTCTAACTTCTTGAAACTTGAGTTGACTTCTTAGTCAACCCTGACATAAATCGAAAACCTTGATCGGGCTGTTTCTCGGCTCTTTTTTTCGGCCTAAAATCTTTGTTGAAGTCCAGCCTTTTAGCGTTTTGTCCAATTTTCCTAAATATTTTACGAGTCGTAGAAAACAGCTGTTTATCAAATATTTGTGTTGGGGAATTTTGAAATAATTTTTCGTTCAGGTTTTATGACCTGTTTTGTATCAAAAAGGGATGAAAACTACTTTTTCAACTTTGAAAAGGGATAAAATCTGTAATACGCAATATATCAAAAATGCCCGACAGAGTATTTGACTCAATCAGTAGTTGGAATTTGAAAGGGCTAATTAAGAAAACAAAATATTTCAAAGCCTGAAGGGCGGAGTCATTTCGCGTAGAAATATATATAACATCTACGCTTTTAACTTTTGTTCAAAACGGATTAAATATATACTTTCTTAAATTCAAGACCTTTAAAACGGTATATAGTACGTCTATGTGGCTTTAATCCCGACGTTGCAAGACCGTTTTTCCGAAATGACACGTCGAACCTTTATCGAGACCTTAAACTGAGGAACAGTGCCATGCTTAGTGCGCATGCGCGAATGTTTGAATTTTGGTTGGGTTGTCCAGAAATCAAAAGATGGGGAGAGACGTGATTCGTGAAAGAAATTCTCTTCCATCGGCTTTGCCTAAGTTTCATTTGACCTTATACTTAAGCTTAGTAGAATAGTAATTAATCGGGCTACCTGTGGCAGCACCGAGTCTTAAAATGCAAGCGGTTATTACTCGGACTGCCGTGGCAGCACCGAGTCTTAAAATGCAAGCGATTTGCACTTTTGACCCATGCGGTTATTTTTCCTTTGTTCCCATGTATTAAATTTCAAGTTCACCACCAATCAGATTGCACTATGCTGGTCACGTGACACTCTCCAGGTTAATTTATTTACATAATTTAATACAGAAAATCAAGATGGTCGACCCGCGAGGAAATTTCTCTCAAGTTTGGAGTCCCATCTCTCAAATGTAAGCAGTTTAATGTTTTATTTAACTTCACCGTGCGAAAGCCTTCCAACAGGCTCAGGATATTTCAACTGGCGCTCTTGTCGGAGCCGAAGGACGCGTTTTTTACCCAGATGGCCAGTGATTTTATATATACGAAGTCCAAGGACTACGGCAAAGCTGACACAACGTAGGATTTTATATTGAATATTACAATATTTCGGCTGGCCAAACCAGCCTTCTTCAGGTACTAGATGTTACAAGTGAAGAGCTCTAAGGTAAGAAGATCTATAAATGTGGTAAATTTCGCAATAGAAATTGCGGAAACGGGAAGTGACGTAGACCAAAACTTGAAGTAGCAAAATAGTATAAGAGATAAGCACTATGTTTCATCACGTATATTCATACCATATGGTTCTAGAGTTTTAGCTTTATCTATAATTAAGGTGTGCTTCTCTGGCTTTATGTACGACACGACGCCGGACCTGAAGGGGCTGCATGATCAAACTCAAAGCCAGCTAATCCTCACATATCGAATTGGAATTTAGCTTGTTGCTTTGCTGCTGAAACCAAGGCTTCTACGATAGAAATGGCAAGATGTTGTGCTTTTCTAGGAGGAAAAAATAGTTCTCCTTTAAGCTTCTCTTTCGCCACGGCTTTGTTATTTGAATCTCTGTGGATTGATGGGGGAGGGTACTACTATTAACAGGAAATGCAAATGCTTTACCACCCCTCCCCTTCAGTTTTGCAAGGTTCGCAGATCTTACCCAAAATTCGAAATAAATATGTTCTGTTCGTCATGTTTAGTACCAAGACTATGATTTTAAGCTACAGATTCATTCAATACATTTTTAATGGGGAGGACACCGTTATTTACAGGAAATGGACATGATTTTCCACCCCTCCCCCCTCAGGTTTGCAAGATTCGGAGATCTTACTCCAAATTTGCAAACAATATGTTGTGTTCGTCGTGTTTAGTACGAAAACTATGATTTTAACGCTGGAACTTTATTTAATTCAGTTCTGTACTGGGAAATAGAAAACAAGCTGTCCCAGTATGCTTTGCGGACAAAACCAAAAGGCCGATGTATTTTACGGGTAGAAAGCAAGGTCGTAGAGACATAGGGTTTTCACCAAAATGTTACCCATCGAAAACTGCAGGTGGTCTTCTTAATTTGGTTGAGATAAACTTTCAGGAGGGGAAATAACAGGCAAATCACAATTTCAAAACGGCGTAACATCCCAGTAACCCTCCAGTGTGAGGCTTTTACTCACTACCTGTTTGAGAACGCAGTCCATGTCTTCATTATGGGACTGTATTTCTTTCACCATACTCCAACTGCGCATGTTACTGACGTTCTTTCGCGACGAAATAGCTAATAACAACTTATCCTATCTATACGTTATACTACAATCGTAGAACATTCTTTAATGAATAGATTTCGTTTTGAAACAATTAAATGGGTCATTATTATTTTTATTAGAGAATGGCTCATCAATCAAAAGCAACGAAAGACACCATCGCCATTTCTAAAAGAAAACAATAATTTTTGAAGCTAGAAATGTTTTAATTAAATTAAAGACCTTTAGATGCTTGCTCCAATAAATTCGGCATTAAACTTTAAAATTTCATTTCTCTGTGGGTTAGCCTAACCCAACGGTTAGGCGGCATAAGATAAATTGGTTAATCAATGTCCATTCGTGTGATATGGGATTTATCATTGCTTGTAAAGGTTAACGGCCACTCGGGCTTCGCTCTCGTGGCCATTAAGCATTATCTCTGAAATTTAATATCGAAGTGCAAATATTGAATAACTCGAATATCCATAGATAACATCAAGCTCTGGCGTGCTAACACCATTTGCTAACATCAAGCTCCTTCTCAGGCTTCTGGAATGATAGCGCCTCAGTGAGTCAGCGAGTGAGTGACACTTTCATCTATCCCAATAACTCGTTAATTTCGGTGCTTGCGTGCATCCATGAGTTAAAAGGAAGTGTCAAAGTAAACATTTCCTAAGACGTAAATTCACGAAAAGGCATGGAATATATAAAACATTAATTTTGTATTGTGTATTCTTCTAGGTGTTGCAGGTATGTTACTTTCGTTTGCGATAGGCGTTCTAGGAAGTGCACAGCTTGGTATCCGTAATGGAGCTGAGGCTGAAAGCTACATGACTTCTGCAGAACGAGTTATAACGTACAGCCAACTACCTTCGGAACCAGGCTACAGCAGAGAAACCCTCCCGCCAGAGGACTGGCCAAGTGAAGGTGCCGTCAGTATGAGGGATATGTCCTTGGTCTACTTGGAGAACGGTCCTCGTGTGTTACAAGACATCAACTTAGATATCAAAGCCAAAGAGAAAGTTGGTATCGCCGGACGTACTGGAGCTGGAAAGTCTTCACTAGTGGCGGCATTGTTCAGAATGACGGAACCACAGGGGCAAGTCTTCATTGATGGTATTGATCTTGGGACACTTAATATACAGGCAGCCCGAAGAACTATTGCCGTCATTACCCAGGACCCTGTCTTGTTTGCAGGCACATTGAGGAAGAACCTGGATCCATTTAACCGATTTACAGATGATGACATCTGGATAGCACTGGCAGAAGTACAGCTTGGGAGCACGATAGCGAAATTAGATGGACATCTCGAGTACTGTGTTGGAGAATCTGGTTCAGGCTTTAGCGTTGGAGAGCGACAGCTATTGTGTCTTGCGCGTGCATTGCTGCAGAGGTGTAAAGTACTGGTGATGGACGAAGCCACGGCTAACGTGGACTTCAAGACGGACCAACGCATTCAAGAGCTAATCCGACACAAGTTTGCCAGCTGCACAGTGCTGACCATAGCACACAGACTGAACACTATCATGGACTATGACAAGGTGATTGTCATTGACCAGGGTCACGTGGTCGAGAATGATAAGCCACAGGTGCTTGCTAGGAAGGATGATGGTGTATTTGCTTGTCTATTACGAAGCTATGCCAGTAATAGTAGCGTATAATGTTCATGATTTCTCAACTGAGTTAATTACGACATTGCTTAGGTAATCAATTCATTATTATGTGATACAGATATATCAAACATATGCCTAGTTTTGCACAATTTATACATAACGCAGTAACTTAAAGGGGCATGGTCACCTGGTAGTCATGCGCAGTAGGCGTGCAGAAAGTACTAATTAGCATATCAAAATCTTCCCAGTTGAGCGAGCGTACGTGCATATGAAGATCGCAAAGGGGAGGATTTGTAGTAGCATTTTGAAGGCTGGCGGCCCTGTATTAGGGTACCACGTTGTAACAATGGCTTCAGAGTCAATGGAGGAAGAAGTTTAGTTGGATATGATAACATTTGGACAAATAGTTCTGTTCTTAGAATGTTGAACAAGCTTGATTTGGACAATTTTGCATAAAATCTGATATCGGCCAATTATGTCCAAACACTGCACGAAAATCGAACAAAAATACATGGAAAATACTTTCTGATGCCAAACAAACCACAGGAACACAAAGAGCATAGTCTTCTGATCAACCGACATACATATGAAGCTCCAAAATAAGTTTCCAGACCATAAAAGCCGATAGTTCGAAGTAGTACAAACACGCTAGTATTTAAAGCTCAAAAGGATTTTCTTCACAAGTAAACATTGTAGTGTCAAACACTACACAATGCTTCCAAAACTGTAGTAACACTCCCGTTTAAAAACCGATATATCGAACTAGTATAGTACAAACAAGCATGTTAGTTATATACAGACTTCCGTTGCAAATAGACATTCTGTGGTCGAGCGCGCTACAGTATGCTTCCAAAACTGTAGGCAAACTTCCGTTTAAAAATTAACTGATGCCCAAATAACTACAGCAGTTCACACAGGATAGTCTTCTGAGCAATCAATCGAAATTCGTTTGAAGGTATCAAAATTGTTTTGGAGTTGAAAACCGATTGATCGAACTAGTACAAACAAGCTTGTTATTAATTCACAGACTGCATTACGACTAAACAGCGCGCTACACTATGCTTGCAAAAGTGTACGAAATGCACCGTTCAAACATTCCCTGATTACAAATAACCTCAGCAGCTCACACAGGAATCAACATTCATTTGAAGTTATAAAAATTGTTTTCAAGTGCACGACAGCCGATAGATCGAACTAGTACAAACATACTGTTAGTTCGTGCCACGCTGACTTCGTGTTTTTTTTCCGAAATTTTCTAGCTCATTTTCGCAAATCAAACAAAAGAAAGGCTATAGAACTAATCAATATATACATCTAAAATACTGTACGAAGTTTGGAGGACTGATGGCCCACACAAGCTTTTAGATTGAAGCAGATTATACCACACTCGCATTGATGGCGGATAAGTTGAAATTCCCGTTGCCCACGGAAAACTCAACTATCTCGTCTCTACTGCGCATGCACCTAAACCGATGACTTTGCCACTTTAATACTATTATACCTATAACAGATAGTGATCGAATGCTGCCGCTTTAGTTGATTCATTCCTGACAGACTAGAGTTGTTTTCTTTATTTTTTTAAACGATTGATCAAACTCGTTTATTAGTTTTTAAGTCAACCAAGTTATCAATATTCCATAATCGAAATATTCATGACACTGTAATTAAGTAACATATATGCCATCAGTTATTGGTTTTACATATTAAGAAAAAGTTAAGGAAACGATGGAAATAAAAGACGGTGTATAGTGTGATGTCATAAATGTCATGAACACTTTCGACTTTTAATCTCCCATCCTGTCTACGTAATATTTATTAGTTTTCATATGGCCCGGATTTCTTTGTTCTTTACTGGGGAATATATCATCAGCAGCAGCAGCATGAGCCCATTACCAGGAGCGTTCCTAGGGCATGGGCTGGGCCCCCAGCACAGGAGTAGATGTGGCTATATTTAGAATTAGAATTCCCGCGTTGAAAATGAGAAGAATGATAATGAATAATAATGAGAAGTGACATATAGCTATCTGATTAGCTAAGACAACATGGCCTTTGCTTATTTCGCACGAAATGCAATTCTAAATATAGCCACATCTACTCCTGTGCTGGGAAGAGAACCAATGGAGAAGATGGACGCTCCTGGTAATGGCTGCTGATGGACCGTCAGCAGCTAAAATATTAGGCCTCGAAGTTTTGACGGTTGGCCGCGTGTCTACCCATCGGACACAAATATGCACAAGGTATGCAGCTTCGAGGCGCTTTTCATCGATGTGACCTCCGAAATTCGACAAGAAATTCAAATCGATTTCGCCTCTGCTTTTGGCACATGCCCACGCATCTTGAAAGCACCGCCTGCGATGTCTACCGCTGATTTGTGCACCGATCAATCTGCAGATCGTATACCGAGAGAAATATTTTGAATTCGGATTTTTTTTCCAGGCCGGTTTCACGTCGTTTGGCCTGAAACGTGGATGAGAAGTGCTTACACATCTCTGGACTTGTGTGCCAAAAGCAGAGGCGAAATCGATTTGAATTTCTTATCGAATTTCGGCGGCGAGTGAGGTCACATTGATGAAAAGCGCCTCGAAGCTGCATACCTTGTGTATGTTTGTGGCCTAATAAACTGCTTTAGAAGTCCCAAAATCGCCCCAAAACCACTCACACAACTTCATTAAGTATCAATCTTTTATTATTGAAGATTTATTTCGTAGGAATCGGAAAAGAGAATTCAAAAGGAGCAATTATATAAACTCTTCCGAGATCGCTTATGAAACATACCACAGGTAACCCAAAAAGCGGAAAATATATGTCACATCACTGGGCTCGTTACAAAAAACTGCGGCTAAAAGTAAATAAACAAGTCAAGGAATGTAAGCAAATTACTATAAAGATCTGATTAGACAAAACAAAGGAAATTCAGGTGCTCTAAAGGAAAACTATAAATGATTGACTTGCCGCCGTAATAAGATCTAATAATGGCTTCCAGCCGACCTTTATCCAATGGAGTACAGTTAACAGAGCCAGTGTCGATCGCTTGTGATCTTAACAACTGACCACTTCACATCGATCAGACCTTTGTTAGCAGCAAAGTTTCAATCCCTGGTCGGCGGCATTGACAGCATTACTCCAGCTAGGACAAATAACTGTGAAAATGTCTTTCGCTTTTCAAACATTTCCAAGAGCTTTGTTTTTAAAATTATTAGAGGTTTGAAAACAAACAAAGCTATTGGTTTAGACTGAATCAGCTCAGCGCCAACCGTCATCCCCCCAAAGCCATTTCACTGCCATCCCCCCAAAGCCATTTCACTGCCATCCCCCCAAAGCCATTTCACTGTTAATCCTGTGCATATTTCTTGCATGTGTCCTTGCATGCAGAGTAGCCTGCATAGCTGGCAGTGTTCGTAGTTTTCGCAAGAAGATCGGCCAGGAGTATTATTTGAATGGCCGTCATCTTGGCCAAGCTGTATGATGTGATTTGGATGGAAGCATACAGCTTGGTGAAGATGGTGGCCATTCAGAAAATACCCCCCACCTCAGAAAATACCCAGACCATACCTTAAATGGTAACTGTCAATCCTCAAATGAAACATTTTCCGATGAAGAAAGCCAGAAATAACTACTCAGATTAGCAGAATATGTTTAAGATGTACTGGAGAAAATTTGAGACAATTTTGATGGAGGGTGGCAAAGATTCGAGTGGATGAAAAATACTGATGAGAAATTTAGAGCAACTTCAAAATAATCAGTTCACTGTAACCGAAATCAAGTCTCTACAATAAGCTTTTGTAATCCACGTTAATCTTTGCCATCCTCTGTCGAAAAAGTTTGAAATGCAGATCAGAACATTCACATGGTATTTCTCTTCTATCTCAGGGTGTTATTTTTGTAGTTTTGTTATAAATAAACTTGAAGGTTAATTTCGATTGACAGTGCCCCTTCAACCTTACATGTGACTCCATTATCGAATGTGAGTTACACAAATCAATACATGTAGATGGCACGTTTCCTTTTGGAAAACTTACAATATACATATAATACCTAAGCTATAAACAGAGTACAATTATTTCTGGAAAAAACTTGTCTCAAACTAGACTTAGCTACAGTAATCTCTCGGAGAAGTAAAGTGTGAACCGAGCATCTGTTAAACACGCACATATTTTGTAGAGCGTTTTATGATTAACACTGAAATAATTCCTAGCAAATGTACTCGGCAATGTCGTCGACGAAATTGGAGCAGAATTAGCAAATTACAAGAATTACTAAGGTTGAGTGTGTTTTTAGCGTAGTGTATTGCATGAACTTAGCTTTACGTGACACATTTCAGTTGAATTCGAATACTTACCTACGCGGCCTTCTTCACCGATTTCTCCGGAATTAGCTCATCTCATCCAGAACTGATGTCCCTCACAACTGAAGCAGTTAGTCGAGCCTTTCTATCAAGATAATCTTGTTCCATTAGTGACAATGAAAGGACAGAACTTGGGACATTTTTCTAAGCGAAAACTACTCCACCACGTTCGAAACTGGGCACCAAAACTAACAGATTCGAGACAAGGGCACCAGGCCTGATTTGATTCCAAATATGGGTAAACTCGGTTTAGTCTCACTCGGCCGACTGAGTAAGTGGCGAGAAACAAAAACAATTTTAGCTGATAGGGAGTTTTTATACAAAAAATACACAAATTCCTACACAATTGATATGTATCAGATACTTCCTTTCAATCCCGTATTGACTCCAAATATGCGAGACGTATAGTGCCCGCGTTATAGTTCGCGCGCACCCGACTGTGGGCAAACTCTTATCTGTTATTAACCAGATACGACAACGATCGTGAGGCATCTGCTTTTTTAGCATTTTTGACTAAGTAACAAAATATTTCAAATTTGAAGGATTCCACTGATTTTTCTCGAAGTATCAGTGGACTCTACAGAAGGGCTGTTTTAGTCTGCAAACGAGTCGAATGACTCCGACAAAGAGTCACGGGCCTCTCTGTCAACTCCACTATGGGTTCACTGACCCTTTCTAAGAGTCACATGACTCTCTGTCAACTCCTCTAGGGGTCTACTGACCCTTCTAAAGAGTCAACAGACTCTGCCTAAAAGGTCATTTTGATCCTTCAGAGGGGTCAAAACAACCCCTGGGATCAAAATAACTCTTACACAGGGTCAAAAACGACTCTTCGGTAAAAGAATTGAAACAACTCCTTGGGGTCAAAACAACTCTTTAGTTTTTACAGTGTATGTCGTCCCCCTGTAGCTTCAAACCGGGGGGCACTGCTTGCATAATAAAGGGGAGGTATGTGTGGTATCGTCTTCAGAGCCCGACCCAGTTTGCAAAATAAAATGTAATGAAGATGTTTTTATTAACCAGAATTTCCAATAAAATTTATGAAAATCAACCCGAATTGATAGTTGATTTGCTCCAAAACAAGACTTAGTTTGCCAAATTGGGCTCAAACCTTCATCCGGTGCCGCCGCACATCTCATTTACGTCGTGTACATGAGTGCCCCCCCCGGAGCCATGACTCTCGCATCTGACCCAATGTCCGCCATTGTTTTTTCCCCGCGAAATTTGAGATTAGCATTTCTAAAAATAGACTACTCTGTAAACCGATGGGCCACTACCCCAATACCAGATGGACACTTCTGGTTATGGACTTCTGTCATTATGTATAAATACCCTTTACATTAGCAATTTTAAAAAGCTGTCTGGTTAATTCTGTATTCCCCAACACAATCTATTGTTTTACACCATTGCCATATTGGTCTCCAAATCATAAATACATGTACAATTCATTTGTGTTAGGGAATACAGAAATGACATATGACCATTAAGCCAACATTTTTCTAATTTCTGTAAACATCTGCAAAACACATGTGCAAACATACATCTGTATTCATCCCATGTATATATCTACATATTTATGAATATATATATTAACTATTATATCAATTATAAAATTAAGGTCAGAAAGATATCCTTGTCATTTATCTGTCAAACAATTGAGCGGTTAATATTATAATAATAATAATAATAATAATAATATTTTGACAGGAAAGCTCCACTCACAATTTGTGATTTTCAGGGAGGTCCTGTATTAAAAATATGTATTTCACTAATATATGGAAAACATAAAAGATAAATGGTTGAAATAAAATAGAAATAGAACAAGGATTATTATGAAATTAAGTTATGTGCCAGTAAGATTTAAAAATGTAGTTGATTGTATAACTTCAGAGTCTAAAGAGTTCCAGTCTAATAGTGCATGGTAGGTAAACTTCATGTACAATTCATTTGTGTTAGGGAATACAAAAATGACATATGACCATTAAGCCACATGTATATATATTATTGATTAATAGACATTACACCTATCCTACTTGTGCACACTGCATGGCTACCTGCCCTACATTATTGACATACTAGTAAATATATATGTGCATATACATAATACACATTAAGTATATAACACATCAGTGAATATCACTTTTCGCGCGCTCTGATTGGCTACTCAAACAGTAAATATGATTTCATATTCACCTCCGAGCGAAGTAACGATCACCTCGCGCGAGTTTTTTGGCCGTTTGACAGAAAATAAAATAACTATTTGGTGATGGCTATTCACCTGCAGTGTGGTATATACTAAAACAATTATTCACCTCAGTAGTCAGTGAATAGTGGTAGATATTTACCTCGGCGAAGCGGCTCGGTAAATATCCACCACTATTCACCTTCATTTCGGTGAATAATTGTTAAATATATAACACATACTCAGTGAATGCATAACCGTGTTCATCATTTAATCCACGCAACCATCCATAATCATCCAATTCCACCAATCCATACATATATACAACATTAATATACACACACATACTGAACATTAATACAGTGAATAAATATACTGCATAAACTTAACACACATTTATATACAAAATGACGAATCAGTTAAAGAACTATCAGTGACTCAACTCACTCACATGCTAATCATAAAGAAGCACGCCTTTAGCTTTAAAGGAAATGACAAATCAATGGCTCAACAATTATTACTCGGGCCAGGCCTTTGGCCGGCTCGAGTCAGAAATAGCAAGTCTTTTTTATTTATTTTTGTGTCAACCCGGAAGTCACCGCCAACCGCCGAACCAATCCGATTGCACTGTTCACGTGAATACAGCACGTGATCGCCATGCGTCAACCAATCCGATTGCACTTTTCACGTGGCGGCCATGTGACATTTTATCGACTTCCGGGGCCGTCAACCAATCAGCTCGCGCTTTTTTTACATTGCAATCGTTACGTCAACTGCAGTCTGCAGGACGTAATTGTTTTCTCCCAAGGCCGCTATGAGCAAATTAACCACTGGATGAGTTGTTGTTGTGGATAAATCGTTTAATCTTTCATCGTTTTTCTTCATTCGGAAATCTGTGCACTTGATTCTCCTACTGATTGTGACAGCAAGTGATTATAACACCCTAAAATTTGTGAGAGCAGTTTCGATGATTGTAATACGCGGGGGTCGATAGCTAGCCAGCCGAAGATAAAGAAAGACAATATCCGTGAGTACAAGTACATAAATATTTAATTTTCCGTAAAGAGAAAGCTCTGATTTTTTTTATGTAGGTACCTATGTAGGAGCTTTCGATCTGTAGTGATGTTGCGGGATGAAATGAAAGTCAAATTCTACAAAAAGCACCTACGAGTTTTCAAGTTTCTAAACACCATGCACCACGAGTCACGAACAAAACTTGAGCGACGTTTTGTCCCATTCGTAGCCATTATGTTGCTGAATCCGAAGGTTTCTTTGACAGAATTTTTTTTTTTTTTTTAGTTTTTCTAGGGCTGACAGGAGTTATACGGGCTTTGAATGGAAATTTCTCACATTTTAGAATATATGTTTGCGAAAGTGTCTGGCGCTCCCAAACGCACGTGGCTTGACGGTTAAATATTCAATATGAACCAACCATGGCGACATTCGTAAATGTAATTTAAACGCATAAACACTTACCAGATTTGCAGTTATGTTTAAAAAACTGGCACAAGAAATAAAATAAAATAAATTGAATATTTTTCAAACAAAAACTATATTCTTACCAAATAATTTTATACTAAAATTGACTGTAAAATATTTATGAATTTTACAACTTTTCTGACATTTTCTCTAATAGACTTCGTTCTATTCACATGATTCCTGCTACTCTTTGTATTAATATTTATTTGCATCAGTTTCAACTTCTCTCTTCTCTTATTCCTAAATTCTAAAGTATACAGTTTAATATGTACTACTTAGTTACAATGGGGAGTTGGGGTGGCACATGGGGAGCTGGCGTGGCACAATGGTTAAGCGCTTTTAAATTATTAATGACTGGATTTCGTTCTCTGTGATTGGTCAAGCCATAATGGGACCCATGGGAATTTGACGGTAATCACGAACTTATTAATTCAAGACTTGACCCATGGGAATCTCATTCTAAACTACGACACTGTCAATTATATCCTTGATTGACATTCCTTGCATTCGTTTTCGCGTAGTTGCATAATTGGAAACACACAACTGTTTTTAAATTTCTCAATTCAGCGGGTTCAGTCTCGTGAAAGTTTCGAACTTGCCGCGGGTAGACAGTGCCGGTGTACCAGCGAGGGGGGGGGGGGGGGGTCGAATTCACTAGCGATCTCGCCCCGGGGAGGGCGAATTCACTAGCGATTTCGCCCCGGGGGGGCGAATTCACTGGGGGGGGGGGCGAAATCGCTGTGACACCGGCACTGAGCTCTAATTAGATTGGAACCTCAAAGTGTCCAGCCATTCTGCCCTATGCCTAAAAGCTCATTGAGGCCCCTATTGAGGCGCCGACCTGACGTCTTGCGACTATTTCAGAGAGATCTAAATACTACCCTGCGAGCAGAGGTCTCTCATCTCCTTGCCTTTCCTGTCGCCGAAAGAAACCTCTGCCACGAAACGATTGCTTTTCCCGTTGAGCATGCGCCACGGTATCTGGATTGCCATTGGCCGAAAAAAACGAGACGGTAAACATTGTAGATTCATTCAGTATGTAGATTTCAAATTTTCCATTTCCTATTGTTAGATAGATAGATATATAGTTTGCCTTTATTTAAACACGATTATGATTAAAGCACAATGCTTATGGGGTCGTGTGTCTACTACTAAGAATAATATAACTGTACATCTATTTACAATACTAAAAAATACTAAGATACTAGAATACTTACAAATGTAATAACTGTAATAAGTAAATAAACTTCAAATTACTAAATTGAACTTACTAATAAATAATGATGCTAATATGTTATAAACGGCAGTGGAGAAAATAAAATTAATGTCCTTCTTCGAAGGTATAAATCAAAGCTTTCTTTAGGATAAATTACAAGGTAGATTTATTGAACGGTAATTTCAAGGTCTTCTGTGAAGTTCAGTAAAGTAAGAAGAAGAAAAAGCCGGAGTTTGAAGCCCGTTCGTATCAATCGTCGGCAAACAACAAATGCGTGACGACATAAATAACGGCTGCGAAGGATACTGTGGGCTCTTGCAAAACCAGCGAAGATCACCAAAAAGTAATGCCGGAGTGATATCAAACAGGTAAAACCGGTTTGGTAACTGGTTTATCACGTGGTTTACCTCCAAGATTTTGGAGGTTGCAAGTGCGCATGTTCAACGGGAAAAGCAATCGTTTCGTGGCAGAGGTTTCTTTCGGCGACAGGAAAGGCAAAGAGATGAGAAACCTCTACTCGCAGGGTACCTAAATACCGCCATATAAAGTCAACTTGGTGCTTCAAAAGGCTTCAATTTTAGTTTGAGCACATAACTTAGGTAGTACAAACTGCGTTCAACTGCCTGCACAACCAAACTGTGATGTAGGCAAGTCACGAATACATGTTAGTGTTCTGGTTGTCGGCATGCGCAGAGGACAATAGATGTTAAGCAAGAGAAATATCTTGTGAAAACACACCCAACGTATCTTCTCATGCGTTAACAAGAAATAAAGTAACAATACACAGTGACCAAGAGAGCATTGCTGATCACTTCTCGCTCTGTTGCTTGCTGTCGTGAGCCGGTCAATAACAAGAGAGGAGAGTTCTCTTCATAATCTAAATCTCACACATACATCACTACTAATGGCGTGAAAGGCCGCTAATATAACACGAAGAACCGGGTAAGGCGTAGTTTGTGATACTGAATGCTGGTTTTGATGGCCAGAACAACTGATGAAATGACTCTTTGGGAGACAATTAATAATTGACATTTGTATACCAAAGGTACAGACCTCCATGTCGTTATACGCTTGTAAAGCTCGGTTTTCAAATGATCGCTACGATCGCAGGGAAACCACTCTCCATTGATCGTACTAGCTCGATTGCAGCTGTTTCGTCAACTTTTTCAGGGATCATGGAAAGGCGAAGAAACGGGCTAAAACAGCTAGCTAACATCGACAGGAAAGCAACTATCAACCAATACAAAAGAGGTAATCTGAACACTTTCTTATAGTTGCTGTTGTAAACAGAAGAGGCTTGTGGTTTCGATTGCAGTAAAAAATCACTTAGGAATATATCTGGAAACGTACTCCTCGACCGAATGCAAAGGCAATAGAGGATAGAGCCAAACTACAGAAACGCTTGCTACGCAGGCTAATCTAAGTTTGGATTACTAGACAGCTGTGTCTAAAAACTAGAGACAGAATGATAAAGGCTGACTGCTTTATATAATACCAACACAATGAATAGTTAATGCAGAAATATAAAAGAGACTAATGAATCATCACTTGAAGTGATAAAATAGCTACGTCGTTACGATAGCTGGAAAGTTATTTCAATTTAGTAAATTATATAAACCTAATGGCAAAAAACAGACAATGTAGAGATCAGCGGAGCACATCGCTATTGTTACTTTGTGTTTTTATTATTAGTTATTATTTCATATGTCAAAGTTCTCGAAACTATGTGTATCTTATTTTATTACTTGTTGTTATACGCTCGCGCGTTTCTGCCCATGAATCAAAATTTTGATATCATCAGTTGTATCAACTGTGTACCGGTTCTGAAAATTTGAGCAGAATCAGAAAAATAACTCAAAAGTTATGAAATTTTGATTGAACTCTGGAAGTGGACTCAGATTTTCAAAGCCTTTCAAAGATTAGTTGCGGGGGGTTCTTGGTGTAATCATCGCACAGAATGGCCATTGTTTTTTATAGTAATCTTCAAATCGCATCACAAACAAGTATGAAAACACTTTCTCCAGGCTTTCTCCTTTCGAATGAGCTATTATTCAATATTTTCGGTATTCTAGAAGTTAAGATATCGATAAGAGTCGCGGCTATTTAGAACTGTGCAATTCAATGCAAGGCAACCAAGTGTTAAAAATCTCTGAAGCGGATACGTTCAAACCAGGATGCTTTATTTAAACTAAGAATATCTCACGATAAGTTCAAATCGCATCACAAGCAAGTATGAAAACACATTCTCCAAGCTTTCTCCTTTCGAATGAGCTATTATTCAAGCTTCTCGGTCTTCTAGTCGATAAGATATCGATAAGAGTCGCGGCTACTTCTGCGCAATTCAACGCAAATTAAGTCAGCAAATGTTAAAAATCTCTGAAGCGGCTACTTTCAACTGAGGATGCTTTAGTTAAACTAAGAATATCTCACGGTAATGTTCAAATCGCTTCACAAGCAAGTATGACAGCGGATAAAGAAACACAATTGATGTTATCTGAAGTAGTTTTTGCAGTAGAGCACGACTTTTGACATCATTTTGTTTGAAAGTGAAATCCACACGGGCGCAGTGGCATATTTTCTAGCTCCATTTTCATTGAATCATGATCATCTTAAGTTTTCAGTATCATTTGATTATCGTTTGCGGTAGCCACTAGTTCCTAACGATAATCATAGAAATGATACAATCATTAAATAAATAATTAATTAAATAAATAATTAAAACATTTTTCCGGCCTGACTTTTAGCCACTTTAATATTTCGATGACAAATGGCCGAAAATTCCATGTTTTCCTTAGTAGGTGGAAAATGACGATATACTTATGACCAATATCATGATTAACGTTAGCGATATCCACTAGTCACTCACATTACGAGCCAGACGTTCTTAGCAACCGAGATAAAAAACGATATCCCACAGAGATGCAACAGGATTCCTGTTGCAACTCCACGGGGTTTCTACTAGGCTGTAGTTTTCCAGTTTGGCCTCAAGTGTCATAATCCCTAAGTGTGAAAGTACATTCGACCCTGAATTAATGATACATTCTATCATCACTCGGGCAGCCTTGTTTAATTTATATATCTATCATTATCGCGATCGAGCCGCCCGTGTCGTGTCCGAGCAGATATAAGTTTGAGGCGCAATAACAAGGCTCTCGACGGCAAATCTGAAACCCACACCTGCCGCAGTTGCTGTCGAAAACTTCGATCTAAAAGTAGAAAAAACCTCCCAAAACCTCTCGTCTTAGTAGCCAAACACACACTTCGAAAGCTGTTTTTAGCTATATGGGTAATGCTATAACGAGATTCAAAGCAAAACACTCGCCATAACCACGAGGACGAATAGTGGACTCTTGCACGATGTCCGCGAAAAGCGCTCTGATGAATCTGAAAGTGTCTATAAGCCGTGGCCAATTATTGATTATTTTAAAAGGAAAAAATATCCGATTCGAGTTTTTCATTCTATTTTTTTTACGCTGAAAGTCGTTGGTCCGATCACTTAGAAAACCGGCCTGGGAACTAGTCCCGTGACGATCTTGGTAAAGCCAGAAAGGATATAGAACACAGTCCTGGTTTTTCATCGCACATTTCAAAAATACTATAAAGTTGTGTTCCATATCCAGAAGCGCTCAGGCATACGGTGATGCCAGGGCTTCAACCTGGGTGAACCAGAAAGGATATAGAACACAGTCCTAGTTTTTCATCGCACATTTCAAAAATACTATAAAGTTGTGTTCCATATCCCAGAAGCGCTCAGGCATACGGTGATGCCAGGACTTCAACCTGGGTGAACCAGAAAGGATATAGAACACAGTCCTAGTTTATCATCGCACATTTCAAAAATACTATAAAGTTGTGTTCCATATCCCAGAAGCGCCCAGGCATACGGTGATGCCAGGGCTTCAACCTGGGTGAACCAGAAAGGATATAGAACACAGTCCTAGTTTTTCATCGCACATTTCAAAAATACTATAAAGTTGTGTTCCATATCCCAGAAGCGCCCAGGCATACGGTGATGCCAGGGCTTCAACCTGGGTGAACCAGAAAGGATATAGAACACAGTCCTACAGTGTAGTTTATCATCGCACATTTCAAAAATACTATAAAGTTGTGTTCCATATCCCAGAAGCGCTCAGGCATACGGTGATGCCAGGACTTCAACCTGGGTGAACCAGAAAGGATATAGAACACATTCCTAGTTTTTCATCGCACATTTCAAAAATACTATAAAGTTGTGTTCCATATCCCAGAAGCGCTCAGGCATACGGTGATGCCAGGACTTCAACCTGGGTGAACCAGAAAGGATATAGAACACAGTCCTAGTTTTTCATCGCACATTTCAAAAATACTATAAAGTTGTGTTCCATATCCCAGAAGCGCTCAGGCATACGGTGATGCCAGGACTTCAACCTGGGTGAACCAGAAAGGATATAGAACACAGACGTAGTTTTTCATCGCACATTTCATCAAGTTTGTCAACAAATCAAGTTTTAGATTGACTTCTCAGTAGAGTTTGTCTTCGCTTCCCAAGCAATGCAGCAGAAAGGTTGACTTGATAACCTTGAGGACCACTATCTGGCAAGGGCTTGATGTCTATTGCCTTTCTCATTACAGCAAAAAACATTTTTCTAACAGCCTTAACTTGATTCTTGTTGAGAAGGATTGGGGGTTTCAGTATTCCTCTAAATAAATAAAGAAAAAACAATCATAATCAGTCGCATGAAATTCAAAAGCACCTTCAATCGTGTAAGTTGTAAGTGTACACAACCTAGGTCAGTGGAGCAAACCAGGAATAACACTGAAGAAGATTGAGGTCGCTTTCGGAGCCCTATCCCAGGGCCGACTGATAGGCAAGAACGGGGGAAGGCAGGAAAAAAGAAGGGGGATTTGCCAGGTTGAATATATTTATCTAAAGCCCAAATGGTATTTTAAAAATATATTTGGTCATGAAAAAAACCCTGGGGTCGGGATGATAAAAATAAATCTGAATTCAAATCCCACTGTCTACCAATTTAATTCATCTCAATAAAAATATTGAAGTAAAATTCCGCTTACCCCTTATCATTGCTGTCCTCACGAGATCGCTTGTGAACGTTCTCAATTCCATCTCTAAGGTATGATAAAGTACATGGCAGCTTCGAGAGTAACTGAGCTTGCTATTTTCTCCTTTGAGTCGATCTAATTATAATGGCGTTTCTGGGACAGTTGTTGACGTTGCCGATGCAGTTTTTCGAGTCGATCGCTACAAAGTTTTAATGCATTGATATGTCATCCACCAACCAGCTGTATGGTCTTGGGTTTGAGTTCAGTTTCTGTAGCAATATGGCGGCAACAACACGGGAACAACACCAAACGTTATATAGACAGTTCTTTGACCCTCTTTGAACACTCGTTAGTAACTCGTCGATCAGAAAGCCCGCCATTTTCAAGATCAGATAACTGGACTTTGGCTAACTCCTCGGGACAATTAGCCACTACAGGGCTCCATGACATTGATTTTTCAACAGGAATACCGCAGATCTTCGAGTTGAGAACACATCAATTCTTAGAAACTACAGACTAAATCTTCCAACCGGAACAGGCAACGCGATGATGTCAAAATTTGGTTCAAGTCCAGCCTCCAAAACTAAACAGGCACATGCATCCTTGCACCACAGGCTGTATAGTATACGCAAACCGATAAAGTAATTACCAGACGCGTTATAATAAAACCGCAAATCAAATACAACGACATAAATATAGCAGGCCTATGACGTCACTCCATGGCAACCGGACCTCGCGTATTTTTGAACATCCGGTGATCTCTGGCTCGTGATTAGTTCCTAACAGGAGCCAGGAGCCCATAACTAGGAGCGTCCATCCCGCATACTAGGCCTACTAGGCATACTAGGCCTATGTCACAGCGTTTTCACAAGTTAGGTTATTTGGCCCAGTATGTGGAGTAGAGACAGAGCCAAGAAAATGTAAAACTTGACCATGTTCGGAACAGGAATCATGAATCAGTTTCCTGCTGATAACGTTTCGGAACAGTGGCATGTCTGTCCTTATAATAGGACCCATACCTTATATGGTAAAGGTGGCAGACCGGATGTACCCTGCACACATAATTCACTTACTGTCTGCTGGTGACCCAGATGTTAGAAGTCTTCAGTGTATCCAGAATGATTACCAGATATGATGTTGCATCATTTACAAAACCGCTAGTGTAGTTCCAGCTGATGCAATCTGCCTTCTCTGTCCCCTCCAAAGCGAAACAAGATCCAGTCGTGGTAGATAATCCGCTCGTCATACTGGAGACAGAAACACAGAACCAGGCATCACTGCAACCACAGCCTACCCCTTCGGCTACTTCAGAAATCTGACGTGACCCTCGTCGTATCCCAAAACCAGTAGTCCGCCTGAACTTGTAACTTTTTAGACAGGACAATGAACTGCCACTAGGGCTATGCTCCAGTATCTTGTGTTGTTTATGTTACAATGTGTATATAGGAAGGGGGAAATGTAGAATTTGGGCTACCTGTGCATGTCACGCCTTATTTGGGTAGCCTCCTAGAATATGTAATTAGTCGTAGGGGAGCCAGGGTGGCGCCGCGTTGGTTAATCGCTTCGCCTCTCACCTCTGTGGCCCAGGTTCGATCCCGGACGCAGCGCCATATGTGAGTTGAGTTTGTTTGTATCTCGCTCCTGCTCCGAGGGTTTTTCTCCGGGTTCGACGGTTTTCCTCCCTCCGCAAAAACCAACACGCTAAATTTCAAATCGATCTCTTGATTAGCCGGGATCTAGCTTTAATCAGCACATATGGTTGTTTCAGGTTTCGTTAGAAATTAAGAGTAGACCGGAGTGAATAAACGTAAAGATGACTTGAGAACTGGTTAGTAACTCCTATATTTAGGAAGGATATATATGACAACATGGACCAAGAAATCTAAAAGTTCGGCCAAAAACCTCTCGCTGAAAAGTGCGAATATTTATGATGCCATTCGGCTCTCACAACCATCTTAACAATAATCTTAACAATCTTAACAATAAAACAAGCTTAAAGCATCTTAACAATTTTTTCCAGGTACATGAATGTCTTGTTTTATTCTTGATTTTTTGTCTTTATACATTTGCAGGTAAAGGTATCAGGACTATTAATGGATGACTTTCTTACAAATCCTAAAGAGACTGCAGGTTTTCTTTCTATCTTGTTTATGACCTGGTTAAACAATATTCTAAAGCTCGGAAGTCAGCGCACCCTAGATGGAGATGATTTGTATCCGCTCCTGGAAGAAGACGAGGCTCAAGAACTAGTTGATACGTTAGAGAACAGATGGATGGAAGAAATGAAGAAGGCTGAGAAAACTGGAAAAAGGCCTCGGCTATGGAAAGCCGTACTGAAAACATTATCCATGAGAGATTGCATACTAGCGATTACCATTAAACTCTTGGAGTCCTTTTGGAAATTAATGCTAGCAATCATGTTATTTTGCTACCTCGAGGTCATCAGCCAAGGATCCCACATGGATCAGAACTATGCTATCCTGTCAATCACGGGCATCAGCGTAGCAGTTATGATAAAAGTGTTTTCTTATCATCACTCGGAGTATCAAACACGATTGATGGGAATGCGATTGAAGATAGCGCTCATTGGTTTGGTTTATAGAAAGGTGAGTACCACTTGGTTAAACATTTGCACGTACTATTCACAGTTACACTTACAAACAATATGCTTTGAATGAAATTCAATAAAACATTTGATGGGCACGGTGATATATCTTGCATTATAAAATAACCCAGAGAAAACTCGTGCGCTGATTAATAATGATAATAATAATATATTAAAGCTTATATAGCGCTTATAACAAACATATCTAAGCGCTTTACATTGGACTAATATTACATTGGTCATAAAAATTACATATCAATAATAAAATCTAAAATCTTACATTAGTCTAATATTACATTGGTCATAAAATTTACATATCGATCATAAAATCTGAAATCTTCAACTTCATATAAATAAATAACAAAATATAACCACCCTACACGTTATAGTCTGTTTTAAACAAGTGTGTCTTCGATCAGTTTGCTCTTAAATTTAGAAGAATTGTCACATCCTCTAATAGAAGCAGGTAGCTTATTCCATAGCCTTGGGCTACAAACAGAAAAAGCTCTACCACCATAGCTATTTACATTAAATTTAGGTTCCTTCGGTAGCCTTTGAAGATCTAAGGTTTCTACCATGCAGGCACATAATGACTGATCATGTCCATGACATATTTCGGAGCATATCCATGTAGTGATTTAAATGTCAATAAAATAATCTTGTAAATAATACGTTGCTCTAATTGGAGCCAGTGTAACTGTATTAAAATAGGCGTGATTAACTGAAAGCCGTGTTTGTATGAGAGTCTATCGACATGGAAATTCGCTGACATCTCGCTGTGGCGATATGGCACGCGATTGTGAATGAAATCAATAAGTTTAATAAGTTCAAGTCCGACATTTTGTCGACGTTGAAGTTACGAAATAATAAACCCTTATATAAGGCCAATTGTTACATCATTCACCCTGATTGGTCGTAGATAATTCGGATAAGGTTTTTAGCTTTCTCCTTGCCATTTTATGAACAACTACATGAAAAGAAAATCAGAATTTTGCAAAATCACGACAGTTGTGAAGTTGTGCAACCAAATCAAAGCTTGTTGATTTTTCACAGAACAAAATGAGCTTTTCCATCTTACCTTGCACTCTTAGCCTCATGTCATTGCAAGGAAGGTCTCAACAGCTAGATCGTTCCATTGAATTTGGAGAAAATAAAGTTCTTTAAAATAAAATCTTTCTCGAAGTTCAACGGGAACGGGAAACATGTTGAGCGACAAAATCCTCTACTCCTTGAATGTATTATGGCTTAAATTTACGGCAAAAAAGGTCAAGAATTCAGAGTTATTCCTTTCGGGTAATGTTGAACAGAATCAGATATTTTCAAAATAGAGCCACACACTGACACAGTCACAGAGCATTCTTTCGTTTCTCTCAGTTCTGCCTTGGGGGATTTCCCGCGCTGTGCAAACTCACCGCCGGTCGATTTCTGACGACTGTCACTGTTACGAGACTTGATCTTCTGATCGTAAGATTTATCTCGTGTTTTTCCTGTTCGTTATTTTATAAAAGCAATATAACACGATTTCCATGTCTTTGTTCTCTTATATAAACACTCTGGATATGTTGGGAGAACGCAGAAAAAACTTGAAAATCACTCTCCTAGCGGCTCGTGGTTTTCAAGTTAAGTACAGTTACCATTATTTCATTTCAGAGAAAAGGAACAAAAAGGCACAGGCAAGGAAATTTTGTTCTCCGTTATATTCTAAATTGTCTTGCCAAAGTACATGTGAAACATGTATTTTCTCAAACTACCTTGCACAGAATCAGTTCTTCGAGAAAGTGCAGATTTAAGGCTTTACCAGACTGAATGATTCAATTTAGCACTCTATAAATGAAAAAGAAATTATTAGTGTTTCCACAAACAAACTTGCTGCTGTGCTCCGTTGGAATAGCTGCTGACGCGAGCAAAATGGCTGACTAAAATCTATGAGCCTTCAGCATTATAGGACAGTTGGAATTTCAATGGCAACAATGGTCGCATTTTATTTCTGGGAGAGAGGGTTCTTTCAATTCTGGAACAAGCTAAAAATCATTTAAAAGACAACAGCGCTGAAAGAGGGCTGTAAAATAACCTCACTTATTAATCTCGCTTCCTCTGTTGACCTATATAAAGAGTATTAGGACCTCTAATGAGCTTATTATACAAAAGACATCATGGATGATAACCGTTTATATAAAGCAATGTATTTTAAACGATTTTATATATATGGCCATTGTTTTGTATTACAGGTTCTGTTTTCAAGTCGTAGCAGCATAATAAAGGTAACAACAGGTCATATCATCAACTTGGTCTCAAGCGACGCCCAGAAAATGGAATTAGCAGTGTCTTGCTTAGTTTACTGCTTGGGAACTCCATATGAAATAATATCATCCATTATACTACTGTGTTTTTTGGTTGGCTGGGAATCGCTGCTTGTTCTATTGTTCTTCCTGTTGTTGATGATATACAACATTAGCATGTGCAAGGAAATAACCGAACTACGAAAGGAACAAGCCCAGACAGCGGACAAGCGTCTGGCAGCAATGACTGAGATAGTCTCTGGTATACGAGCCGTGAAGATGTATGCATGGGAATGGAAATACAGAGACAAGATTAAGGAAATAAGAAGGTAGAATATATGAAAACAAAAAGGGAGACAGCATAAGGTAGCCCGAACAATGTCGGTGGCTGCAGAGATATGACATTACGATCGGGCATGATTATTGGATTCTTCAGTTATAGTTTTAAGGTTACGTTGTTGCTCTTACTTCACTATTTCCGTTTTTGGAAAGCTCTTTTCTCACTTGTAATACAACTTTAGTTTCATAACAATTATAACATTTCTTTTGTACTCAAATACAATTTCATATCCACACAATCCCTGACAGAAATAGCGCAATCTTTCAGTTCTGACACGGAAGGAAAAAAACAGCCTTCCTGATGCTCAGGATTAATTTTTATACTAATCAAGAGGATTCCTATTTTATTTTTCAGGGAGGAAATCAAGATTGTTCAAAAGAAAACCTTTATCCTGTCCACTTTCTTAACCTTTTACCTTACAACAAGACCCTTGGCAGTTTTAATATCTATCACTACTCTAGTTCACTCGGGTTTTCATCTCTCAGCTTCAGCCATATTCACCCTGACTACAATTTTAGACATTTTGAACATTGCAATTTGTGGATATCTGTCCGAGGATTTTTACATTTTTGCAGAATCAAAAATCGCACTGGATCGATTTGAACATTTCTTATTGATAGGTTCAGGGTATGATGAACACGATGTTAAAATAACTTTTATCAAAGGCAAGAGTGTTAAAAGTTTGGTAACATCACAGCGGTCCAAACTAGTAAAGAAGACCGACATTTTCACCCAGTTAGAAGATATAATTCAACCGCACCTGACACTAACTGATCTATCAGTCGGCTGGAGTGAAGACGATGGCCAATGTGCTTTGCGTGGAATATCGCTCCGAGCAACAGGAAACCAGCTTGTTATAGTCACTGGAGCTGTTGGCAGTGGTAAGTCGTCATTGTTTATGGCAATCCAAGAGGAAATTCCCGTCAAATCAGGAAGGATGTCAGTTCTTGGTAAGGTTGCGTATGTTACTCAAATACCTTGGGTGTTCTCCGGGAGTGTGCTAGAAAATATCCTATTTGGGAAGCCTTTTATTGAAAAAAGGTACAAGGAGGTTCTTGAAGCGTGCGATCTTCAAGAAGATATAAGGCATTTTCCAAAAGGAGACTTGAGTATGATCGGTGAACGCGGGGTGAGTCTAAGTGGTGGTCAGCGGGCACGCGTCAGTCTTGCACGCGCAGTGTACTCCGATGCTGACATATTCTTATTGGATGACCCTCTCAGTGCTGTAGATGCTAAAGTTGGCCAACACATCTTTGACAAGTGTATCTGTGGAGAGTTATCTGGTCGCCTAAGGATTCTAGCCACACATCAACTGCAGCATCTCCATCGAGCTGATAACATTGTAGTTTTGAGTAAAGGTCGTGTTGTTGGTGAAGGATCGTATGAAGACCTAATTGAAAGTGGTGTCCTCAGCGAAGTTGTTTTAGATATTACTGAGGCAAAGAAGGTACATAAAACTACGGAGCTGAGGACGGTAAGGTTAGAAAATAGTTCAAACGATCCCGAGATAGGAGAGAGTGTTAGCCGTGATATGATGGGAGACGATGAGGATCGAATGGTGGGTACCATCACATGGCGTCTATACTGGGACTACCTTAGAGCTGGTCCTCCTGCTATACTACTCATCGGCCTTGCACTGTTGGCGCTCATGATGCAAGGTAAGAACGGGTTGCATAAAGTATATATGTAGCTTTGCTATAATGACATAGATAAATATTCTTGTTTTTTTTATATACAAGCCTTCGCTAAGGGTGTTTATAGAACAAGCAAATACAGTCTTGGTTGGACGTACAAAATGTTGTATTCTTATTCGTACTTATATATAGCATGCCGGCCTAATGAAATATGCTTTGTCTCAAAGGGGGCTAAAACTCACTCGGCGGAAGGTCGTTATTTTTTTTTCGCATACGCACAACCTAAAACAACATTTGGAATAATTAAAAATATAAATAACTGCTCGTGTGTAACTCTAGTCAAAGAGTGTTACAAACGGCTACAACATGCGCTTCACTAATTAACATCATGGTCCGCTGCTCTACTGACTCTGAAGAAGAAGTAGAAGAAGAAGAAGAGGACAAACAGGAGGAAGAGAATATAAAGATTATATCGGCACCAGTATCCTCGCCTAGCTATGATTCCTCTTGGTCGTCCCTGTAAACACTGCAAGACTCGTGGATGGATCATTTGCATGTTGCGGATCGCATGACAGAGGAGGAGGATTAGAATGCAAGGCTTTTAAGGGAAAACCCTATGTCTAGTGCCGCGGTCATGATGGCAGTTTATGAAAAGCCATTAGAAGAAGAACTGCTACAAGAAGTAGAAGAAGATGGTGGGATTCCGAATCGGTTTTTGAAGTAGAGTTTTTGAATTCAAAATTGATCCAGCATAATTCAAGGTCTAGTAGGGTTGGAGAAGAAGATTCTTTCATTTTCACTAGGGAGTAACAAGAAAAGGCGTATGAAACGGCCCGGCGTTTTCGAACTCGTGAATACCAATCTGAAGTGGACGTTCTGATGGAGAGTATCAACACTCCTTCGCCTTGTCATAACCAGACGGGGCAAGGGAGAAGTAAAAACAAAATACAACACCCCGAGCGAGGAGACAGAGATGAAGAAGATAGCGAATTTTTTTAATGGCAATCGCAGCAAATTATATCGTACCAGTGAGGAGTTTTACAAAGCCAACATTCATATCAAACCTGCGATAAATACGGGTCAGGATATAAAAATAGCTCATAAAGTACTGGAAAAATCATTGTTCATGTGAAAGAAGATAGCGGTGTGGAAGAATAGGGTCTTATTCAATTGTCATTTAATGGGACCGGTTTGAATAACAATATCACTCTAGTAAACAAATAATTTCTAACGATAATCACAGAGATAATACAATCATTAAATAAACAAATAATTAATTAATGTTCGGTATCTAGCGCAAAGTTGATAGCATAAAATCCAGCTTATCTTATGTAGTTTCGCCCAAATAGAACAAATTGTTGATGTATTACTCGCGCAAATGAAGTTCAGGGGGGGGGGGGGGTAAGGACTTTTTCTTGCTTTTTGCTTGGCCGAGCGAGACCTATGTAACTGTTTTGTGGTTCTGTGCTGAACTTGATCCGTTTTGTCCTCGAGGAATTTTGCAAAAACTAATGTAATTCGTGGAGTAATGTTGGGTATCTTGCACATAGTTAAGGGAAAAAACCCAGCCTATCTGATGTAATTTGGCCCGGTGAGAGTTTTTTTATGTAATACTCGCGCAAATGAAGTTCAGGGGGGATAAGGCGTTTTGAAATTTTGTTTTGCCTATCATTTCCCCCTCCGGTGCCCTCCCCAAATAGAAGTGGCTTGAATGAAGTTGCAGTCAGTTTAAAATCATAGTTTTGATAGTAAACACGATCAAATGAATGCGTTTTGCCTATCATTTCCCCCTCCCCCGCTGAAAGTTGATCTCAACCAAATGAAGAAGACGCCCTGCAATTTTCTATGAGTAACTTTTTGGTGAAAACCCCATGTCTCTATGACATTGTTTTGTACCCGTAAAAACCATCGCCCTTTTCGTTTTGGCCGCAAAGCATGCTGGGACATCTTGATTTTCTATTTTCCAGTACAAAACTGGGTGAAATGAAGTTGCAGCGTCAAAATCATAGTTTTGGTAGTAAACTCGATCAATTCAACATATTCTTTGTGGATTTGGGGTAAGATCTGCGAACTTTACAAGACTGAGGGGGAGGGGTGGAAAATCGTATCGATTTCCTGATGATAACGGTGCCCTCCCCAAATAGAAGTGGCTTGATTGAAGTTGCAGCTTTAAAATCATAGTTTTGGTAGGAAACACGACGAATACAACATATTGCTTGCAAATTTGGAGTAAGATCTGCGAACCTTGCAAAACTGAGCGGGGAGTGCTGAAAAATCATATGCATTTCCTATGAGAACGAAACAGCTGTACATGACTGCATTCTAATACGAGCACCTTTTTGTGTCAGGTCTAGCTAGCCGTATTGCCATTTTTAGAGTATCACACCGTATCAGCTTTGCTGTACAATTGAAGCCCCATTTTTTTGCGTACGTCATTATGTCGTTATAAATATATTTGAGTAACCTCAGAAAAAAGCCAGTTCAATTTTATCGATGAAATGTATTTGGCTAACACTCACAAGTCATAGTATTGTGTTTAATAATATTTTTATAGTCGGTAATCTGAATTAAGCTAACTAATGATGACGTCATAAAAATAGTGAATCATCCATAACTTTGAATATACTTACCGTAGAAAGTTCAAAATTTCGCCAAATGAATATATTTCATAACGGCATTCTGATGACGTAATATTTTTGAAACGCGTTTTAAAAGATAAAATTTCACCAGAAAAGGAGACATCCTTTATGACGTCACAACAAAGTCAGAATACATAAACAATTGTCCCCTAAAATGTAGTCTTACTTTGTTACCAACCTGCCAACATTTTGTCAAATTTAGAGTAGTGGTAAGGAAATGGCGTTCACACTCAACTCCGCCGTTTTTAAGGTAATTCGTGCCCAGCGTGTGATGTATACAAAAAGTGAAAGACACATGCACAGAGTGGCCAGAAAAAAACTACCAAAAAAAAGGTTAGGAAATCTGGGTAGAGCCAGATGCCATTCCGTCCTTCCACAGGACAAGGCAATTAAGTAGGAATTTACAGGCGCAACATTGATAACTACAGAGGTGATCGTCGGAAGACGTTTAGCCTGCATGTTTGACCTTGAGGTCTGGTTATAAGGATATAAACCATACTGATTAATAGCAGCGCCGGCTGCGCGCTCTCTAACGCTATGTGTGGGAATACTAGAAGTATCTCATACAAAATGTCTAATACAAATACATATAGCTATGAAATCTCTTAGCAATTCGTCTGACTATAGTATACGATAAATTAACATCTGAAAGAAATCTATAAAAACACAGATTGATGGCCTATGGACAGCTCGGGCTGCGCCCTAGAGGTTTTATATTTGATATAATAATATACATGAACAAAATGCTCAATTCTGATTGGTTGAGGGCAATGCAATTTCAAAGAAACACAGTGCAGAAAAAAGGAAACATATTGCCGAAAAAAGGAAATACGATGCAAATTTCTTTGGAAAGCAATGAAGCATTTCCTTTCGACTTCTGAGAACACTCGAACAATGTGTGTGAACTATTATGGTTTGTTGACTGAATAAATTACTTTGTCACATGACTCGCCAACGTCACTTCCTGACAATTTTTTTCATGTATATTATTAATAAGTAATCATACGGTTTTCTCGTGCAATTTGGGATTAATTTTCACTCGTGTGTTTTTCAAAGAGCTCAAATTGCCCTCGCCCTGCAGCGGGCTCGGGCAATTTTGATAGTCTTTAAAAAACCCACTCGTGCAAATTAATCCCAAATTGCATTCGAAACCGTATCATTACCTATACAAACACTGCTGCTCATTTATTAAACTATACATAAAACACGATGCATGGGCATTTGAGAACATGAGAGAAATGTTAAAGCACAAGTCGAAGGCGCGTGCTTTCTGCATTTCTCGAGTGTTCTCAAATGACCAGAGTGTTTTATGATAGTATAAAACATGGATTTAAGGCTTCTTTATCTGTTTTATAAATTCAGCATATCCGTGTAATATAACAATAAGTTACCTAACGGCTAAGACAAAACAATTGCAATGAAATGATGTTGTGTAATAATTATAAGTTAGAATGAACTACAAAAAAAGATGATATTTAGAAGTTCTGATGATCTGAACGAGAACTACATAAAACAACGGCTGCATCAAGTCATTCACGGCAATACCCCTGGAAAATGCACTGAATCAAACTGGTGATATAATTTACAAGTTCCTTGGAACTACATAACTATACATTTACAAGTTCCGCTTATCAGAACTACATACAAAATGTGCACCAAAATAAAGCTGTCACACCGCCACAGCAATATCGCTGGAAAATGCACTGAAAAGACACTTGTGCTATAATTTACAAGCACGATGAAATGGAAGTTATAAGTTCTGCTGATCAGAACTACAAAACAAAAAACTGCACCAAGTCCGTGAAAGCGATCATACATAGCAATACGCTGGGAAAATGTACTAAAACACACTCGTGCTATAATTTACCAGTTCCTAGGGAACTATATGACGAAAAGGAATTACAAGTTCTGCTCATCAGAACTACATGAAGAAAAAGCGTACTAGGTCAACATGGCCAATATCTGGAATCTTGGAAACCAGTAAAACCGGAAGATTTCCTCTGGCAACTATGTAGCCGAGCGAGCCATATAATTATCTGTTAGGCGAGGCTTTCGCAAATGGCGCAATTACCGTGTTGTGGCATCAAGAGTCAAAATAGGCAGACGGCCAACGCTGCGCGATCAAAGTTCTTTGGCAGCGTAAACCGATGCACAGGGGAGAACATAACCAAGTGTTCTTTGAACTCCAATCCTGCTCTGGATCCACGGATTTAGGCCTTCCAGGAATGACCCTCGGACAATGAGCTACAAATGACCGAACTCTAACACTAATGAGAAATGAAAATAAATGAGACAAAAGTAAGTACTGAATTACAAGATTTGCATCGGAGATAATACCATGAATAAATATTCGGACCAGGAATAAAAATATCTGAAAGAACTAAAAGAAGTGTGCCTGATACAACCTAATTAACGCGCTTATCGCGGCACTTGCAAAGTATGCAATGCACAGAATACAAATGCCAGCTATACGTTGTAACGCCGATATTTGGCTAAACCACCCGCAAAAGCGACGCTTTGATCCTCGACGTATAATTCACTTCGACATTTTTCTTTAAAAAGACATGAAGGCCGGAAAATGAAATATATGCAAAATTACCCATTGTCAAATCATCACATACAGTACCTTTTTTTGTAGTTTCACTTCTAGCTCCCAACTGGTGGTTGTCACGCATGGCCGAGATGTCACACAAAGAACAGAAGAGCGCCACAACACTCGGTATCTATGGGGCATTAGCAGCAGCTGCTCTTGTTTTATCCTTGTTGAGCATTAGTCTGTTCTTCTTCTCTGTTCTTAAGTCATCAGAAACTCTCCACGATAAAATGACGGTAGCTGTCATCGAGTCACCTGTGTTGTTCTTTGACACCAATCCAGCCGGACGTATAATGAACCGCTTCTCTAAAGACACAGGCACCATGGATGACTTATTACCCTATACAACGACCAAGTCCCTTTCCATGTGCTTGTATTTTACTGGCGTCGTCGTGCTGTCTGCTGTGGCGAATGTCTGGTTGCTTATTGCAATCATTCCCCTGGTAGTACTGTTCGTATACCTTGGAAAATACTACCTTAAGACTGGTCGTGAGCTGAAGAGACTGGAGGCGATTAGCTGCAGTCCTGTGTATGCGCACGTTGTCGATACCATCACAGGATTGGAAATCATTCGATGCTCGCATATGGAAAATGAGTTCTTGGACATGCATATAAGGTGAGACCTTGAGATATATGAAATATATGTTTCTTTGCTTACTCAGAATATCTCAAGTTTGTTTGTTTGTTTGGACTCTTACCGCGGTGTTTGAGACTGAAAAGACAAACCAAAGTGTTAAAACGTGAACAGTCAAGCTTTGGCCGGGAGTTAGCGAGTCCAGTCTCAAAAGTTTTATTTTCGAGAGTTTGTTTGTTTATTTAATATGGACTCTTAACCGCGGCTTTAAGGAAAGCAATAAAGGTAAAGAACGTACCTTATTGTAACTAATTTTCGCGGGACTTAAATTTCGCGACCTTAAAGTTCCGCGAATAAAAGATAGACGCGAAATGTAATGCCTTTCGGTAAAACCCTTTTGTCTTTTATCAACTTTAACAAACGTTTACACGAGTATGCATAAACTAAAACGTGTCTAAGAGTCCAGAGTCCGCAAAATCAGCATGGTATCAGCTAAGAAACGACACTCTCTTCATCCTCTGCCAGCTCAGGATCGCTATCGCTGTCTTCATCTAGAAGTTCCTTAAGCACCTCCTTTGTGCAGTCATCAAACATGCCATCTTGACCTGGCTCCTTGTATTTGGCAATCACGATCTGCTTATACCTTTCCAGTATTGCCCTATTCTTTGTTGTAGCATCCATTTCAACTATAACTTGAACAGGAATTTTTTCAAATCCCCCCTGTACCAGGGATCTTCGGTGATTATTATCCATGACTTTAACATGAACAATCCCTCCTCTCAAAAGGCGATTTTTATATTGAAATGTAACATAAAGCAGTGAAAAAATAAAAATGTTGATCTTCATTTTCGCGAAATTTATATAGTTCCCTTTGACCCAACTTTTTTGCGAAATCGCGAAAATAAAGTCTCGCGAAATCTGCCGCCTAATATATCGCGAAATTAAGTAACCGCGAAAATTAGTTACAATAAGGTACTTTTTCATTCAGGCGACAAAGATAAATATGAATTATATAAGAATAAGATTTTATTGCTCTCTCGTATAAGTAAAAAACTTTATTACCACAAAAAAAATTGTCGTGCGTATACACAGAAATAGTACTGAAACAAACTACATGACAACATATGATTTACAAGTTCTGCGGATCAGAACCCTATGAAGATAAAGCGCAAGCACTAGCTCAACATTTCCGAAACGCCAAAATGTGCAATCTGATACGACACCAGAGCTCATTTAGGGCCAAAGTCAGTATGAAGAGCCAAAATATGGAATCTCGGAAACCAGTAAAACCAGAAGATTTCCGCTAGCAAATATCTAGCTGAGCAAGCCCGGGAATTATCTGCTAGGCGAGGCATTCGCAAATTGGGCAAAGTTATTTAATTCGGCAGCGTAAACCTGAGATGCATTATTATTGAATCTGCAATTCGATGCACTGAGGAGAACATAACCAATTCAGTGTTCTCTGAACTCCAATCCTGGTCTGGATCCACGGGTTTAGGCCTTTCTAAATGACTTACCGAATTGTTTGCCAGATGCAGCTACGCGTATGTATGCTGACGATACAACCCCCACCGCCACTGGAAACGATCCATAGGAAATTAGCGAATCTGTCACGAATAACCTGACTGAAGTGAGTAAATGGCTTGCAGCCAATAAACTTTCACTGAGTGCATCAAAAACAGAGATACTACTCATTGCCTCAAGCCAGAGACTCCAGGAATTTTCCAAAGACATGTCGTTTCCAATTGGTGGTGAAGTTGTAAAGAGAGTTTCGTCAGTGAAGTACCTCGGAGTACACCTTGACGAATGTTTATCATGGAATACTCATATCGAAAAACTTACAAAGAAAATATATTCTGGTCTTGGTACGCTTAAACGCATGAAGCCATTTTGTTCCTTTTGCGACTCTCTTTAGTGTTTATAGGGCATTAATTCAGCCCCATTTGACTATTGTAGCTGCATATGGGGAAACTTAAACCAAGGGTTCTCTGGCAAGTTACAAAAACTACAAAACAGAGCAGCTCGCATACTAACTGGGCTACCATTTCATACCCATGTTGACGAGCTACTGAGTAACCTAGGGTGTAAAAGACTAGAATTTCAAAGGGCCACTCAAAAAGCAGTCATGGTCTATAAAGCACTGTATGGCCTTGCACCCGAGTATCTGACTAAAATGTTTGAAAGAACCGAAGCTATCCAATATAATCTCAGAGGCTCGTCGACTAAAATATCCTTCCTCGTCCACTCACAAACTTTGGCAAAAAATGCTTTCGTTTTGACGGGGCAAAGATATGGAATGCACTGCCCGAGGATGTCAGAGCCTCCGATAAAATAAGTATTTTTAATAAAAGATTATCAATATTGTAACCAAACCTAACCCAATCTCGTTCCCAGAGCCCGCGATCTTTTGGCCACCGCCAAGATACGAGAGCTCTGGGAAAATCCGTATCGAAGTCAAATTTGATTGGCTAGTATATCTCACCGGAAGTAAATTCACAACAACGGCATGGAGTTGCTTCGTTCGATCGGCCATAACACCGGCCTAAAAAGTTGTGAAAAATCGCTAAAAATCAAGGTTGTCATTCTTGCCGTTGCTGCAGTCAAGTAAGTAATCATCGTGTTGAACTGTCTGGATAAAAAATCAAGAAGAGACACATTCTGAAGGCTTTTAAGAACGATGTGTCAGGTCAGATATTTGACTAAATTCAACTGCCCTGCTGAAATATTTACCAGATTAATTAGAACTGCGAGAGGAAAATTGCCACTATGTAAACTGCCGATTTAGTGATTGAAAGTAGTTTTGAATACCTGACTTTATGCTCTGGGCAGATGCGGAAAAAACAATAATGAGTGAAAACTAGAATAAAACGTGTGTGCATCTTTTTTGTGAAGTGAAAACAAGAATAAAACGTGTTTTATCAGTTTGCATAAAGACAAATAAGTATTTACTATTAGGCCTACATTCCGGGCCTACATGTAGTAGATGAATAATAACTATCATTCATCCTTCAGCAGAAGAAAACTGAGAAAACCCACTTCAGCACATTAATAACAGCAACATATATTATAATATACCGGTTCTATTTTATACACATACAACTCCCCTGCTCTGGCATTTGTGGGGCACTTGACATTTTTGAATTCAGAGCATTGCAAGTGCCCCATTGGGTCAGTCCCGTGGGGTCAGCTAAGCTATGCAAATGCCCCTCTGTGGGGCTTTGGAACAAGTATAAATCTCTTATACAGGGTTGCCACTAACCTGAGTATCAGGGGGAGTGGAAGATCTGATACTCAGGTTAGATTGTCACAGGTCAGGGAAAAGTCAGGGGGAAATATGTTTTTCAAGGTCTGGGAAAAGTCAGGGAATTTTGCATCTGGTCAGAGAAATTCTAAATTTCTTGTCAAAGTCAGGAAAAAGTCAGGGAATTTTATATTTAGGTTTCCACGATGGCCTCTAATCTCATGCCTCAGTGTCTGCGAGGGGAGGCTACAGGTTTTGATATTAAATGACATTTGTTTTGGATGAGGGAATGTCAAACAGTCTTATTATGGTCAGTGAAAATTGTTTTCTGCTCAGGGAAAAGTCGGGAATTTTTGAATACTTGATGGGTGGCAACCATGTTATAAACACTTACTATTTTGACTCTCTTTGACCAATTCCCCAACTCCCAACTTTTCTTTGCTGGCAAATGCCCCACCCTGGGACAGAAACTCATTCAATACCCCACATACAAAATTGTATGCCTGGGAAGATTGGCAGGTTTGGAATCGATATAGCCATTACCAGTGATAAAATATTTTCTTTATACCTTTAGATGCCAATCATAATTATTGGAAACCAATGCAAGTATTTGACCATCAAACAAGGAAGTTTTGATCACTTCAACAGTAGCCTGCTTGCCGGCTCTTCTGAATTTTTTTTCGGTCGTTATTTTTGGATTGGGTCACCTGTGGCACGCGGTCAAAATGGGACGAGGACAAAAATTGGCCGCGTGCCACAGGTGACCCAATCCGAAAAATAACGACCGAAAAAATTACAGAAGAGCCGGCAAGCAGGCTACTTCAACAGATGTATAGGCTGCTTCGCTTCCCTGCCAGTCAGTCTGATGAAGGGACATTTTTGTGTTTAAGTTCTTCTCACAATTTATTTTCCTGCTCCTTTGCACTTGCACTGTGGTGGAAATGGATATATTACATCACCTTTAGGGTTTTTCTTCCTACAATTTCACAAGTAAAAATATCACCAATTGGTGTGTCAAATGTAGAAATGCAAGAGAAAACCCCAATGAAAACTCCTCACAAAGCCTACTAAAAGCAAGCCAAGTATTTTTCAGCCACCCTCAGACGTCAGGATGTCCTTTGGCTTTCTACCAGTGGACTATTTGACCAAAATTAGAGCAGTTTCCATTCAAAATCCTACAAGAGAAATTGCTGCAGGCCATCGGCAAAGCCACAGAATCTTCCCAGATGGCATTCTGGGGAAAGCTTGAGCCACTGACTTTATGGTTTGGCAGATTGTAAATGAACAGGGCTAGCCAAACTTGGACTGAGGGGGGTTAGTTGAGTTAGTACTATGTATTTAACCCAAATTGACAATGGGTTGAAGTAGGGGGATTTTTGTCCATTGCCCACAATGCATTCTGGGATTGGTGCTGCAAATTTGTAAAGAGAAATGCAGTGTCAGAATGCCATATGTGGGTTCACAGTCACTTGATGTGTTTTCTGTAAACAAACATGGTAGTGGGATAGATTAAATTGTGTTTGCTTTTAATAGATTTTAATTGCAAACTGGAAGAGTTTTTTAAACCTATTTTTAGGGTATTGAACTTGGTAAAATTCAAAGAAATGAAAAACAAAAATTGAAAGTGTGTTTTTCCAAAGATTGGAGTCAATCAATCAGTGTTATCTGCCAATTAAATAATATTTGCATTATCAGAATTCCAGCATGTCTAGATTTGATGCAACATTTTTGGAGGGAGTTCTTGGTTTTTATTGGGATGGTTACAAGTGCTGACTAGGAGTCAATGAGTTAATACACATTATCTGACTTAGTAGGATCAAATATTCAAACATTTGTGTAGCAGAAACAAATATATATGTTTACATTCAGACTTCACACTAACAGGGCAGCTTGTGAACATACATGTACATGTGTGGTCCAGTAGATTGTAACCCAGGGGCACACTTACATATACTTATGATATATATTGTGTGTCAGATTTCCTATTTTAAAGTTTAGGATATAGCTTTTGTGTAAAACTGTGGAATTCTGAGTTATGGACAGCTCAAAATAATCATTCAGGTTGAAAATGGGTTCATTTCCACAACAAATCCAGGGTTTGGAGCGAACTTGTGTAAAACTGCCAGGGTCCAGTTTAGGACTCCATGACCATGGCTGCACATGCATTGTACCTACTTTATAAAGTTTCCCCCCTGGATCGTAACAGAACTAGGAAAGAACACGTATACCTCCCTCTTATACTTGCTACACCTCACCATCCCCAGGGACAGATCTATGGGAGGGCAAGGTGATTTGGAGGATGCACCCCCTTTTGAGATTCAAGTGGTCTCAAAATTCAGAAAACGCTACTTCAGAGACCTGATTTTCTAAAAATACTGGGGGCCAACTGGGGGCCTCTCCCTTACTTCGAACAATCAGGCCCTGGGTGGTACATTTGGATTAACAACTAAACAAGCATGTTTCACCACCCTTGAGAACTTGACTGAAATTTCCCCATCGATAGGTACATTACATTCTTTAGGATTTAAATGAATAAAATATATTTGATACAACATAAGCTTATACTAAAGTGAAGGAAGCACAAAATAATTAAGCTTATTAAAACTACACCGAAAAAAAATCAAGGCTGATTGTAAATTTATGTAAACGGAATAACATGTAACTTATAGTTATATTTGAATATTATTTATCAAACTCATTAAAGTGATCTTTAAATCTGATACAGATTTCGTCCTGATTTACATAAACTTTGGCTTCGATTTTCTGGGCCAAAATAAGTCGTATCGCCAAAAATAACTGAAAACATGACTCTCTACATCTAGACGTTTGATAAGTAAGATAACGAATTTGTGTCCGATCTTTATCCGATTTATAAACTCTCGCTTTCAGCTCGAGTTTGTAAATCGGATAAAGATCAGCCACTGATTCTTTATCTATTACATAAAACAATCAACCAAAGGCAAAGTAACAAAATAAATCAACGTTTCAATTATATCCGCTATCGATATCCCGGCGATATGTTACACAGCGAAATATTCAACGATAACTATACCACATCAATAAAATAACATTTATTCAATACGATACAATACAAAAGTCAATACAATATTCTTTATTTACAGAGGGAAGACACATTAACCTTACATAGTTATTTAACATGCGGCCCTCAATTCAACCGATTCAAGAAAATTACACGTCCAGGACACGAAAAGGACTGCCCGTGGAGCAATTAATCTTCTCGTTCGGACCAACACCGTGTACATTTTTAAAAGTTTTGATAACATGTTTCCAACTACATTGATTACTGTAACCTGAGACCTAGCGCCTCCTCGTGAATTTTGGAACACGGCAGTTTAAATCACAGCTTTTTTGTCTCTGAGGGAATCTAGTATCGATTGGCAAAAAGGTACCTTCAGCAGTTCCACTGTCGTTAGGATCTTTTTCTCTTTTTTCCTTACGAGACAGACACAGAGACAGAGCAATAGACTGTTCTCAGCCGTCGGCCATTTTTATCAATTTAGTAAGCCAGCGCTCTATTACTATACACATTAGATACATGGCGCATGCTCAGTAAACGACCTTTCACGCATGCGCTCTCAAACCGGAAGCATAAAATCCTGCTTCCGGTTATGGATTATCCCAGAGCACACAGCGGTCAAACGTCTGCGCGTGCGTATTACGGTCAGTCTGGTGGGCGGCCGCGCGAATTTCCCGGGAAAAATTTACCTTAAAACATATTACAGTGAACTTCTACCCCAAAAAGTTAAGAAAAATACGTGAAAGTTAACAAATAGAATGCAAGCAACCGTGGACGACGATCCTGCTGGTGTACGTTGGATCAGTGATTGATCTAATCGGCTGAACATTTGTCATCTATTTCCTATATTTCGTAACCCATATTTCTAGTTAGTCACGTTCGCCAATGTAATAACATTTCTTCATATTACCTGAAGAAGGCTGGTTTGGCCAGCCGAAATATCGTTATAAACCTCTAAAATTTACGTTGTGTCGGCTTTGCTATTTTTAGTGAAAGTTAAGCTTTTTATTTTCACAGTCGACGGGAAATTGAACAAACTTCAAACTGTGAGTTTACCAAATGTTTTTGTAATTTACCAAAAAAGTTATCAAGATTTGAAAACTGGTGTTTGAACAGTGACGGCCGCCGGCTCGCTTTGAATTTGTTTTGGAATATGTTGTTGCAAGACTTTTGACGCATGCGCAGACGTTTGACCGCTGTGTGATCCCAGAGCTCTCGTATCTTGGCGCTGGCCAAAAGATCGTGGGCTCTGGGAACGAGATGGAACCTAACTCTATTTTTAACTATCATACTTCAACACACGACATTCATGTAAAACAGTAGGCATATTTTATTTTTTTACAATCTCTGTATTTCGTAATTGTTTTATGCTATTACTGATGTTTACTCGTGTATAAATAAAGTGTACTGATGTATGTATGAGTATTACAGCTTAAAGCTGATGTGGGCCTGCTTTTACTCCTCACACACTCCCCACTACATTAACTGTTTTGGATACACTATACTCGACTCACGGTTGATTTTCACCGAGGGAGGAAAAACGGAGAACCCGGAGAAAAACCCTCGAATGCAGATAAGGAATCAACAACAAACCTAACTCACATACGGTGCCGTGCCCGAGCCGGGAATCGAACTCAGGGACCGCAGCGGTGAGAGGCGAGTGTTTTACCACTGCGCCAACCTGTATTGTAGGGCGAATCTTAGTTTCGTAGAACGACAGGAGAGGCAAGAAGGCCGGTAATAAATCGACGATATGGCGGTCTTTGTCGAACCCTACGCTTGACTCTACCTCTTTCGCACGCCTCTCTGCACTCACTACTTTTTGTCCTCGAAGTTGTAGGCTTCTTATATGGCTCTCTTGGCTTGGTATAGATTGCTCTTTTCGATGCAGGTACATACTTAACAGCCTGCTCCAACTTGTGAAGAACTTTATACTGGTGGTTGAATTACTGCTTGTTACCCTAATTCCCTAGACGTTGGAGGATTTTGACTGAAAAAGTACTAGATTCAGAAGAATGTTCTTGTGTAGTAATCAGAGTCTTCAATAATTAAAATCCCGCATCGATAACCGAAGAGAAATTAGTAGGTCGTAGAAAGATAATCTGCGTGATGAACTGTATAGAAGCTAGGTCAGGCCTAAGCCGAGTCGAAGAAGATGAACTCGCGTGGGTCATTCGCATGTTAGTAGCTAGTACGTCGGCTGAAGAGAAGCACGTTGACAACGTGGACCCTAAAATACCCTAATACAATGTACTACTCTAATTAACGGGCTTACCGCGGCACTTACAATACCAGCTATACGTTGTAACGCCGATATTTAGCTATTGTCTATCCCCATATGTCCTATGGCAGAGAAACCTAGGGTCAAGCTGCTCAGACTCACCTAAACAAAATTATCATATTACAGAAACGCGCTCTTCGCTGTCTTCGCTTGAGGTCAGTTCGCACAGTATAGATCCTATACCATCCACCTTCGATCTCTTCAAATACCATCCCATTTAATTTAATATGCTCTGGTTCAAATCATGTATGCCCAGTACCACGACTCAGTTGGATTTTTACTGGATTGTTTTGCACATTCTTCGCCTTCGGGGTCGCCTAGCCAGTACTATTAATCTTGTCCATCGATGTAACCAGAGAATAGTGCGTGCGCATGTTTTTTATTCAAAATGTCGAAGATTTGGAACACCGCCATTCTCGTTCCCAGTGTCTCCTCAACTAACTGAAAAATCGGAGGCTCTGGTAAGACACGAAACAGGCTCTAATTTGATTGGCTAGCCAAATAGGCTGCGCGATGAAGAAAAAATTGAACAGGTGCTGCGCACAGCGCTTTTCTTCCGGTTCACTTAGTGGATAAATCACTTCCGTTGTAAACATAACAAGTAAAGTAAGGCATTTTGAGGTGTTCTTTCAATAAAAGTAAAATAATCAAAAGAAGAAACATTCATATGTGAAAATAATAAAGAATGAAGTGATGTGCCTTTTAAGAGAACATGATTAAACAGATTAATTAATTAATAAACATTCATGTATGGTGGCAAAAGCCGAAAGGTAATTAAAATCTCCCTTCGATCGACTATAACCCAATAATGGCGGATATTACGCCAAAAAAGGCAGCAGAAAAGCTTTTAGATCGAAATACATGCATTTGCTGCAACGCCGTAATATCGGATAAGAATCACCCAGTGATATTAAACAGCGACCTAAGGAAAAGTTTGGGTTCTTATCTAAGCCATCCGTTCATTTTCTGGGAAGAATCCATGCTGTCCGTGCAAACGCTCTCTTGAAACTGCCGAAAAATTCCGTGAGATGGTTCAGCAATCGCATAAACATCAAACCGCGGCTATCCAAAATTCCAGGCTAAAACGAGGTCGAAAGCAAAATTATAGCTCTCCTAGTAATCCACCATCAAAACGACCAAGAGAAACACATTCTGCGCCGAGTGCAAGCGCTATAGCCCTTGCTAACCTACAACAGGTACATAGGCCTATTCTTCCTCGACCATCAGCCCTGCAGTCTAATCCAGCAGCTGAAAATCAGCATGTTCTGTCCACTCCTCGATAATTGCGTTGAGAGGAGATATGACGACCACGATTGAGTTGGATGATCCTTGAAGAGCATTAAACTCAAACGGTAAACTTTGGTAAATTAACGATTTACCATAACCGGTCGGAAGGACACAGAAACAGTCCTTCTTATCGATACTAATTACCCGAATAGCTTCCAATTGTTTAGTTTTTAAAGAAAACTGTATTTTAAGCTTTGCAAGGGCGAACTGGATAGCTTCCATGAAGTCCGCCATTGCTTTAGTTAGCAAATCGGAAATGAGTTCTAAGAGCATGCGCAGTTTCAATGTCCTAGAATCTAGGACATCCGGTTTCGTGTCTTACCAGAGCCTCCGATTTTTCAGTTAGTTGAGGAGGCACTGGGAACGAGAATGGGAACACCGCCTGCCCGTGAATCTCGATCGGCTTTCAGCTTAGCCAGCAGTGTGGTGAGTGTGGGCTACCTGTGCTTTCATAGACGCAGGGACCAGATTAGGTTGCGTTCTCCTTCGTCGAACGCAATTAAATATTAAAGTAATCCTTCGCAAGACTTTGGGCCACAATATGGAACAGCATTCCACCAGACTTACGTACGCTCTCCAAGATCAATTATAAGAAAAAGCTAAGTCACATAACCTTTGTTACAGGTTCTGACGGATTAGGATGTTTATGTTGACATGCCTACCCTAATTACAAAAATTGCAAAATCCTGATGATAACATTATATAATTATAATATTCAAATATAAATTCTCATAAAGTTTTATTTTCGAGAGTTTGTTTGTTTGGACTTTTACCGCGTGTTTAAGACTGAAAAGACAAACCAAGTGTTAAAACCTGAATATAAGCTTTGGCCGGGAGTTAGCGAGTCCAGTCTCAAAACGTTTTATTTTCGAGAATTTGTTTGTTTGTTTGTTTGAACTCTTACCCGTCCGAGGTGTTTGAGACTCAAAAGACAAACCTAAATTGTTAAATAGCGAGTTCAGTCTCATAAAGTTTATTTCCGAGAGTTTGTTTGTTTCTTTAGACTCTTACAGCGGTGTTTGAGACTGAGAAGACAAACCAAAGTGTTAAAGCGTGAATAAGCTATGGCCGCGAGTGCGACCTCAATTAACCAAAACAAACAAATTATGAAGAACGTTGAAGCAACTTAATCTAACGATTAAAGCGCTCAGTTAAACGCTCTTTTCTGATCGTTAGAATGCTTGTGCAAGTCGTGCGAACCCTTTGGACTGATCGTTTGAACGCTTTGGCCAACTCGTTCGAACGTTTTACTCAGCTCGTTCGAACGCTTTCGACTGATCGTTTTGAACGCTTTGGGCTGATCCGGCGTTCGAACGCTTTGGGTTGAACGTTGGAACGCTTTGGGCTGATCTTTCGAACGCTTTGGGCAGATCGTTCGAACGGGCAAATCTATAAATCAAACGGATAGGCAATCCATTCGAACGACCCGCTTATCCGCGCGAACGATTGAGCTGTCCGTTCGAACGGTTTGCAAATGCTTTTTTAGACCTTATGCAAAAAGCGCGAAGGTATGTTTTCCGGTGAGTGGTCACATTTAATGATATGTCTAGTTAAATCTTGATATAAAAATACACTGCATTTCTAACGGGACCTGAAACAACCATAAGAGGCTGATCAAAGCCAGGACCCGGCTAATTCACATATCGAATTGGAATTTAGCGTGTTGGTTTTAGTGGAGGGAGCAAAACAGGAGAACCAGGGGAAAACCCCACGAGAAAGGGATAGAGAGTGCCATGCACTACCGGGGATCGAACCTGCGCCATCCCGGCTTCTAAATGTATAGATGCACATTAATTGTTCTTATTTTACTATGTAGGCAACAGAATGAGAACACAAAAGCATTATTCCTTGTTCTCTTTACAAATCGCTGGTTTGGACTTTATCTAGACCTATTGTGTGGCATATTTGTGATAGCGGTTGCCATAGGATCACTGGTGTTAGCTGAACAACCAGGTAAGCATTCTTCTTGACGGCCGTGTTCGTTTCGTTAGACAGTAACTATACAGAACACAATTATTAAAATGAAAACAAATGTTTGAGTTGGATGTAAAAAGTACATAAACTTTCGAATGATGATTTCTGATTATAGAGATTTTCTGTGAGAAATGGCATATTTTCGGAATATCTTTGGCACGTCATTTCTGAAAACTACAGGTTTTCAAGTGGGAAAGGTAAAGCAAAAAACATCCAACAGCACACCTAGGTCACCAGTTAAAAACGATAGTGCTTAGAAATCATCCCCTTTGTTCATGGTCTGTATAATAAAAATACAAAAAATGAGCGAGACTAGCGAATAGCGATGATTTTTAATTTAAGAACCATAAAATAATATACGCCGGTAGAACGCATTCTATTGAGACTGGTTATGGACCCTTATGTTTTCGAAGAGTAAGAAACGAGTGCGTGCAAATTTCCTCGAGAGTTAACATTTCCTAGTCCAGAAACCAGTGATTTTGGCGAGAGTCCCGTTGATATGCTTAGTAGTTTGTTGACAAACAAATGCATAACATTCCACGAAAGCACTGTGGTTTGTTTGAGCAGATTGATCAAAATGTTCACAGGCGTGACAGGTCACGTGAGTGAGCGAGTGAGTGACACTATTTCATCTATTCCAATTACTCGTTTCGGCGCTAGCGCATCCATGATTTTAAAAGAAGTGTCGTACTAAACATTTCCAAAAACAAAAATTCAAGAAAGGCCATGGAATATAAAACATGTCACATCTTTGTCATTAATTTCGTTTTGTGTATTCTAGGTGTTGCTGGTATGCTACTTTCGTTTGCGATAGGCGTTCTCGGTATTACACAGTTTGGTATCCGTACTGGAGCTGAGGCTGAAAGCTATATGACTTCTGCAGAACGAGTTATAACGTACAGCCAACTACCTTCGGAGCCAGGCTACAGTAGAGAAACTCTCCCGCCAGAAGACTGGCCAACTGAAGGTGCTATCAGTGTGCGGGATATGTCCTTGGTGTACTTGAAGGACGGTCCTCGTGTGTTACAAGGCATCAACTTAGATATCCAACCCAAAGAGAAAGTTGGTATCGCCGGACGTACTGGAGCTGGAAAGTCTTCACTAGTGGCGGCATTGTTCAGAATGCCGGACCCACAGGGGCAAATCTTCATCGATGGTATTGATCTTGGAACACTCAATATACAGGCCGCTCGAAGAGCTATTGCCGTCATTACCCAGGACCCTGTCTTGTTTGCAGGCACCTTGAGGAAGAACCTGGATCCATTTAACCGATTTACAGATGATGACATCTGGATAGCACTGGCAGAAGTACAGCTTGGGAGCACGATAGCGAAACTTGATGGTCATCTCGAGTATTGTGTTGGAGAATCTGGTTCAGGCTTTAGCGTTGGAGAGCGACAGCTATTGTGTCTTGCGCGTGCATTGCTGCAGAGGTGTAAAGTACTGGTGATGGACGAAGCCACGGCTAACGTGGACTTCAAGACGGACCAACTCATTCAGGAGGTAATCCGACGCAAATTTTCCAGCTGCACAGTGCTGACCATAGCACACAGACTGAACACTATCATGGACTATGACAAGGTGATCGTCATTGATCAGGGTCACGTGGTCGAGTATGATAAGCCACAGGTGCTTGCTGGGAAGGATGATGGTGTATTTGCTCGTCTATTACAAAGCTATGCCAGCAATAGTAACGTATAAAGTACGACTTTCGATTTCCCAACTGAGTTAGGAGATTGCTCACGTAAACAATTCATTATTAGTCTTCACCTATTATGTTTAGAAATAGTGATACAAATATATCAAAACATATGCCTTGTTTTGCGCAATATATACATAACGCAGTAACTTAATACTAGTACATGCACCTATAACAGAAAGTGATCGAATGCTGCCGCTTTAGTTGATTCATTCCTGACAGACTAGAGTTGTTTTCTATATTTTTTTAAACGATCGATCAAACTCGTTTATTAGCTTTTAAGTCAACCAAGTTATCAATATTCCATAATCGAAATATTCATGACACTGTAATTAAGTAACATATATGCCATCAGTTATTGGTTTTACATATTAAGAAAAAGTTAAGGAAACGATGGAAATAAAAGACGGTGCATAGACCCTATGCATAAGTCCTGGTAACTAGCATGTCAACGAGGCCAGTAGGTCCTCTGGAATGTTGAAATTGAAGCGCCCGGGGAGATTGTGAAATGCACTGAAGGAATGTTCAGTGAAACAATGCCGTTAATTTGCTATGCGCCTGGCTGGTTGTACTATAAAGAAACATTTTTCAACTAAACAATCATGTTCAACACGTTTCACACTTCCTGCTAGCGTTTCAACTTCAACATTCCAGAGGACCTACTGGCCTCTTTTTCGTGTTGTGACCGCGCGAGTTATGCATAGTGTGTATAGAGTGTCATGTCATAAATGTCACGAACACTTTCGCCTTTTAATCTCCCATCCTGTCTACGTAATGTTTATTATTTTTCACATGGCCCGGATTTGTTTGTTTGTTTGTTTGACATCGGTGTTACCATAGCAACACAGCGTCGACGTCATGTATTTTACATATCATCAATTTTCACGAAATCTAGACCTAAACATTTAAAACGACCTAGTGTCCCTTGTAGTCTAAGTGTAGGCCTTCAAGACTGCAAAGTTTTAAAAAATTGTATGAGAGCGTTTTCGAAAAAAATTGGGTTGAATATTTTCATTCAAAAAATAATCAATTCGCCTTACTTCCTGTTTAGTCGTCCAGAACTGTGTTTGCCGGACCGTACTGTTTTTAGCATATTTCATACCTGTGGCACAGGACTACTTCCCATGAAAATTTCATTCCATTTGCTTTATTCGATTTCGGTTTATGGAATAATAAGTAATGTAATAAATATGCTGATTATACTCAAAATAGTAACCTATTTGCTAAGGAAGCTGTAATTCGAGAACTAGTCGATAAATATGTTTTTTAATCTTTTCACCAGAAATTCAACATGTACTACCCTTGCCCTGTAAATTTTAAGAGCATTGAATCATTTTAAGGGCGCGGAATAAAACCAAAAACATAGGGAACTTTTACATGCATCCACGCAAGCTTCATTGCTGTATCATTTTGTTTGTAGCTTGTGTCTTTCCGAAATTTCTCTTTTGTCTAGATTCTACATACTTGTGTGCATTTGAACTACCAAGTTTACCATGCACGCATGCTACGCTTCGCTACTGCCGGAACGCTCGTGCAAATTCTGTTCTTAGGACAATGACCTGCAAATTAGTTAAACCATGAAGCTTGGCAGTGCGTGATGATAATGTTGAATAAGTGTGTTTTTAGTAACCAGATCGGGAAAAAGTGCCGGTGACGTCTAGACCACATTTTCTAAATATCAATTAAAAACGAGATTTTGTATTAGTGATATTATAAAACCTTTTGTAAATAAATATTATAAGTTATATTATAACAGCGTTACAACTGGCAGCGTGACTATTGTACTAAGAACAGAATTTGCACGAGCGTTCCGGCATTAGCAAAGCGTAGCAAGCGTGCATGGTAAACTTGGTAGTTCAAAAGCACACAAGTATGTAGAATCTAGACAAAAGAGAAATTTCGGAAAGACACAAGCTATCAACAAAATGATACAGAAATGAAGCTTGCGTGGATGAATGTAAAAGTTCCCTATGTTTTTGTTTTTATTCCGCGCCTTTAAAATGATTCAATGCTCTTGAAATCTACATGGCAAGGGTATAGTACATGTTGAATTTCAGGTGAAAAGATTTAAAAACATATTTTTCGACTAGTTTTCGAATTACAGCTCCTTAGCTGTACTATTTTGAGTAAAATGAACATATTTATTACATTACTTATTATTCCATAAACCGAAATCGAATAAAGCAAATGGAATGAAATGTTCATGGGAAGTAGTCCTATGTCACAGGTATGGAATATGCTAAAAACAGTGTTTGAATCGGTCCGGAACACACAGTTCTCGACGACTAAACAGGAAGTAAGGCGAATTGATTATTTTTTTAATGAAAATATTCAACCCAATTTTTTTCGAAAACGCTCCCATACAATTTTTTTAAACTTTGCAGTCTTGAAGGCCTACATTTAGACTACAAGGGACACACTAGGTCGTTTTAAAAGTTTAGGTCTAGATTTCAAGAAAATTGATGATATGTAAAATACATGACGTCAACGCTGTGTTGCTATGGTAACACCGATGTCAAACAAACCTAGATTTTTGGAACGTTTATTCTATTTGTAGTAAATTGATCGAGTGTCTAGCCCGACCGTGCTCTGACAGTGGAGTATCAGCCGTTCAAAGTGGGTATGGTGCGTCCCTGGAAAATCCAGGCGAGCCACCTTAATTTATGTGCATAGACGTTGGATGTTGATTCAAATATATTTTTAGGTCCTCAGGAAAAATAGCGATCATTTATAGCTTTATAAATGCTAATTTTTAGCCCCAGCCAAGATTATCCAAAATACTAAATGAGCTGATACTATAATCTGAATAAATGATTATCCTAGCTGCCCTATGTTTTAATTTCTGGAGTCTGTCAGATAACCATTTACCCAGTCGTCCCCATACTTCGCCGAAGACAGTATTCTAGGTACACTTGGGGATCCCGCGAACAATGGGTAGACTACCCGAGAGAATACCATTTATGTATGTTCTTCGTTTCCGGCCATATAGAGACGAAGTAAACCATTGAAGGGCCTGCTCCATAGATTTTGAGCTTTTTTAGTAATATTTGATGATCGACCGTGTCGAATGCCTTTTTTAGATCCAGAAATAACACTCCATTCAGCAGACCGTTGTCAATATTTAGGTACCATTCAATTTCATCTTCGGGAAGAGCTGTTAAAGTTGAGTGCAGTGGTCTGAAGCCATGCTGGGGAGACAGATCGGAAAAACGGAGCGCATGCGCACTAGGCACTTTATTAAAAGTGAATCAAGATGGCTGGCGAGCGGCAGTGAATTCTAGCTCTTTTTCAAGGACCTCTCACAGCTCAAGAAGTACCACGATTGCTTTATTACTTCACACCATGGACTGATATTCTTCAGTGACTTCTCTGAGCCCAAATGACATAATCCAATTCACAGAAAGAACGCTACAACTGCTCATTCACCTCTGTCTTTAAGAAAAACTGACGAGCTATTTCGAAATGTTCATGTGCAACTGGAAAAACGCCAAAAATAAGGAGACTTGTGAACATATAAGCTTTATACTTCGGTAGAGAACTAAGGTAATGGTTTTCAACATATAAAATACCATATTCGAGATTTTCATACCATTTTTCAAACGAAGCATTTGAAGTTACAGTGGTGACTGGAGTCTAGACTGTCTACTTGGAACGACGATCCGCATTACCAGAGACTGTAATTACTCGGGCCAGCGTAGGCTGGGCCCGAGTCAAGTTTCGCAAGTGTTTATTTTTATTTTTATTTTTATTTTATTTTTTATTTTATTTTTTGTGTCACTGTTTGGCGCCAGTAACCAATCAGATTACACAGGAGCCCATTGTTTGATTTCCAACACGTGACAGGATCAACCAATCAGATCCGACACCCGCCAGATCCTCGGCAAAAGTCAGCAACGTAGCGAAGGTTTGGGTTCATTCTGAACTATTATTTTGCCGAAACCAAAGGTTTCTTCGAATGAAATATCAAGATATTCAGTTATTCTAGGGCTGACAGGACTTTTAGGGGCTTTCGATGGAAAATTCTCACATTTACGAAAGGGATGTGGCGATCCAAATATCGCACAGTATAAAGCTAGTCTAGCCGGCCGGATCCGGAGGAGTGATGGTTTGGGTCCAATAATCCACGGAAACTGAAAGAAATTGCCTGTACTGCTGCATCTAAGTGCCATACGATCGCAGTGTTGCGTTGTTGATATTGTTGAAATGCTCTTCATTACCATCACACACTGTGAGGAGATCAAATGAGGGATTGATTGTTTGCAATGTTGGCTGTAATTGTTTACTGCGAAGTCCTCCTGAAAATGAAATACTATTGAGATTATACAACTGGGAAGTCTTGACTAAACCAGTCAACCAATGCCGAACTTTACTAAGACTTCAATTCAAGAGTCGCAAAAACTGGAAGTGAACAGTGATTGACCCTGCTTTGAACGCGAACGGAAATCAGAACTGGTGAGGTTGAAATTATGTGTTTATATATGCGCGCACAAATCTTGCTTGTTCCCTACTTTTAAATTTTTTTTAAGTGTAATGGTGACTGTAATTCGAATTGAAATGAAATCGTCCGTAAGTTGAATTGTATGTGACTTTATAGAGACCAAGAAGAAAAAGTTAAAATCGATCGTCAAAACAATAACAGAACTCGGAAGATACAGAGAGGCATTCGAATTTACTCCGAATTATACCCATAAACAGAACTGGATATGACTTACAAACCGAGAATACCGAATTAAAATTGAATTGGATGTGAAACTGTCAAAAGAAGAGCAGGATTTGTTGTGTAAAGCCATACTGGAGAGTACAATTATATAAGTTATGGCTCTATCAATTCCAAACCTGCCCCTCCCCCCTGGATATTTGTGGGGCATCAGAACGTTGCAAATGCTCCACGGTGGGGCTTTGGTACGGGTGCAACACTGGAAACATTCCATTTTTCCATATTATGTAAATCTATTGACATAGTACAATTGACATAGTATGGAAAAATGGGAAGTTTTCCAGTGCAAATCTCTTATCAAATTCGCTATTTTGACTCTCTTTCTACAATTAATTAATTCCCCACCCTGCCAACTTTTGTTTGCTCCAAAATGTCTCACCCCTGGGACAAAAACTCAGTCAAATGCCCCACTTATGCCCCCCACCCTTGGGGGATGGGCAGGTTTGGAATTGGTAGAGCTATACACAGATACTGGAACTGATTAGAACAATCATAAATAGAATTGGGTTTGGAGATTTATTTACCAAGCGAACACTGTTGCCCTGAAAATATGTCGAAAAAGTCAACTTGAAATACTGAAGAAAGAAGACAAATGTAGGACTGTCAAAAGAAGAAGAAAAAAGAAAATCGAATTAGAGCTGACTCGAAAAATGGAATGACCATCATCAGAAAATTGTATAATACTAAAAATAGAATAATTTAGGTTTTGAAATTGGGACAATGGGATTTCCTGTGCATTTCTCTCTTGGGGGCATATTACTGAATGATCCTCCAAGCCTAACTCAATCCGTCCAATCTACTTTTATAGTATTTCAGAAGTTTTTATGTTTTCAGATAACGAATTGAAGTGATATATAATTTATATGCATTCACTTGTGTACTGATATTATTATTACAGTCACGAACAGACAATATTTAGCTTAATTAGTGACATTTTAATTGTTATTAATCTAAATCATGTTCTACATTTGTTTCGAATTTTTAATTACAAGGAGGGCCACATGTTTCTTAGCCTCCCCCGCAGTCGTTTTTAGGGGCTCATACCTAGACCCTAAAAATGACTGGGGGGGAGGCTATGCATTTCTCTGTGTGTACTAGTTGGTGTTACCCTCTTTAAATAAAGTTAATTTTATTTTCCAAGTGGTCTACATGCATGAAATCAATGCACACAATATTTTATTAAACATTAGGGACTGGTCAAAAATTAGCAGGGGAGGTGCAAAGGGGGAGGGGGTGGGGTGGAGATAAAAAAAAGTCTAAAATTGTATTACCCTCCCTGGACAATTAGTATGAACTATTTTGACCCTTTCTCCCTTATAACCAATCCTTTTTCAGTTGCCCATTATTTATGACCCTCCAGTTTTGGGGATTAAAAAAAATCCTGATAATTTCTGACCAGTCCCTTCAGCGACCACCGTTATGCAACCTGGTTTTAATTTTTAGTAAAACTTTGTAATTAGAAGCTCCTGTAAGTGACCGTGACCACCTTTGGAAGTTGAGAATTGGAAGAAGGGGAAAAAATAGCATTTACAAACAGGTTTTGCTAATAACACTACCAATCTCGTACAAGGGCCTTTAAATATTTGTTTGCCATCTAGTACAGCCACATTATTGCATTCCTCCAAAAGGTCCATTCCATTATATATAAATTATCACAAGCATCAGAAGTGAATCAATTATCCGGTCCCCTAGCACAAACCATGTATGACACAAAAATATACTAGAACTCCATGTATTAACCTATTTATAGGTGGCCCGAGTTAATCAGGGCCTCTTGTTAAATCTACAAAGCTATTATCAGCAAATTGTACAATATTTCACTTGATTTGGTTATTATGGTATCACATCGGCATTTTGACGAAATAGTTGATTGTTTTACCAATGTCAAGAAAAATATTTTTAATTTTGCTTTTATAAAATATGTTAAATGTGTTACATGTAAAAATAATTGTTCTGTTTTCAGAAAGCCAACAATAAAACATAGTTGTAATCAAATGCCTTTGGCAGAGCAGTTTTGTGTTCATTTAATTTTGTTCACGTTAGAATACGGTTGACAGTAATTATGTTGTGTGGAACTTTAGTGCGGTTCTGTAAGAGAGGTGGTTGGTGTATCAAATGAAGAGCCTACATGTGGACTTTCTCACCCAAGTTTTGTGTTTGCTTTACATGAAACAGTACTTAATTCTTGTTGTTTTCCCAGAAAAAAGGAAGCCTGTAATAGTATACCGTTCCCTTCCTAGTTCCCTCAGTGTTTACTTGATGTTTTTGAAAATCTGGACTAAAACAGGAAAGGAGCATGTTTGCTTGCGTAGACTACTTGAGAAATGGAGACTCTTCAAGCACCACCACTTCTCTTGATCTTCACTAGTTTTATTCTCCCCAAGCACAAGCAAAGTAAGACAAATACATGTGTAGGATAATTGAAAGATATATAAAGAGCCTCCATATCAAACTACATGTACATGTATGAGAACAAATTTACACATGTATACTTTATTTAATAAAATAAACTTAATTGTACACCTGTTTTTAATTGTAACACGGTACAACAGGAAGGACTAAAAATATTTTAAAATGTATTTGCTTTAATGTTTTTTAAATGCAGCAGAATCCTCTGTTGATTGGATATAAACTCAGCAAGATAGTAGCTGACATAACACATGGTGCAATATAACTTTCCACAAAAGTTAAGCCTATGTCTAACAGTTGAAACTGTTTACATGTGTATCTGTTGTTTTTTTGCCTTAAATGGTTACACATCTACATAATTTGTACATGCACGAATCGATAAGCAATTACATATAACAAAATCAGTTGTTAATTTATTTTAAAAACTTGGGAGCTTCCTCTTTCATGAGCCTCTTTTTGGAGTTACACAGAAACTACATTATTAGCATAATGCAGAGGTTTCATTGATCAGTCAGTCTAGCTGGCTTGGACTTTGAATGTGTTAAAATACAAATATTATAGTTTGTGTAGCTGGCTATACATGTATATGGCTACACTGTATTTCAGTCTAAGTGCAATGAACCACTCCCCGAAGCTATTTTGAAACCCCTGATAATTAGTGGCCATTTCCTGTATGGCCCCATTTTCTGTACATCTGTAGTATACTTATTTTTTGAAGTGTGTGAACATTAAGTAAAGATTATTTTCTGCAATTATGTGAAGGGCTAATCTAAGAACATGTTTTGTGAACTTGATTTTTGAAATGATATTTGTATGAATTATGTTAAATTATTTAAGGTACTGTGAATCATGTGTATGTCATGTGCTTCTGTTTTATATATTATTTTACGTAAACTTATTTCAGAGATGAATCATGTGTATATGTTTGAATTGCTTATCCACCTAATGGCATTATTTCAAGGCAAGAAGAGAGACAGCTTTTTATTGCGGATAGGGTAGTTTTGGGGTAGCGAGGAGGGAGACGGAGGAGGGGAGGAGGAGGAGGAAATGAGGAGGTTGTGGTGGTTGTGGGTGGCGTGTGTTGATGGCGTTGAGGGCTTGCAGGCGGCGGGCGGCGGGCGTTGTGTCTAGTTTAGCTAGACCTTCTAGACTAGATACTTTCTAGGCTATAATAGGTTAGACTATAACAGTAATGAACTTTCTTCTCCTCGGTAAAAACACAACTGCCTGTAGCATTTGTCAACAAGAAAAAAACTTTAAATGAAACATAAAGCAGTGTAATCTTGTAACACGGTACAACATATCAACCCAAGAACTGAGAAATAAGAAATTTATCAATTCCGCGAGGATAAGGAAAATGAACTGTAAGTAGTTTTTTTTTAGATTGAATAAACTTTGTTTAATTAATGTAGTGATTTGTTTTTACTCGTATGTTAATTATATTTGAGATTTAGAGAAGAATTTGCATCTCAAGAGTTTTCCTCAAAACAATAGGCCTATTGTTTCTGACATTCAGTTATCGCTAATCCCTAAGGACAATAGCAAAGTTGCTCTAATGATCGAGTCATAGTGGATTTACTGTATTCGAAACTCAGAATTATGTTACGAGTGATAGCGGAGGTAATAGCTGTAAGGGAATTAAAAGACACATTTTAGGAGTTCTGTAGAGATTCTTCTCTTCAGCTGAAAAGGAAGAGCGACCGCAGCAATAATTATTTGGAATGAAGAACTGATAGATGGTCATGTTACTGTAAAGCAGAATATTTTTTTTTTTTAACATTTTAGTCTATCATGAGTAGTTTGTTATTACTGTTTACGCTACAAAGGGTTTCAGATATTGCGAGGTAATTTTGTTAATATTTTTTCAATGTGCACTTGCGTTAAGTGATTGGAAAGTTTCGCTAAATGTTTTGATCCACATTTCGGCACCGGCAATTTTTACAAACGCGTTGACTCATGCTAACCCATTCAAGACCAAGCTAACACTAATTCAAAAACTAAAAAAACTGCGAATTTTATCGTTTTTCGAAGGACAAAACGGGACAAAAGGGACAATCCAAAGACATGTTCTTTCACCAATAATTTATTTCATCTCACAAGGTACTTACAGGTATTTACAAAGTATATATGGCTTACTTGCTTTTCAATCGTAAGTGATGCATCCCGCAATCCCTTAAGTTCTTTCCCATATAGACAGGGAAAATATCTAGTTCATCAAACATCTTTACCTTACACAAAAAAGCCAGTGTTGCATCTATCTTTCCTTTAGGAAGTAATGCACAAAGGTGTTGAATCTTTTCCCGATCCTCAGTATTTGGATCGTACAGAACCGCCGACATTAATTTTAAATCTCGTAAAAAACCCAGTGAACTTTTAAATAAACTAGGCAAAGTTGAAAGTGATATCTGAACACTTCGTAGAACCCTCCCTCTACTAGATCATATGGTAAATAAGAAAAATGCGATCCAGAGACATGAGCTACAGTATGAGTAAAGGACTCTTCTCTTCAAGCTCTATTCTTTCCCCATAGCTAGTGTTCCGCTGGTATCGTTCATATTTCAGGTTTCCATTAGATACACACTCTAAGACGGAGGTCTGCCAGAACTTGATATTCATCAGTCTTCCATCTGCGCATGAATGTTGTTAACTCTGGCTCAGCATCAGGTTTGTAGGATCGATCGCTCCACTTCACTTTAAGGATAGTCCCACGTAGAAACATCTATACCGCGAAGTCGCATCATGCGTTCTCCCCATGGGGTTAAGCGTTGAACCCAGTGATCACAGGAAGCTACACCATACAGTTTAGGAAGTTTTCTTTCCCTCTCTACCATTCTGCATTGTCTCAAACTCCTGCAGTTCCTGGAAATGGTGTCCATACTTAGGAAAAAGGTCTAAATGCTGGAATATATTTACGGAAACGGGTTGGTCCTTCGGGATCAATAGCCGCATATAATTTATCTTCTTAGAGTTGAATGTGGTCAAGTCTATTAAGACTTTTATCTTTTCGAATCCGTCTCCGGTCGCGTTCTTGTGGTAAAAGCGCTCTTCAATAATGTGCTTGGATAAGTAATAGAATTCTATTTGTTTTGAAATTGTGTATTTTTCGACACGCATAAAAGATGGAGGCCAAGATCAGAGCTTAATGGTCCATCCCGGCCGGGTCTTTAAAACACGTTAACAGATATCTGTCAAATGAATGTAGGCATTACATATATTCTGTATTTAACAGAGTTTGTGAGGATTGCCAGTCAGCAGCAATTAGCCTCATAAACTTTTCAAAAATGTGCCATTTCTTCAGTTTTAAAGATATGAATCTAAACTTGAGCTTTTTACTAATTTTGTCCTGCTGTTTCCATTTTTGGCATCCATGTTGTTCCAGCGCATTTTTTTTATTGACAGGCTAAACAGGTCACGTGACCAGGTCCTGCAAAGGGCCTATAGTACAACAATACTCTTAATTACAAACGATAGAAACAAAGCTTACATAAAACATACCTTTCTGTAATAATGAATGAGTTGAAGAGGCTGCGCCCTCGGTGACTCGTACACGAAACATTACTAGACTATTACAAAAGTTATGGTCTTTCTTTCAAGTCAACACACGTAGAATACATTAAAACGTTTCAATTTGTTATTATTTTGAAATAAATATTTTTAACCCTGCTAAGCACTTCCAAAGCAAATACACCAGCACAGCCAACAAGCAGCCTGTTCAAGTACTACCTGCGATCAGAGGATTTTTGACCTCTTTCTGGCTTTGGGGAGGAGAGGGAAGGGACCTCCGCTTATATCCACATATCTGAATGTAAACAGTATTGGTTTTCGGTATGATAAACCAGTTTTAAACCGGTATTCTTCCTGTTACGATATACGTCATGATGCGCATGACGTCACGATGGAAAGCGCTTTTCAAAGAACATGGGCTAAAAAACGTTCATACAATTTGGCCGTTGCAAATGTCATCTTTGAGGTTCCTCTTCCCTCTAGCTATTCATCGACCATCCCCCCCCCCCCCCCCCCCCACCCCCCCAACGAAAACGTAACTAAGCTAAGGCAACATTGAAAAGATGTTCCAAGTCAAAGCCTTGGCTTTTTAATGATTTAAAAACATTAGATTAACTGGGAGTGTCACACAACAATTTTCTGCATTTATTCTTGTTCACCGCGCTGAACCATCTCCGGCAAACCTACAAAAATGAACGAGAGAATAAACAGTTTAGACAACTGTTACAAATGTGATTATCCCTGTTCGCTAATGAGTTTAACAAGCGCGTTTGAGTCCTGGTAGTCTTAAGTGGCTGTGGGTTGACCTTCTGTACCTCCCACATGGACTAGCGCTAAGGAGGACGCAACCCTTCGGAACAGATTGGAGATATTTGTATAGAGGTTTTGCACCATCACGTGATTTCCTAGCAACTGTTGCTACGCCGCCATGTTGAACGGCAGGTAGAACCTCAAGCATGTTAAGGCCTGGTTCAGGAGTCACATTTCGGGTAAAAACTGTTTTCCTTATTTCAGCACAGCCGAGTATGGCAAGTACGCCAAGTTTCTCACGATAATAGGTATCGCCATTCTTGACTACCTTAAGTGGCTTGTGTGTTAGTAAAACGTGTCACGTAGTCTGTCACGTGACTTAGAACATGAAATCAGTAATTCAAAAATGCGGCTCCGAGTTTAAACCAGCTAGGATGATGAGTGGATATGTTTAGTTAAGGTTGAAGCCTTTTACCTAAATCAGCTTAGAAAAGATGACTACAATGTTTCATTAACGAGTAATTAAGGCGAAAATGTGCAAAATAGGTTACGTGACTTTTTGTATCCTTAATATCTCTTTCTCTTTACATGATAGTCATGTTTTCTAAGCGTGGTCTGAAACACTGCGAGAGGAGTAATGTCTTAGCAGGGTTACTTTAAATTCATATGTTATCGTCGCAGCCGCATTTCACTTAAACGATTTTATATAATTATGACGTCATCAATCACGTGGTACGACAACCATCCACTTAACAAATTTAAGGAAGTTGATATTAGTATTATAGTATTTTGTTTAAACTGTTATTTCTGTCCGAAAACATTTTTGAACTTAAATCTATTTTCCGTTAAATGAACCAGGCCTTAACATGCTTGAGACCAAAATGGCGTACTATTTGACTGAGCACGCAACTTCTTCCTCTTTAGTTAGTAACGAAGACTGTGTGATAGAATCTTGTCAAAATTAAGAGACATGGAAACTGTTGCAGCATTTGTATATAAATCGGCTTATTTATACTGAGATTGATGTCTTTTAAGTGATCTTAGCAATGTTTTAAACTTTTATGACCTGCGCTCACTGACGGCTGAACTCATGGTCAACAGTAACTGCGCCCCTCGCCTGATATACATATTGCATCTTTCTGAAGAATCAATAAAAAGCCTTTTATTTACTATTTAGTTATTTAGTGTTAAGATGATCTTCGAAAACATCCAAAACGTTTTTGGTTGAGAATTGCCGCACAGGCTCACGAACTGTCTGAAATAAGACTTGACTTCAGTACATGTTCAATGCGGATTAATCTCGGGAAACATCTGGTCTGTCACATCCCACGCTTTTTGAGATTTGACAAAAAAAAGCTTTCAGAAGCTTCTTACTTGTATTTGCCGATAAACTGTAACCATAGTTAATATGCTGAAACTGACGAGAAAACTTTTCGTAGATTCTGTCACTGGATTCTCGGTTTGTTGTTATCAAACAATATGCTAATTTGTCGAGCATTTGGTAATGAACACAAAACAATGGCGGGCGTCGGTGAGAATAACATGAGCACATGTTTCACGAAGAATAAAAGCCCTTCATTTTTGTCCAGGTTTTACAGGTTTTCAACGATGACATTATCTTCATAGCAGAAGTTTGATCATTATTTTGAAGGCAACCAGTTATACGTTTGCTTAACTTGGGAAGTTGTCTCGGCCGAGAACACTTATAATGGTCCTAAACGAAAGAGACACTGAAGAGAACTTATAGTTTTAGTAACTATACATCGTTTACGATGACCTACGTGTTTCCGATAGGATTAATGCTTCACGTTCATATGCATTGTTTGCATTCTCTTAAAGCATCAGATAGTTACTTAACATCAACTCAGAACATTCTGAGCTACATGTATATGAAAATAGTTCGGCGGAAGGTACACCATATCAGTGGTAAGTTAGTGTAAACTTAAATTACAGGTAAACTTAGTTCAGAAATCATCGTGGTCGACGTGTTTTTCAATATATTATTGAACTTTGCCCAAACATAAGCCAGGGCGAATAAAGATTGTCAATATATCATCACTCGAACTCCCGCGCTTAGTCAAACAGTACGCCATTTTGGTTCTACCTGCCATCCAACATGGCGATGTAGCAGCAGTTTCTAGGAAGTCACGTGATGGTGCAAAACCTCTATTCTACCACAAGGTAGACCTATAAGGTCAAAAATAGACCACCTCGAAGTTTTCGACGCCATTTTGAATGGTATGCAAGAATTCCTGGCGCGGTTACTCAGTCTCCATACAAACCTTTGTAATAGAGGTAATCGGCTAACGCTGTTGCCACCCAATTCAGATCATGTGATGTAAACAGATGCTACTCTGTGGAATTATTCCTTTTTCATTCTAATCATAATGCAGTCATGCCTATCTGAATAAAATAAATTTTCAAAGAGTCAATTCTGCAGAGTAATGTGTGTTTACATCACATGATCTGAATTGGGTGGCAACAGAGTTAGCCGATTACCTCTATTCGGACACGCTTCGTCAAAGCGCTCTGAAGAAAATTGTAATTACGGCAAGCTGACCTAATAATTCTACAAGAACCGACAACAGAATTCAATTAAGGTAAGATATTAACGAAGATCATTTTTGAATTTAAATGACTTTTAGAATGACTTTTGCCAGATGATTGTTGATCGAACTCTGCAAAGAACCGGAAAAGAAGAGAAATTACGAATCACAAATGTATTGAAATAGCGAACTGAATATTAAAATAGGGGTTAAAGTAAACATTATATGTAGGAATAAAACTTTGTGGTTTAAGTTAATTTCGAGAGAAAAAAATATTTTGCTCTCACACCACGTGCTTATGACGACGACGCCATGGTTTTGTAAAGTTTACACCGTATTCGGAGTGCCGAACAGAAGTCCGATCAAAAATCATCCGGCAAAAGTCATCCTAATGGGTTCAAATTCACAAATGATATTTGTTCTTAACTTACCTTTGATTCTGTTGTCGGTTCTTGTAGAATTATTAGGTCAGCTTGCCGTAATTACAATTTTCTTCAGAGCGCTTTGACGAAGCATGTCCGAATTACAAAGGTTTGTATGGAGACTGAGTAACCGCGCCAGGAATTCTTGCATGCCATTCAAAATGGCGTCGAAAACGTCGAGGTGGTCTATTGAAAAGTACTTCTGGTTCAGCGTTCTTGCTTGAGAAACGATGCAATTTATAAATAAGTCAATTGATCATTAACTGATTAACTGTAATTATTTGCTTTTATTTAAACCCTTATACGCAGTGCGATATTACATAGGATTCGCCCTGATCACGCGGTGTCTATGTTAAAAAAAAAACTCTGAATTTCTAACGGGACCTGAAACAACCATAGAGGCTGATCAAAGCCAGGATCCGGCTAATTAACAGATCAAATTAAAATTTCGCTTGTTGGTTTTTGTGGATGGAAGAAAACCGCAGAATCCGAAGAAAAGCCCTCGGAGCAAGGGCGAGATACCAACAAACTCAACTCCCCTTCAAATACTGATTAGAAGAGAAAGGAGACAAGGTCGACAACTTATACGTCCCTGTCAAGGACGCGGCCGGGATTCGAACCAACGACCTCCCGCACTCTAGACCGTGCTCTACCAACTGAACAGTGAGGCGGTAGGATCAGCAGCATTGTTGTCGATATGCGAAACAGTCTCATGGAAGATAGCCGTAAACAGACCTGAACACGGCCGCCACGTGACAAGAGAGAACGGCCAACCTGACCGTCAGTGTCGACTCCAACAATATGTCTTCACGTGCTAATATATCACTTCAATAGCGAATGAATTGAGCTCGTGATCCCATAAGAAAAGCTTTTCTGGAGGGCAAACTATCTTCAAAAATGCAGTTTTAGAAAAATCGACAATCGATTGAAGGTGGAAAATAGCATTTACAAACAGGTTTTGCTATAGTAATACCACCGATCTCGTACGTATACAAGTGCGTTTAAATAATTTATTTTTGGCCCTCTACTACAACAACGTAATTGTATCCTGCAAAAAAACACATTACGTGCTTACGCTGTTCTTTTGCCAGTGTCCTCGGGTCAGTGATCACAATAATCTTGCTGGACAATTCTCGTCTGTTGAGAGGACACATATATACCACTTATTAGATGTTTTTCCAGGTATTACGTGCTGATATTTTACGAGTTGCGAATGTATTTTTCTGAGCCCCGCAGGGGTGAGGAAAATGCGAGCAATGAGTAAGATATGAGCACGTAATACCTGGAGAAACATCTAATGAGGAATTGATTACACGACAGCTTTCTTAATTCATGGGTTTCTGTTCCATTATTTACCTTATTATAGGAAATTAACAATGCACGTTGACAACGCGAAGAAAATTTACGTTACACTAAATTAACGCGAATTTTTCAAAAGTTAGGTTTACATGCATTAAATTAACGCGAATTTTTCGATAAGCATCTTGCTTTATTTACTGCGATTTTCATAATTCTGCAAACTCGCACTTTACATTTCTGAACGCCAAACTGCGTTTTGGCTTCCGTCAATAAAACCTTCCAAGACAAGTGCACGGGGAGACAGAGGAGTATCAAGATCAATCAAAAGACATTTTGAACTCGATTTTAAACGAAGACGTCCTGTCAGATAGTGACTCTGAAGAGCCAATAGAGGAGTCATGAACTAATAAGGTTTTGTAATGAAATAAAGGTGCTTTAAAATAACAATGTTGTAAAATAGCGTGCATTAAATTTACATCGACATTAATTAAGATACATTAAATTAACGCGAATTTTGTAAAATCGCGTTAATAAAGTGCATTGTTAATTTCCTATAATAAGGTAAAACATAATTTGAGTAAGCTACAGGTTTTTCACTGGTGTTTATGCGGTGCTGACATATAAACACATCACTCCAGAGTTTTATATTCCATTGGCCATATGAACAATCTTACATAAATTTGTTTTCTTATGATTTCTATCACACAATACAAGTACAGCCTGGTATTGACGAACTGGGCACTGGTGTCTGCAAGCTTCCTCACCTTATGAATGGCTTACACACTTTGACAAGCGCTTTAAGTTTCATCTCCGGTTTGTAAACAATCAATTTTTCGAGTCTGTGAAGATACCTAAGCGATGATGACAAGTGGTTACGTTATAATGACGTCTCATAAGATGTATGACAGCAACTGACCTTACTGATAAAGGCGTCAGAGCGAGGCTAGTACAGTTGTCCCACCTTGTCGCAGAAAGAAGAAAATATACCCTCAGTGGCGAACAATAACGTTAATTTCCTTATGGTACAAAATAATGTACAACAGCACGGTCGACAGAAACTAAGACAATTCTCACCGGATCCAATTTTGCAATTTGGGACAACTGGCCTCGCTCTGATACCATTGTTACCAGGCCTCTTCCCGCGCGGCGCATGAAATATGAACAAAGTGAATCGGATGTGACTGAATCGAATATGGATATTTAGAATTTCTGCTATTCACACACGCTGAGTTTGATTTTTTCCATGTTCTCATGCATTCATCAAAATTTCCAAAAAAAGTTTGTGCACGACGATGAGTTGTTTGGACGAATGCCACTGTTTTTTGAAATATTTTGTCCAGAAAGGAACTGACTAGGTTTCTGTTTTATTCATGATGTTACAAATCAAGTTCTTGCTGAAAGAGAATGTGTTGTATGGACAACTCTTTCGTCCTTGTTAGAACTCGTCCAAAAACATGGCATAGCAATCACTACACTCTGTTTAATACAAAAAAGCTTTTTTCCTCGGAGTTGAGGATTATTAGTCCTCTAGCTTTAAATCAGCTAATTGACCGAGATTAATTCTAAGGCATATGCTTTAACGTCTTGCCCAAGAACGTGGGGTACTTGTAAGGAGAGCAGGCTGTTGAACCCGTTCCATTCTCTTCACGAATTGCACAACAGGTTCTTTAAGAGGGTCTGAATGGGGGGGTCTACATGTCAGTTGTCGGTTAAAATTTTGGCCATTTGTCAGTTGTCAGTTAGCCCTAGTTAATCATTACTAGAGAAAATTTACTATGTTTGACCCACAAAAACCAAATTTGTCAGTTGTCAGTTATTTTTCGGTTGTCAGTTGTCAGTAAAAAAATCGTCATTTGTCAGTTGTCAGTTATTTTGAAGGCCGTTTGTCAGTAGTCAGTTAACCCCATTCAGACCCTCCTTTAACGTCCACAATTTTTGCAGATAGTGTTGGGAGACAACCACCAATGGCTTTTACGTCTCTGCCCACGGCCGCAGCCGGCATTCGTAACCACGCCCTCCCGCATTCATGACCTGCGCAATAACCACCTGAGCTATTCGGCAATGAGGTAATCAACTAATTTGGCGAGGATGCACTAATTGTCATGGGAAGTGAGATGTAGCTGGCGTCATGAGCGATAGATCACCATTTACCTGTCTCGCAGGACATGATAAAACTTCCCCATCCACTTGAAGGACATCATGTGAGAATTCGGTACATCTAGGCAGCGGTAGACCAAAATAAACTTATCAGACTTGACATTATCCTCCATGAAGTTCTCGGTAAATCTGCACTCGTAAACAAAGAAAAACAATATATATATATAACTTTGATTCCTCTATAAAACAAGGATCCGCGCTTAAAAGGGCCTTAACCAGCCTTTTATAATTAGAAGTGAACATCTCTGTTCAAAGGTTTGCAACTATGGGATGATCCACTTGATGGACCTCTAGTATTTATCTCGCGAAATCCAATTCGAACACTTTAATGTAAAAAAAATGCACTTACAAGTCTTTGTAAGCGTTTCTAAAACACTATTGACAGACAAAACTGAGCAATCTGTTGTTCACTTTTCTTTGGCGTATTTATTTTTTAAAATTTAGTATTCTAAAAGGAAAGGACTGATAACTTGCTTAATTACTTTGCTGTGCTGAATAGTCCAGTTTCGTATTCAAAAATTACCGCTGAATACAATGACTACAGACGCATGTACGCAGGGTTAACCTCATTCTGAAGTGAAACATTAATAAATAACAGCGAGAAGGTGGGCTATTCACAACACTGTGTATTGTTGTAGTTTCGCGTTTTGCACCTTCTCGCTGGTATTTATGAATGTTTAACTTCAGAATGAGGCTAACCCTGCGTACATGCGTCTGTAGTCATTGCATTCAGCGGTAATGTTCGAAGATGAATCTGGACTATTTTAATTTCAAGTGATTACTTTTATAATGCGGGGCCTTGTTTAAAATAAGTACATACTATTTCGTAATTATTGGTTAAAGATGGGGAAGATTACAGAAAATTAAACAGAAAGAAGAACAACATCGTATTTCCACCTGCATAACTTATCCATTGTCTCTGTTGTTCTTTTCAGTCCCTAAAGCAAAACTACGAAACTAACATCTACATCTATTTTATACAAGACCTTACAGCGTCTCGTACAATTCAAACTAAAATAGATAATAAATCAAAAACTAAAGGAAATAACATCCTATGAAAGAAGAGGAACTATCTTTGTAATATTTTGATGCGCTTTGGAAACTGTTATGATCATAGATGGCATAGAATAAAGTGGATTACAAAATCTTATGCCAGCAGCCTTAATTGATTACGGTTACCGTTACTAACTCACGTGAGTAGGTTGTCTAGAAGGCGTTGATACAGGTCGTGGTCTTCGAAGTTGTGTTTCTGTGGAGCTTTGTATGGATCGAGATATATAATGTCTTCTCCAAGAGTGTTTTTCCCTGAAAGAATGCAAGTCTACAGTTATGAGGAGTTTGGAAGATTAAGGGCAGTATATTAGTTACCAATGTGCCTAACCACACTAACACAGATGCTCTAGACCAATTATTTACGACGACAAACAGAGTAATTACAATCAACAGCTTAATCACTAACGTAAACATCAAAGCAGGCTAAGCTCATTTAAACATTATTCTTATGAAATTGTGTGCGTTGGGGGGCTTATGTTACTGCACGTACACATTGAAATAAACTTTTATTATATGGACGAGAAGTTTTTATCAGGATCTAAACCATTCGTAGAATCCATCTTTCAATTGCTGTAGACGGAGACACGAGCTAGAATCCAAATTTAGGAAATTCAACCAGAAGACTTTCGAAAGATCACAAAGAAGTTTGTACTGACATTAAGTAAAACGAATAGAGAAGAGTTCTTAGCTAGCAGTTTAATTGTCCATGGCAGCTGCGCATGTACTCGAAGGAAGCAGTCACGTCCACGTCAAGGCCAAATTCGAATATGTTCTCCTTTAATCCTGGTAAAAGAAAAAAGAAGGAAGCGGGTCGTCTGAAACTGAAGATTTATCGCCTACTCCTGGTGAGAAAGTGCAGGAAATATTGCTCGATATCAAACAGAAAAGGACGACTGAGATTGTACTACTTAGAAAAGAGAACTCCAAACTAAGCGACTCGGTAGAATTTTTACATGCAAGTTCAAGTTCATTTTATTCACACTTATTTTCTAGATAATTATGTACATTTACAACAGCCATTTAAAAAAGATGTAAGGGATAAAGGGTTTGTAAGCTGTTTGTAGGCCGGAGAGCGTGTAGTGGCCAAAGGAGCAGAGCTTTCGAGTTGGCCACTACAATGTTGAAATTGATGAGGGAAGGAAGGTGCTTAGCTTACATGTATATGGCTTAGGTGTAGATTTAAGAAAAGAAAGAAAGAAAGGAGGGCGTCAAAAGAAAAGTATTTGATAATAATTTACAAGTAAAGTAGACTTACATATTTAAAGATTAACCCTTTCCCTACTGGACATGTTTGGCTCAGTTGGTGAAATCCTGAGTGCTAACTCAACCCTCCCCCCTCGGTTCAAGTTTGGCTAGCCCGGGGCAGTTAAATACTGCTGACGTTTTAAGCTGAGGGCTCAAACATTTCCCACAATGCCATTTGGGAGAATTCTCTGCACTCGTTAGCGGTAGGTATGGCTGCTTCGGTAGGGTTTCCAATGAAATGTGCTCTAATCTGAGGACGGCTGTAAAGTACTTGGTTTGCTTTTAGTAGGCCTTGTGAGGGGTTTCACATGATTTTTCTGTTGTGTTTCTGCTTTGAGACACATGAAATAATTATTCACATAAATCCTTGAAATTTTGCAGTTGATTGTCTTTTCCCCCTGCTCAACCTATTAGGATGTGTTTTTGCCACTTTAAAGCAACGGCTTGAGTCCAAATCACCGCTCTTGGTTGTAGGGGTAAAAGACTTATAAAAAAAACCTACCGGAGTCCCAGAGGGGGGACCCTTGTGATTTTTTTGTTAATTACCCAGCATGCAGTTGGACGTGGGAGCAGGCAAATGTGGTCGAGTGAAATGCAGTGTAAACATCGGCGTGGTTCACAATCGTTTGGTGCATTTTATGCAAATAAACCTGCTGGTTGGAAAGATTAAACAATGTACTGTAACGACTGAGTGGTGATTTTGTATTTGCTTTTGATTTCAAGTGTGAATGGGAAGGGATTTTTGAGCCGATTTTCAGCTCCTCGAAATTCCTGAAAAGCGAAGAAATGAACAACAATCTCCAAAACAAATGAGTTTTTCTCCAAATTGGGAGAGTGAAGTGTGGCTTCGAAGTCATTCATCCCTTGAAATAATATCACAACATCGTATTTTCAGCATGTCTAGGTTTGATGCAATAATTTTCCCCAGGTACATGCTTCATATTGGGCGGTTACGGGCGGTGCAGGAGGGAAAGGGTTAACAGATAAATGCATGTTACACTGCAGATATTACGTATACAATAACATCAGTAGAATACAGTAGAATACAGGTGACTATGACTGGCTGCCAAGGAGGTATATTTTATATTGATTTTTAAAACTATTATGAGGCAAACATTTAATTTCGAGTGGTATTTTTTCCCATATTTTTGCTGACAGAGCTCTAAATCTTGTAAGGCCATCATTTGTTCTGGAGGCTGGTCTGTGTAGGTTTTGTTTAGCAGCAAGAATACAAGAATACAAAAAGTCAAAGATGCAAGACAAAACCATTAAAAAGTTTACTCAGTAGCTACAAGCTCACGAGGCGAAACATGAAGAGAACATGCGAGAAATGCTGCTATTGAAGTCGAAAAGCATACATGCCGAGGCCTACTCACGTCGAAGTAATATTAAAATATTTAATATTCCGGAAGACAAGCCAGAAAGTGTTGTCACTACTGAACGCAAATTAGTTACATTCTTGGCCAAAGACCTCAAACTTCCTCCAGAGCGTGTTGCCGAGATAAAATTCGAGCGTGTCCACCGTATTGGAAGGGTACGGATCACAGAAAAGCCGCGTCCTATCATTGCACGCCTCCTATGGTTTAAAGATAAAGAGTACATCTTTAGAAACGCGACGAATCTCAAAGGTAGTGGTGTTTCAAAGCTGACTACTTTCCAAAGTAGATGATGTGAGGAAAAGACTGTATCCAGTTTACAAACGAGCAAAGGCCCAAAAGAAGCCAGCCAAATTGGTCGTTGATAGATTGTACATTGACAACGAGTTGTACACCGGCCCTGGCTCCGAAAGGTCTTATCTTCCACCATAATTTAATGGTCGTAAAGAAACTGAAGAAACTGATTAATTACTCAAGGTATTTCTGTATCCAATAGATAATTTATCTTCGTTTATTGACAACGAGTTCTACATTGGCCCTGGCTCTGAAAGGTCTTATATTCACCATAATTTAATGTTCGTAAAGAAACTGAAGAAACTGATTAATTACTCAAGGTATTTCTGTATCCAATAGATAATTTATCTTCGTTTATTGACAACGAGTTCTACATTTATACGAATTTACGTTTATGATTGCCGGATTAAACCTGTTCCTTCGAACATTGACAAAAAAAAATAGACAAGGGAGAGCAATTACTCTAATTTTATCTTGTTGTAAGGCCTTAGAGTAACACGCGCATTTAGATCTTATTTATATAGCCAGTAGTTTCCCTGGCATTCAGGGTTGTTTCAGCAAGACCCTGATTTCTGTTTTTGTTATTATGCTTGCTCGTGTTGTCTATATCCTGGGCGCTTTCCAACTTAATATTTCTGTATTGTTTACTTTTTCTTTTCGTAAGATGAATGTATAATTTTTCGTGTTGTTCTTTGAATGTAAGAGGCCTCAATAACACTAAGAAACGGAGACAGCTATTTAGTTGGCTACATTGCCATAAATTTGATATTATTTTTTTGCAAGAAACATTAGTTCATCTAATAGTACGCGTATTTGGTCTTCAGAATGGGGAGGAAAGGTATGTTTTAGTCATGGTACAAGGCACAGCAGAGGCGTGATGATTTTTTGTTTTAATCCCTATCTTGATTGTTCTGTACTCTCGGAGGACACAGACAGTAGTGGTCGATTTTTGATACTCGAAATTTCATTGGACGAGACGGTCTTTGTGTTAGCAAACATTTATGCGCCAAATGATCTTTCTCAACAGCGACGGTTTTTCGATGACCTGAACCAAAATTTACACTGCAGTTTATGAATGATTTTATTCTTATAGGAGGTGATTTTAACTGTGCTTTGACAACAAAAGATAAAATAGGTGGTAAACAAGTTGACAAAAAAAGTAATGTAATCAACAGCATAAATAATCAGTTGAGCCACTTCAATAAGTGTTTTAAAATGATATCTGGCAGTTTAAACATTCCGATCTTAGGAAATATACATGGCATGATCCAGCCATTAAGATACAATGCCGATTAGATTATTGGCTTATTTCAAATGATTTAGTGTCTTTAGTAAAGAAGGCCGACATTTATTACAGCTATTTCTTCAGATCATTCTGCTGTTGTTTTGAATATTGCTTCGTCCTATTTTAAAAAGAGAGGACCAGGTTTTTTCAAGTTTAATGATTCGCTTCTTAAGGATAAGATATTTATGAAAGCCCTCTCGTTAAAAATTCAAGACTTTCAAAACGAATTCACTGAATTAGAAGATAAAGGACTTTATTGGGATTTAATTAAGATGAAAATACGGGATTTTACGTTACGATATTCCAAGAAAAAAGCTATACAGACGAGGAATGATGAAAAGGAGTTATTACAAAAATTAAATATATCGAGAGAGAGAGGCCGTTACTCAACAGCCAACGGATGAAAATATAGCGACATATTATGAATTAAAACTTACATGTAAATTAGAAAAAAAAATCACGAAATAAAACAGATGGAGCTATAATAAGAAGCAGGTTTCGTTGGCATGGGCAAGGAGAACGTAACACAAAGTATTTTTTTAATTTAGAGAAACGACAGCATTGTAAAAAACATATTACTCAATTAAAAGTAGGAAATAATTGTTCTCTAACTGACTCAAACGATATTTTAGATAGATTAGAGCGTTTATATCACACATTATACAACAATACAAGTGTTACAAGTTTATAGATGATCCAAAATTTTCCTGTTTCTTTTCATCAGAAATGATACCTAAATTAACGGAAAATGAAGCAAACTCTTGTGAGGGACTGCTCACAGTAACGGAATGCCATAGCTGGAAGTGATGGTCTTTCTGTTGAGTTTTATTTAAAATTTTGGAATCTTATTGGTAAAGATCTTACCCAATCATTAAATTTTGCCTTTCAAAAAGGTGAATTGTCTATTTCGCAAAAGCAAGGAATAATTACCCTAATTCCAAAGAAAAAAAGGGACGCTTTATTTCTCGATAATTGGCGCCCTATTTCCCTTCTGAGTGTTGATTACAAGATTGCAACTAAAGCTATATATCTAAGAGAATAGCCAAGGTTTTGCCAAGTATTATACATGGTTATCAAACAGGATATATATGTAAAAATCGTTTTATTGGTCAAAATATCCGTTTAATACTTGACATATTTGACCAATACAGATTTTTTAAATATTCAGATTGCTCTGGCCTGTCGATTAATTTAAATGAAACGGAAGGTTTCTGGCTTGGCTCAGAGAAAACTAGACAAGACCACTGTAATCTTTTCGGCATCAAATGGCCAAAGACTAGTGTACATTCGCTTAGAATTACATTCTCGCATGACTCTTCAATTTTAGAACAGGAAAATTTTAAATATTTGGTCGAATCGACATTTAACTTTACATGGTAAAGGAATAATACTAAAAACGCTTGCTTTATCTAAGTTGATTTATAATACCTCTATGTTAGTTATATACCTCAACACTTAATTGTTGAAATAAATAAGTTGATTGATAGATTCGTGTGGGATAGAAAACCAGCTAAGACTAAAAATCAAGAATGATTGGAAATTATGATAAAGGAGGCTTTAAAATGCCTGATTTTCATATTATCAATAAATCTTTAAAACTAACTTGGATAAAGAAATTGCTTTCGCCTGGAGAGAATACTTGGAAGCATATTCCTTTGATAGGCCTTGAAAGAGTGGGTAAAAAGTTAATTTTTGAACGCAATTTTGATGTGAAACTTATTGATATTACTCAACTTTCAGAGTTCTATAGAAGTATTTTAGTATATTGGCAAGAATTAACGAATTATGAAGTAAATAATGCGGAAGAAATAAAAAAATGAAATCATATGGAACAACAGATTTATAAAGATAAGAAAGAAGTCTATATACTCTAGAAACTGGCTTAACTGTGGGATAAAATATGTTAAAGATTTAATGAATGATGATGGGCTTTCGTTTATGTCTTTTGAACAGTTTAACCGAACTTATAATGTAAAAGCTAACTTCCTGCAATATTTTGCCGTTATTGATGCTATTCCAAGCTTGTAGAAAAAAAGGTTAAAATTGTCCAGTAACAAAGATAGTATTGGTACTGGTACTGTTTTGATAACACCAGTATTATTACTTGATCGTAATTTAAGTGCTAACTTTTTATTGAGAAAATGTTTAAGCCACCTACAGCGCAAAAAAGAATACTAGCCTTTGGCATTGCTAAAGAGGGTCTTTCCCTGGTATATTATATGCCTATTGAACTTACATGTAACAAGAGATTTTCAATGTTTCAGGCCAAAATTATTCATTATATTCTTCCATGTAAAGTTTCGCTTAAAAGGGATGGAGTGGTTGAAAGTGACTTATGTCAGTTTTGTCCGGACGACCAACCGTTTAAACAAACATTAGCGCACCTCTTTGTTGATTGTCCCGTGACTGAAGTTTTCTGGAACAAATTCTCGGTTTTGGTTTAAATCAGTGACAAATATACATACCATGAATATATTATCGTGTAAAGAAATATTGTATGGCTCTTTCGTCCAAAATAGCTGTCTCCTTGATTTTTTTTTGCTCGTTGCTAAATATTATATATATAATGCAAACCAGAATGACGAAATTTGTAGTCTAGAGGCATATCTTATAATGTTAAAATACTTTTCACAAGTCGAATCTTCAGACAGAAAAGAAAATTTAATGAAACTAGTTTTGTAGATATATATTTAGTATATACGGCTATGTATTTTGTAAAGCCCCCTTGATATGTTTGTGTTTGTTTTTGTTTGTAAATTCAAAGTAAAGTAGTTAAGAACAAATTTTTAAAAAGGGGAAAAAAGTTTAATTGCCAATATAATAAAAAGAAAATTACACGGTGGTTTGAAGATATGACGTTTTTCCTCTCGAGTCCAAAACATTTCACACGTTCGGGTACCTAGTTCGTTTAGTTTCCTAAAGCTATTTCAGGTACCCTAGCACTCTCTTCTCAATAATCTTTGTTTATCTTTTATATTGTAAAAATGAGTAAATAAATATATTTGTTGTTGTTGTTGTACACTCACTCGTGAAATATTTTGACTTTGATGTCGAGGATAAAATTCGTAACTTCGCACCACCATGTAATATCCCCTATATTCAATAAACAGAACAACACCCGCGCTAGCCATGATCTATTATATTACAGTTGCACAGATGACGTCATAAGGTCATGTGTGCTATTTTGTTGGAAATATTCGCTAATTATTGTATAAAACAAATAGATGTAATTGTTCCATGGATCTGTCCCTTAATAGATCCACAGATGACGTCACAACGTGGAAAGAACACAATGGCACAATGCCATCTATTTGTTAAAAATATGAATACAGGAATGAGAGGAATCTGTATAAACGGAGGGCATAATTGTATGTACTCACTGCCGTAGGTAATGAATTGCACGTAAGGTTTTAGTTCTTGCATATTAACTGAATTCTCGTTGACAGCTGGTTGAGGAGGGGCTGGCTTCTCAGGCACTCTTCCACCTGGAACTACAGCATGACAGAGTGGATTTCGTATTAGTGCGTTGGTTACGTATTATGACTGTATTATGACTAGGACTTTCTTAACATTTGTATATATTAATTCTAGTGTCCCCGATTAGTAAAGCACTTGTGCTACGCTATAAGCCTTGACACTTAAATAAAGTTGTTATTATTATTATTATCACGGCAATGACGTAAGCCTGGCTCACACTAGCTATACGCAAGTATAAACACAACATACGAAGACGCAGTAATACATTGATCATTAGCAGCACTTGTTCTTATCTCACACTAGCGGAATAAGCATAAGCAACATACGCAGACGCAGTAATGCATTGATCATTAGCAGCACTTGTTCTTATCTCACACTAGCGGAATAAGCATAAGCAACATACGCAGACGCAGTAATGCATTGATCATTAGCAGCACTTGTTCTTATCTCACACTAGCGGAATAAGCATAAGCAACATACGCAGACGCAGTAATGCATTGATCATTAGCAACACTTGTTATTATCTTACACTAGCGACATAAGCACAAGCAACATACGCAGACGTAGTAATACATTGATCATTTATTTAGCGGCACTTCTTCTTATCTCACACCAGCGACATAAGTATAAGTAATATACGCGGTAATACATTTATCCCCGTGGGTTTGCATACCTTAATCGACGTTCAGTTAATTATACATACGTCAGTTGCACGTGATACTTACGGTGGGTTGCCATCCCTGCCTTCACAGCTGCTGATATCTGACGTTTAATTACAGACGAGACGTTTGGAAACTTGAATGGTACGTTTGTCCTTTGACTGGAGGTTCCTTCGCCGGCAATATCGTCAGGATCATCTTTAATATCAGTGGAGTGGTTACTTAATTTTAGAGCTATTTCATAACTGTTTAAACTGTTCTCCAGTGCTTCTCCACCACTGACGTCCTCTTTAGGACTTTGACTATCTCGGTCACTCCCAATGTCTCTGCTGCTGTAATCGCTATGTTCTTCCTCTTGATAACTTCCTCTTTCCTCGTGCGTTCGATCAGTCGAGATTTCACAGCTGCTGTGCTGGCCAATATCCTCACTACTCTCTGTACCTATCGTACTATTACTCCTAAGGCTTTGACTGCCATCATCTTCCCCATCTTCAGGTATCTCTTCTTCCTCTTTCGATCTAGAGGACGTCGATATATCCTCGTTTTTCTCTACTATCTCAACTGCTCGTTTAAATACTTTATGGAGAAAGGATTCTACTACTTTCTTTTCCTCCGGTGTCGGCCTAACCCTGTTATCCTGCAAAACAATTCATTTTAGAACTATTGCTTGGGGAAATCAGACTGCCGCAAAAGCATGACAGAGTCATCAAAAGTTATCTAAACAACGTTTCGTGCAAAGGCAAATATCGCAGCCCACCATGATATTGCACAGGTAAATTATAACTTTTTTCTCTGCTCTTCGAAACATAAGTTAACAAATCACGAAGTATGTCTGATGATCACACCCTCAAGTACATGCTACCAACAGTTCAAAAAGTAAAAGTGATATGAAAATATAGAGAGGTAGATGTGGGGCGAGGGCTGACGCGGGGGTGGCGGTCGGACGGTCGGACGGACGAAAAGACAGCACTTTTTTCGATCGATCTCTCTGTGTATGGTGTTCCTCTCAGTGGGCCTTCGGCCCCGCAGTAGCTCAGCTATAATAACGGTACTCGATCAGTGCGCCCATATAGTATCCACTATTTATTAGTATTACTGTTATTATTTTATCTTTCTTTTATGAGGTACTATTGTTTTGGCATCTCACCTTGGATTCGGTTTCCACGATTTCTGAATTAAGTTGCGCTAGTGCACGCTGAATGACGATCTCAAGTACATCCTTGACGGCTACTTTCTCATCTTCAGACAGATCCATTATTTTCGTCTGTGAAAACAAATTCAGCGATATCTTAATTCGCTGTCAGAGTGACTGTTTTGATCTCCTGTATTTTGAATGCCTAATCCTCCATAACAATAAGTTTATTGATATCACGCGTAGTACTCAATTGAATATTAGAACTAGTTCATCTAGTAAGATAATGCGGTCTTGGCAAGTTAAATAAAAAGGTATTCGTCTACACCAAATGCAAAATGTTTCAACATATATTCGGTACAACATTTATGTCAACCAATGTTGAAACCGGTTGACATGGCCTGAAAACACTTCTGAGAACAGTAGAAGTTAATTAGGATGTTGAACAGATTTTTAACCTTTTTGTTCTCGGAATGTTGAATCGATGTTGAAACCGTTTGACGCTAGCCAGCGTTGCGGCTCTGGAGTATCGGAGCGCAGCGAGAAAAAAAGAGAGGGAGAGGGGGTGGGGAGGTGAGGAGAGGAAGAGAGAGCCTGCCGACTAGCCATGGTTATTTTGATAACTCTCGGCCTCAGAAGGCCGCGTATTGCTTTTGGTTAAAATGCGTGATTGACAGAAATCATTAAATGTTATTCATGCATGGCATGCGATAAGAACAGAAACCAATTAATTTGGCGACAAACATACCGAAAATTCCCTCAGCGATGAATTTAAAGTGCCCCTCAACCCTTTTGCAATTTTTATATATATGAAACTTTGAAAGGTTTTGAGTACTCCTGCGAAGACATGTTTGGCTTACAGAGGATACTCTATGTTCTAGGCTTGTTTGAAATGGTGAAAATGTGATCTCTCCTGGCCCATTACCGTGTAAGAAAAAGCCTGGGTCGATTCCCTATCTTACGTCATCTAATTCATTCGACTTTGCAATAACTTGAATACATATTTAGCATTTTGTCTAAAATAGCTGTTTTCTTTACTAAAATCTCACAGACTGTGTATATTCTCTATATATCGATGCTGTTGTGACAGAAAGGAGTCATGGACAATAATGCATTAATGAGGTGACGTAATGAGGGAATCGACCCAGGCTTTTTCTTACACGGTAATGGGCCAGGAGAGGTCACATTTTCACCATTTCAAACAAGCCTAGAACATAGAGTATCCTCTGTAAGCCAAAACATTTTTCGCAGAAGTACTCAAAACCTTTCAAAGTTTCATATATATAAAAATTGCAAAAGGGTTGAGGGGCACTTTAAAGAAAGAACAGGAGCAAGACTATTAGAATTAGAGATATTTTGTCTGGAAGAGATGTTCTAGCTGTAATCCCAACTGGGTTTGGAAAAAGATATTCCAAGCATTCACTAGTGTTATTAAAACCCGAGGAACTACAGAAGTTCAACTTCAAGTTGCTGTAGTATTTAGTTCTGCAGAAGAAGTAATGAGAGCGAATTTCGCTAGGAGCTGAAGAACCCTGCATCGGAACTCCACAAGCGTTGTATTGTCGTCGACCAATCGCACACGGTTGAAACATGGACCGGTGTGTTCGAGGAACAGGCTTGTGCTTCCGAAAATACGAGCTGCTTTGATGATTTCGTAACGCTGATGGATGGTTTTTAGCACTTCTTTTGGCAGAACTTCGTTCCGGCGTTTATTGTGGTCGGCAGTATTCTCTTCTGATTTGGTGGAGACTTTATATTCAGCGGCAACGAGTTCTCTTTATCTTAGTTATCTTTATCCTGCAAACTTTCAGTTGAGTTTCAGCTGACATTCTCCAAGTTCGTATATTTTTTGTTTTGAATTTCACGCTCGAGTTGAGATTCCTTGAGATTCCACGCGTGAGTTTGACAGATATCTTGAAACATGGTTTTCACTTCCGCCGCCTGATGATTGGATGAATCAGTCGAATGACTTACTAATTTTATGCATTTTAATTATTGGGTTGATTCCAAAATAACCATGGCTTGCCGGTAGGCTCTTTCTTCCTCTCCTCCCCACCCCCTCCCCCTCTCCTTTTTCTCTCGCCCCAATCCCCTTATCTCCGCTCGCTGCGACGCAGGCTAGTTTGACACGCATGCTTTCAACATCTTTTTTTTTTTAAGTATACAAATCGATGTTGAAGAAATGTTGAAATCGTTTGACCGGGGACGTAGTTTTAAATGTGTGCAGTAATGTGCGAAACTCCTCCTTTTGCTGTCAGAGTTCCCAACGTAATAAGTTCAACACCATTACGCATTTTAATAATATAATATTATTATTATTATTATTATTACGCATTTTGGACGGTCAGATCAGTGTCGGCCCTGGGTTTTAAAGTGCATATAAGCCCAATTACTGTATCATCTAAACAATCGATTATCCATCAAGTAAATAGTTGAATTGTAAAATATTTCTTAATTTGAGTGCTGCGTCTATGACTTATAGAGGTTTCATTAACATTTCCAATATGCTAATCATGTGACGACATGTGAATGAAACTATTTCTGATTTATACAAAATATTTGGTAAAATCACTGATATATGGCCCAAATATTACATGGATGTTTAGAAAACTATGTATATTTCTGCCAGCACATTTTGTATAATGAATGAGCCCTCACATGTCATCACATAATTAACATATCGGAAATAGAAACCTCTATAACTCATAGACGCAGGACTCAAATTAAGAAATATTTTACAATTCAACTATTTACTTGATGGAGAATCGATTTTAATGATAAAATATGCACTTTAACACGGGACCATAGTTTACCAGCGGAATGAATGTTCAATAATCTGTTTATCAAAAACGGGGATAATATGGTTTTTCCTCAACACTGTAGAGCCAAAGTAATTACAGAGCCAATCAGGAGCAAGTAAAAACACAATGAGCCAATCACGAACTGAAGTAATTCACGATTGGTTTTACTTGAACCAAGGAAAGGTAAGAGGAAAAGTAAACGCAATCGTGGATAACTCTCGCTAGTTTAGAACTTGATTGGCTAACAATTACAAAACATTTTTCACAGTCAATGGAAACGCCTGAAATGCGAAACCAAAGAAGTCACCGAATTACTTCCGACGCTCAATCAAAGACCGCATTACCAAGGATCTTTCACTTGCTTTGTGTTGCAATTCTGGAGTAAAATCTGCTTACCTCTTTATAAAGTTCAAATCCATTTTTGTTGTCGTTATCCATGTTTGCTGATACCTTCCTTTTAACAGGATTTGTTGTTTAGAATCGCTGACGTCATAATTCCTGTCTGACGTCAAGGTAGACGATTCAGACTTCCCAGAATCCAACGCCATACAAAAATATGAGTGGAGATCACAGATTATATCACTTAGCTTCCTATCACACTTTTTTTTTCAATAACGTATAACACCACTTCCCTTGTTGATATAAATTTTATTCAGGGTTTCCCCTAAATTGCCCTAGATAATGATTGAATATATATTGTCAGTTTGATTATCATTTCAGTTTACGATTCATGCGCAGTGGTTAAAGTCTTGTTTAAACTTGTGGAACATCTGCCTGTCCCGCCCTACGAGTCCTTAGACTTTCAAACCCATGTCACGCATGAAAACCAACATTTTGTTGCCTAGCGTTTACCGACTCGCGTTCTTTGATTTTTTTTCAATTATGAAGCTAAAAAAGCCTAAACGTTACGGGGCTGAGATATTATTGCCTCACGACCCAGCATGGCGCAAAGCGTCGACTTTCGTGGGACTTCTGATTGAGTACGCTTGGGTTTATTAGAAATCCCGAATATAGTGTATTCGGGTCTTGTTAGAAATTCAGAGATAATTTTTTCAGAGTATTCTTGAAATCCGAGTGTTCCGATTGGCCAGTCAATTATCGGGAAACCTTTTTAGTGCTCCGATTGCATTTAACGTTAAAGCGCATGTGTATAAGAACACTTCGTCTTCAGTTATAATTTTGACGTCATTAGTGAGCAAACAAAAAGTATTCCGTCACAAAAGATTATTCCCTTAATATATCCGAACACTACAAGACATTTTACAAAATCAATATTTCATATGATGAAATGATGGTTGTGAGGTTGCAACATTTATTGCATTACTACTAATTAATGCATAAAATGAAGAAGCCTCACGACCATTGTCATGTTGTTGATGTAAATTCTGATCAGGGTTTTTCCAACCTTGCCCCAGATAATAATGGAAGATATATTGTCAGTTTGATTATCATTTCAGCGCAGTGCCCTTCCAAACACAAGAAACTCAAGCGAGCGAGCTACTTAGTAGAATACATGACGTCATACTTGCGCGCAGACGGCATGCGTACACCGTGATTATGACGTATTTGGTTCCATTTGGTATATACGGCGTACTACGTTAAACATCGGAATCCTTTCGAGAATATCCGGAAATCCCGAGTATGTTCATCTTGAAAACCGAGTGCTCTGATTGGTCAGTTCATTGTCGGGAAGCCTTGAGCAAACAATCTAAACGTAGCGCTTGATAGGAAACCCAAGCAGGAAGCCTAAATGCACTCAAATAGTTCGGCGCGGGGTCGTGAGGAAAGTTCATTACGTCATAATCAAGGCGTGCGCGTGTTCTCCGCGCGCAAGTATGATGTCGTGTATTCTACTTACAAAGTCGTATCGGGTTCACCAATCCGATAAGGGGGTTGGAATTTTTGCAATTTGTGTGCTAGTATACACCAAATCTCTATCCGCATATGCGACCATAGGTAACCCAAGCGGGAAGCCCAACAACAACTTTTATTTAAATACCACGCATTTAACAAAGATGACTTAAGGTATCAGGAGTCCTTCAAGAGCGCTTCCCGAAAACTTTTAATTGCGCGCGTTAAATTCAAGAAAACTCCTACAAAGTATATATTTTCTGAAAGCTTAATAAACATAGATTGTAGAAAACAGCTTGATTTTCCTTATTATTAAATACTCTTTTATTTATTGTGATTTTAATCCAATTTCACCATACCTTAGTACATGGAGCTTCTGTCCGGAGAATTGGACTGAAATCCGCGCTGAAACGACCTTCTAAAAAAAGTGTCTCAGTTTTCTGATATCTTATTCCGTCGCGAAAATAATGAACTGCAAAGATCTGGAATACCTTTTTTAGGGGTTGAAGAAAGAAACATGAAAGTATCTCAAGAACAAAAAAACGCATTAAAAAACCGAGACACCCTTTTTTCTCAACATACTGATCTAGTCATATGCCAATTTTCAATCCGATCTATTAAAATCTAGAGGGACAGGAGCTTCGAATACATGCTACAAAACTTGCATTTATAACGCCGTGAAAAATGGTTTCAAAGTTTCCTGGCATCCCACTGAGGTTTGCTGACACAATTAACTTATCTGTCATTAAGAATGTCATTTTTCCAGTATTTGATGTTGAGCAGTAGGTATAGTGAAACACGATGCCATGTTCTTCATGGATTTTGCGCGCTTCAGTGAAGGACTACGGGAGACCACGATAGTTAGCTCTTCAGTGCAATCAGTATATCGCAGTAGACAAGTTCAATTTTAGCGTTACCATTGGCATGGTTTTCACAGAAATCATGATCGTGTTCGGTTTCAGTCGGTTCTTCGTCTTCGGCTATCGAAGGCGAATCTACAGTCGAAACTTCGTGGCGAAGTTTATGGGCACTTGCACTCTTTCAACTTGGAATTGGCTTTGCAGAATCTGCAACTTCTGCCCACTGATTATCTTGGTTATAATATGAGCCAACCAAGATCGCTTTCCGTCAGCGGCGAATTTCGTTTCTTCGCGGAAGAAAACGGACATAAGCTCTCCCTTATATAGCTCAATTCGTAATTTGAAGCTGCCAAATTACTATTAAACTAGATTTTAGATATGATTTCTGTGTGAAACGTAAATGAATATTTGCAACTCAACGGCTTCAAGACGAGCTAGACGAGTGAGCGTGTTTCGTGTTTATTTATAAAAGATTCAAGTGTTTTTTCGCGATTTCCATGAGAACGCTTCACAAGTGCTAATAAGCCGATGACAGCCTGCTTTCCCGTCCATATTTCTTTTCGCCGTAATTTCTCGTTGAAAATAAAATGTTTTGAAGTTTTATTTTCACTAAACTGTAGAATTAACTTTGAACTTTCTAAATAATCAACAAGATGTTTTTCACAAAAATTATCGCATAAAGGCTCCTGATACCTTAAAGAACAATTAAACACATTTTGGGTATTAAATACCTAGAATAACTATAAAAAGCTAATCTAGCCAAGTAGGGAATAATAGAGTAATTAGAAATTTGGATGTTGTCGCGCACACACTGAAACACACTTAGATGGCGAGAAAATTGCGGTCAAATCTTCCGCCATTCCGATCAGTAACCACGCAGTAGCTCCAAATGCATTCAAACGCCTCACGAAGCGCCGATCTTCCTGCGTCGGGTCGAGTCGCGAGACAACAAGGAAAGCGAGGCAACAAGGGGAACAGGCGTAGCGCAGTGGTTAAGCGCTTCGTCTCTCACCTCTGTGGCCCAAGTTCGATCCCCGGACGTGGCGCCATATGCAAGTTGAGTTTGTTGGTGTCTCGCCCTTGCTCTGAGGGTTTCTCTCCGGGTTCTCCGGTTTTCCTCCCTCCACAAAAACGAACACGCTAAATTCCAATTCGATCTGTGAATTAGCCGGGTCCTGGCTTTGATCAGCCTCTTATGGTTGTTTCAGGTCTCGTCAGAAATTCAGTGTTTGTGTATAACATGCCTGGGCTGGGAATTTTCACTCGTTAATTTATTTTTCTCGCCTTTCAGGCCAAAAACTGATTCATTAAACTTCACAGCCGTAGCACAACTTCCGTGTAATAACCTCTCTTTCTTGTGGACCGCTAAACAAGCGCTTTTAGATGGTGTTGTAGTAGATTGATCTCTGAAATCGGTTATAGCGCAAAATTCAAATCCTATGCTTGTTAAATGTCAAATAATGCACAGAAGATTGTGTAAACGGTTCTTAAACACTATTGACAGGGCGTTACCTAGCAACCAGCTGTTTACTTTTCTTTGTGCTTATTTTTAGTATTTTAGACTCAGCAATTTAGTATTCTAACAGTAGAGGCCTGATAAAAAGCAATTATTGGACGAGGTTGAGGAAAATATCGTGATTTGTTAGTGGCGAGCAATCAATTATTTGCCGATGCTGATATATTGCGATAACCGAGTCCAGTAATGGTTTTGTCATTCACGGAATTCAGAGCAACTTTAGTCGCTTTTTTGTGTTTTCGCTGTTTTTTACTTTCTATCAAGTCATTTTCCAAGCCATGTTGACAAATGCAATGTTACTGCGCATGAGTAGACCATTATTTGCAGCAAAACGGTTTTGTACCGTTATGCGCATGAGCAGACCATTATTTGTAGGCAGTTATTTGCAGTCTCTCGGCCAATCAAAACGACGGAAAGAATAATTTGAATGAGAACTTGCTTTATTATACATTTTAATCACATCTCGATTCTGATTGGCTGAGAACACGCAACTAATTCTCGATAGCTAGCTATAGCACTAGTGCGCATGCGTACAGATAATAATTAGTGGCCAAATGATAATACGCACTAGAAAGCAGGGCAATTATTGCGTTATTTTGAGCCATTTTGCTATTTTAAGCGCTCAACTATGTTTCTAGTCATTCCTTTCTCCTAAACTCGTAAAATAAATGCATTTTTAGCTCGAATAAGAAACAAAACATCTTGAATCAGAAATTCAATCGTAAACAAACCAATTTTATACGGTGTTTCATTTAGCTTCGTTTTCTATAGCTTTTTTGTCTTGCTAATACTTGAGCTTAAAAATGTATAATAAAACAATTATTTAATTCGGTTTTCACATGATAGCGAAAATTATCAAGACCTTCGGCTGATACACAGACCTCTGTCTTGATATGCAGATAACACAGACCTCTGTCTTGATAGGCAGATAACACTCCAGACCTCTGTCTTGATAGGCAGATAACACAGACCTCTGTCTTGATAGGCAGATAACACAGACCTCTGTCTTGATAGGCAGATAACACAGACCTCTGTCTTGATAGGCAGATAACACAGACCTGTCTTGATAGGCAGATAACACAGACCTCTGTCTTGATAGGCTGATAACACAGACCTATGTCTTGATAATGTTCGCTATCATGCTCAACCTCATCCAATAATTGCTTATTATTGTTTTGAAATTGAATTTTAATCCCTAAGAGCGAGCAAAGGGGAGCGTCACTGGTTAGCTCTTGAAATGGTTAGCTCAGTTGGTAGAGCACGGTCTAGAGTGCGGGAGGTCGGTGGTTCGAACCCAGCCGCGTCCTTGGACAGGGACGTTTATAAGCCGTTGGCCTTGTCTCCTTCTTCTTCTTCTTCTTCTTCTTCTTCTAAACAGTATTTGAAGTGGACGTGAAAGAACCTGTTGTACTACTCGAAAAAGAGAAGGGGATTGTCACCCGGTAAAATTCACTGACGGGATATGTCAGTAAAATGTAAAGCGCCATGAGACTGTGGTGATATGGCGCTATATAAATATGGCTTATTATTATTATTATTATTATTATTATTATTATTATTATTATTATTAGGAACAATCCCTTCTATAAGCTGAGAACGTGCGAGGAATAATGAACCCAGTTATGACCAAACAAACGTAATTAGAATAAGTACTTTTCTTTATTTGACACTAAATTATACACCGAATCAATCGTTTCGCATTGCATCTGATAATTATTCTTTATACTGTATTTCAATTTTATGTTATTTAGAATATTTCCTCGTACCTTAAGTAGCACAACAAAAACCTTGCTAGGTATTTCCTAGACGTCTGAGAGAAAAGGTAGTTCCATTCGGTCTTACTTTTCAGTATTATAAAGATGAATGTTAAACCAAAAAAATATTTCTCACTCCTCGTTTCTTACTTTTCATTAATACGAAAAACGACGTTTTAAGTGATGAAACGATAAAAGATACTTTGAACGAGGTTCAATAAAGTAAGCTTGTTTAGTTCTCCTTGGTTTGTTCACTGTACTCGTTCTTGTCTGTCACTGAAACAAAAGGAAAGTGTGATGTTCTGTAGTTAAAAGCTGATAATGTACACATTTAACTAGACACATAAACTATACAAGATGTGTTGTATTTGACTTAGCGACAGAAAACTGTTACTATAACGTTAAGGTTCCTCACCTTGGATTTAAAACGATCTTCGTCCTTTATCTGCAAAGTCAAAAAGAGCTACATTTAGGGTGAGTTCGATTGACCATATTCCAGAATAATAATACAGAATGATGAGTACAAATCGCTTATATCTGCATCAGGTTTTTAGCCACGCACTGTAACACTAAATGTATCCTGAATATCCTATGTCAGCAAGAGTTTGTAACTTACAGTGCAAAATGTGTTTTCCAGAGACTATTCTGCAATCTCCCTTATTCACCATGCCAGAGGGAAACTTAGGAGAGCATGCGCACTGGCGAGGAGACATCAAAGTCCCCCTGACCGCATCTGGTTAGAGTGAGTACGGGTGAATACTATGTCGTCTAACCTTTCGCCCTCTGTTGATTTATGTGTGCGCGATACTTACACCGCCGTCTTCCATGTGGGATGCTTAAAACCATATACGTATGGCTTTGAATATTTAGTCAAGCACATAATTATATTGTGTTTTACTATTCTTCTTCTCAGAAACAACATACTTGTCCCCAGAGGAAGCCAGGCTCATTCAATCTATTGTGCTCAATCAAGCATAATAACAAAACGTTTTCGAAAGCCACTCAACTGCAACGTGTTTACTTCTGGCAGAGAGAACTAAACTTCTCGCAGATTACTTCTCTTCCTCGGAAATCATAGTATTACAATCTAATAGCATGACATTTCGGAATTGGCGATTAAATTTCCCATTGAGCATCGGGAGGATCTGTAAAATCCGTCCGCCTGCGGCGTCTGGACTTCCACAGATCCTCCCTCGGCTCTCGGTGAAATTTAATCACTAATTTCCCTCATGTCATTCTATTACTTATACTTAACCAATATTTAAAATGTAAGATGTACTTATCTAGGCCTTACTGAGTGAGAAGTACTGAAATATTCGAGTGATATTCGATTGAGTAACATAAATTCAAAAACAAATGAGCCAATCACAAACTTTCGTTACCATTCCCCGAGCGGTCAGCAAATCCCTTCCGAGTCCCTTAATCAAAAGCTAAGAATTTTTGAGAGAGCAATGTCGTGGATACGTTATAGACCCTATAGATGGTTTGCACTCAATCCCCAGAGATTCAAATGACAAAGGGCATGGCGGCCATGTTGGTGTACAGAACAAAAGAAGCTAACGAAGAATCTATTGTTAACTGTACACCAACATGGCGGCTATGACGTCACATGCAAAGGGTCTATACATAACTGCGTCTTTCTGTTTCATTATTTTATCCACATGTACAGAAAACATTATCATTACCACGCGAAAGAGCATGTTACAATTAGTGATCTTGTGCAATTTGAGTGATGTAGCTTGAAAAGTAATGAAGTTACAGCCGTTTGAAAATAGGAATATTTGCCGGTATGAGGCAAATGCCTGAAATGCCTGTAACTCAACATTAATTCTCTACATTGCTCTAAAACTAAATACAACTACTAGTTTTAATGTGATCTTTCATGTTGTAACATTTGCTTCCCTCTACAGATTGTTCTTCGTATTATGCAAATTAGGATACGGCACTATGAATCCAGTCAATAGTAGACTTATTTCACCAGCTCGTTCGTATCCATAAGAACATGTTATGTAACAGTTAAAATAATCAAATTAACTTACACTTCATGAGTAGGTTTGCCATTCTATTTGGAATAGGTTCTCCTCTCTTGTGGAGATCTTTTAGCTCTAAAAAAAAGAAACAAAACAACAAAGTTCATTAACATCAACGTATACGACTTAATAGATAGATAGTAGATAGACAGACAGACAGATAAATAGATAGATAGATAAATAGATTGATAGATAGATAGACAGATAGATAGATAGACAGATAAATAGACAGATAGATAGATAGATAGACATACAGACAGATAATTAGATAAATAGATAGACAGATAGATAACTATATTTTATCTCGGATTGGTAAGGTTGTTTAGGCCTCTAGCATTACAAGTTGCTAATATGCACTTACAATGGCTCTTTTATTATTTAGACATCTTGAGGCTCGTCGTGATCACATGTGATAAAACAAAACAGCGCACAGTGGAAAAGTTGTGAGCGATAGGTCTTTTGCAAGAAACAGTCACGTGTGACGTATCACTTCAATAACGAATGAATTGATCTGTGATCCCATGGGAAAGGCTTTACTGGATGGCAAAACAATCTTCAAAAACGCAGTTCGAGAAAGATCGACAATCGATTGGAGGTGGAAAATAGCATTTACAAACAGGTTTTTCTAATAACACTACCGATCTCGTACAAGTGCCTTTGATATTTTTTGCCACCCAGTATAACCACGTGATTGCATATATCCTGCAAAAGACCATTTTTTTACGGCTACCGTTTTCATTGCTACATGGCGCGAGACCAAAGTTGTGATGTCTAGACCTCTGTTAATCACACAAAGTGGAAATGATGACATAGGTAAATGCGCATAGTCAGACGCCGCATTTTGGACGTTGTCTGAGAATCTACACAACGTGAAACATCAAGGATTTACGTAAGAAAGTCAATCACGCTGATTTTCGATCGGCCTGAACGGAACTGTATGCTTATCATAATGATTTTAGAAAACTTTAGTAGAAAAATAATCAAAGCAGAAAAATAAAATAACCAATAAACACAGGATTTGAAGAGATAATACTTTTTCGTGTCCCGCGTCGTAGTAGTACACATTCGCATAATGACGTCACATGCTACAACTACGCAACAAGTCGACGGTATTTAAAATAAGTTGTAAACTTAGTGAAGAAGTCGTATATATATCAAACAAGTTGTATATATAAAGAGACAAGTTTTACGTATAAATGCAGCAAGTTGTATATGTTGGAAACAAGTTGTATATATGTGGAATCGAGTGTTAAATATTGGAAGCAAGTTGTATATAAATGAAAGAAGTATTTTGTCCGCCTTGGCGCGACATACAGAACTCTTTGGTTTACGAGCGAGTTAAAAATAATTGTGTACGTACTTCGAACGAGCTCATCCATCAGCATTGACGTTAGGATCTCCTTCTTAGAGAGATCTGAGGAGGACGATTCTGTTATGATGCACAATATGTATAGTGTTATGCACTTATCAGCAGCTTCCCCCAGGGGTAGACACGCGGGCCGACCAGGGTAACTACAAAAAGGGTGGCGCAAACTTGACGATTTTCCCCAGGGGTGGGGGAATCTTATGAGTCAAAGTCCCCTGGGTCACGTTTTCCTTAACAAAAAAACCCTATCATTTGAGATCACAATCTTACGAATTCCCCCTCCCTATCTTGAAACTTCAGACAAAGTTAAGCAAGGCGAAACGTACATTACATCCCCTTGTATTCCCCCAACATATCCAAATGGTCGACCCGGGGGTCTACCCCTAGGGGAAGCCACTGATAAGACCATTACAACAAAGATTTGTGATTGTATGTAAAGGGCGGCAAGTGATACAGTTAACAATCATTGACTACTAAGATTAATAGATATTAGAATTACTTGCCAGCAGAGGTTCCTTTTCCTCCCCTTCTTTCGTAGACCCTTCGCGAACTGGCGGGGGGAAATAAACCTCTGCCCCCAGTCGCAACATTGTTTGTTGCGCATGCGTTAACGTTACTAAGCGACACGAAAACACTTTGCGACGCTTGGACGTGTTGACCAATGAGAAGAAAGTGACCCAATGGTAATTAGTATGCAAACTAGTGACCGACGTCGGTGGGTGCGAAGTATCATAACGGGCTTAAATTTAAATCAGCAAATCTATTACACAAACATGCGTATTGCATATTTTATAATTTATTCATCCATGGTCGTGGACGGCGGTTATATCAAACAATGTTGTGACTGGAGGCAGAGGATTATTTCTCCTGCCAGTTAGCGAAGCGATTACAAAAGAAAGGGAGGAAAAGGAAACACTGCTAGCAGGCCAATATTGGAATAGACTTCCCCCTGCTCAAGCAGGATAGATCCCTTCCCTACCTCCCTCCCAGGAAAAAAATCCGACGGGTAAACACTTATTGCCAAACAGTTTATTTCATTGAACTGTCAATGATACAATTAAATTAGCGTGCTTCTTTGGCACTATTTTGTCACTCGTGTATATAGCGCTTGGATCAGTAAAACTTCGCTCGCCTTTCTACTTGTTTAATGGAATGATCTTAATAGACCTTTTCCGCTCGGCTCAATGTTGTACATTTAAAATCTTTCTGGGATAGTATTCTTTGTCCGAAGTATTTTCGTACCAATGTATCTCCTTTCGCGTACCCTGGGTACCAGAGGTTCAATTGTCTCCTCCTCTCGTCGCTTCGCTCCTCGGCGCCTAACTTTCGCGAATGGAGACAGTAGAACCTCTGGTACCCAGCGTTACTGAACCAGAAATAAAGAAACAATACACAAGGGATGGTCACGTGATCTGAAATGGGACAACGTTGAGCCAAGCGGAAAAGGTCTATTTATGCAGATATGAAGGGACAGCTAAAAAGCACTGACTGACACACGTACCAGGTTGAAGTGGAGCAGGTAGCCTATAGGGTACCTTGAAAACCCTGCCATCTAATGACACAATCAACGTTTGTCGGTTAGGAACAATACATGTACACAACCAATTGAAGAGGATAAACTGTTAAAACCCTAAGGGCGCATTTTTGGGTGAAAAATTCCATCTATTCCGAAATTACAATACTTCGAAATCCTACAGGTTATCCCTCTTTTGAAATGTGGAAAGAAGTCGCAACTCTTGGACTATTTTTTCTCTTTGATTATATAAACAAGATTAGCTTTTCCGGCGTAGTCCTTTTTCGGAATACGTCCCACCAAAAATGCGCCGTAAGAACGGCTGTAAAGACCAGGAAAAACTGCAGCTCAAGTTTTCGTCATCTAATAGTCAAAACAGCAGGGATCTATCATAGTAGTCTGAATTTCTAACGAAACCTAGCCCTATTTTTAAGGGTTAAACCAAAGTTCACGGTCTAACAAGGTGCTGCAAGTAGTGCATACGAATAATACCTTACAAGGAGCGTCCATCTTCCATACTAGGTCTGTGAGTCAGCGTATGACCGGATTGAGCTATATTTAGAACAGATCTCACGGGAGTTCACGTGCCCACACTTTGGGAATCCAATCAAACCATAGTCAGGACAATGCAGCGTTTAGTCTTAGTAAAATCACCTCAAAGAACAATAGATCATTCTTAATCTCGATAATTACGGCAAGCATATGCAGGATCGCAGCAGAGTCAGAAGGCAGTTACCCGGGAAACATGTTCTAAAAATAGCTCAAACCGGTCAAACGCTGACTCACGGGTATAGTATATATGGACGCTCATGGTAATAGGCTCCTGTCCTTACCCTTTGCAAAGCCAACTTTTCGCCGTTTGATTTCTTCGTCAGCTCTTAAAATACCTAGAATCACATGAAAGGTACAGTGGAATTTTAGCGTCAGGGAAACATTCACTGGGCCATATCATTTAATATGCGCAAGGTGCTCACAACTAGACACTGTTTTATTTAGGGATGTCTTCTTTCGAAGCTGGAAATCTTTAGGGGTACAAAGTGCAAAGCGTTTTTTTTCTTAGCTTAGACTCCGCGCGGGTAAGCAGGAAGAAAACCTAATTTCTAATTTTCCTTCTCTTAACCCACCAGCCCGCGCGGGGTCTGAGCCCAAGTCTCTAGGCCCGCGCGGAATCTAAGCCCGAGTTTAGGGGTGGCTACACAGCGTTTGATCCTATATAACCAGTGACTACAGATACGGGATTCTGAGAGCTTCTATGTTAAAAAAGAGAACATATATAACGGTACGTGTATAAAGTGAGAAAGTCCTGTAGCAATACATAGGAACCAATAAAGGCACATACCATGAACTAGAACTGTTAATCTGCCGACGTTATAGAATGATACATTGTAATGACTGATATCGAATTTTATATTATAAACAACGGTGGTTTTCCTATGCCTTATAAATAAATAACTGCTCCACACTCGAGTGCCCATTTTCTTAAATTGAACTTGGAGAACCATCCACTATTTCTTAAATAAATAGATAATGTAGGGGGGGGGGGGGGGGGGCTATGGACCTTTTGCAGGAATGCAATCACGTGGTTGTACTGGGTGGCAAAAAATCTTAATTCATTTATTTAAAGGCACTTGTATGAGATCGGTAGTGTTATTAGCAAAACCTGTTTGTAAATGCTATTTTTCACCTCCAATCGATTGTCGATCTTTCTAAAACAGCGTTTTTAAGATAGCTTGCTCTCCAGCATCCATAACAACGCGCCTTCTCCATGGCGATCACGAGCTCAATTCATTCTTTAACGAAGTATTATATCAGCACGTGACTGTTTCCTGCAAAAGGCCTCAGTTTCTTGCACAAAACTTAATTTTGTTACGATTAACAAGGATTCGAAGTCTGCTAGCCAGGCACAAAACACACAAATAACGAGAACAATAACAAAACACAAACAAACAAAGCAAATCAAAGGGTGGCGGCAGGTTTCCTAATCATTGTTATAAAACATGAGCTCGTTAAAGCTTGAATTTATAAAGCAAAACAAAGCGGCATACTGTACAACTTAAAAATGGAATTTTTATAGGCCCAGAACTGACTATGGTGTACATACATTTAAATTTTCTGTCTCAAAAATCTGGGAAGATATCCCTGTTGATATAGAAAATCTAGGCTATCTGCAGTTTAAAAAGTGTTACAAAATGTTTCCTCTCAAGTCACAGGTCTAAATTTATGTGTGTGCCTTTCACCAATTAATTATTGAATTGCTGTTGTCATTACTGTTTTCTCTTCTGCTCTGTTTATGTTATTCTTGCAACAACAAAAAACTCGCAGCCTTGACGCCGGATAGATTAATCTTTTCAACTTTTCATGTGGCGGTGGTCAGCTCGAAAGCTTATTGCTCCTCTGGCCACCTAATTGTAATTCTCTTATTGTAATATTATTTGTAAACTATCCTGTATAACCTGCTCCTGAAGTGTAAATAAAATGAAACTGAAACTAAACTCTTGAACGACAACAAGAAGTTTATTCGTACTTAGGTTACATATTTACAGAGGGAAAAACTGTTATAAGAAGATGATAGTAACAGAACGTGACAGATAAAGTATATGACACTCCTTACCAGCTTCCAATAGTTCTTTTGGGATAATATCCTTTTCTGTATAATCATTAGGTTAAAAAAAGTTAGCTACATTGTTTCTACAGCGTTATGGATCATTTTTGGTATGTTTTGATTTGATCTGGAAGTAATAACTTTAGATTACTGATTGTTGTACTGAGCATATAATGTTAACCAGCTTCACTCGCCGTTATGCAGTTCGTTTGTGTTCATGATTTTGATATACGACCCTTTCAAAACACCAATACTTCGGCAAATAATCGAATGCCACGTTCAAGGATCCAGCCGTGCTTCGTCTGAATTTTTAACGGGACATGAAACAACCATAGCGGCTGACCAAAGTCAGGACCCGGCTAATCCTCAGATTGGATTGGAATTTGGGGTGTTGGTTTTTTATGGAGGTAAATAACAACTTCGACCGATCTCCCGAATGTCAGTAACCATCCCAGACTGTTAGATCTTCGAGCATGACAATTCAACATGGATAGGGCAACTTTTAAATGTTATTATAAATATACTAACCGGCAATATCTCGGCTCGGTGCTTCGGGAAATCCTGCAGCAAGAATATGAGAAAGAAAGTTGTTATGAGGAGACTGGATTTTGCAGCAGTGCAGTGAGAAACACAGCAGCGTGATCGGCTTGGTCACCTGACCTGTTGTACGGTACAGACGGCCTAATAAATTGTTACCAAGATCCTGGCATTAAAATGTGATGAGATTTAAGGGAATTTAAAAACTTTGATTAGTTACTAATCTCGACGTTTTTCTCATTCAGAACAATGAGGGCGAGGGGTCTAATTGTTTTAGTATAAACTAACTAGTCGGAGAGTAGAAAATAATAGAAAGAAACAAATCGAAGTTGAAAAAATTGAATTGTTTCGTGAAAATTCGTGCGTTTTTTTCTCTACCATGGGCTATCACAAATAGACATATAGTAGCGGCGTAGCTAATCAGAATTCGTAATAGTCCACTACTTGGTATATACTAACAACCTTTAGTTGGTAAAACTGAGCGTCTAACTTCCTTATCAATGCAGATCTGCAGAAACTAAGTTGTTATTCCATTGCAAGCGTCTATAGAAATTGAGGTGGCAAAATCTTTAAGGAAAGGCCCAATCCTTCATTACATCTATCAGTTAGATATGATCAGTTTGGCTTGTAAGTCTTTATTAAATTACCAGTAATAGATGTAACAGTACAAGTAATAGATGTGTCGGTTTCTCGTACCGACCGTATAAATATATTTCTAATTGGTAAGAAAAAAAGCGTGATGATGAGACGCGTGTAAAGTATTGCCCACGAAAAGTTCCAATCGGATTGTTTCACCTCCCTGGTTTCAAATGGTAAGCATGGAAGAATAACCAGTTTCTCTTAAACCTCTGGGGTCACGGACAGATTCATACTAGAAACTCGTCAGAATATGGGGTTAATTGAAGCATATTGGGATCCTGGATTAACTCTGCACAGATCCTATTGGTTGTCATGGAAATTATCCCTGGATTAGCACTAATCGGGCTTTGAACAACCCGGCCCTGAGGTTTGAAATAGCAGTTACGTGCTTGATGACGTCACAATACCCCGAATAATACCATTTTTAAATGTGCCATGAGGTTCAAACGAAACTGAAAACAAGTGTGTGAAAATGTACCTGAAAACCAAAACAGTCTAGATCTGCGATGGATATATCTTCTATTTTTCATTAATTACATATTAAAGGCAGTTTTATGACACGTGACGTATTTTGTCAAATATCCCCTTAATCAGATATTCAACCATAATAATAGTCTTTATTAACAAATATACCACATCAAACGTGCAATATTTACAAAAAATATGTAGAAATATATATATATATATGATATAAAAAAAATGAATCTAATAACAGTCAAATATGTTTTCACAAAGTGAAAAGACATCTATTAATAAAAGCGGACTTAAATCTCTCAGTTTTTAAACAAGGCAAGATATAGTTATGCCCTCTATCACGGAGTTGTCTGAATCTCTGTGGTGGAAACAAATCGTCAAGGGCAGTATGATTTTGAGAGATTCTGTTCCATAAATCCCTAGAGTTTAAAATACTGCAAATACTGTGAACTCAATGTGAACTCAATATTGTAGTGACTCTAATTTGTAACAAAAGCACGTCTTTAATTTGTTATTTATTGTAAACATCATGTTCTTGATTTCTCACGCCACGTGACTGGTCATATGATTTGGACTAATTTACCAGATATACATCCATATCACAAATATATGTTGGTTCTCAGTAGTTACAAAAGAAACTAAAACATGAATATGTTTTAGATTTCTGTTTTCAATCCATGACTAATTAAGTTAATGGTATCTACAAGGAGGTGAGGAAATATATATTGCCTGCTGTAGGCTATAGTCCTCGAGAACTATTTGTCATATCTTACCCGGTCTCTTTGGCTTAAATCCCGGAGGGAAGCCACTATCGTGGCTATCTGCAAATCAAATAGTATACATTTCAGACCTTGCATCAGAAAGCTGTTCCAATAAACATGGTCGAGAGAACAAAAAACTTTGACTACATTCAATAAACGCGGCACACAAAAGCAAAAGAACAATTTATGGCCTTTATATAGATGCCAGTAGCTTCATTAGAAAAATGTTTAGCGTTATTCGATTGAATACAGTGAAGCACGTTGGGATGGTTCATTTCAGTCACACTATTTCTCTTCCTGCCCAAAAACGTTTATTGCACAAATAAAGTTTGTTCAACATATAATGATGGTTCTCATGTTCTATAACACAATAATGTTCAAACTTCGTACACTGTACAAAATCCAAGCATGTCATTGGCTAACGAGCGTGCATTATATATTCTGTCTTACATACTAATCATTGACTAATGATAGTGCATTAGAGCGGTATTCAGTTGAGTGTTGTGAAACCAAACGCAAATTACCCGCAGCCAGCCAATCATAGGAGCGGGTAATCACAAGTAACTCATAAATGGCTTCCCTGTGAGCCAATGACAAACCAAAGCAAAACCAAAACCAATTTGCGTTTGGTTTTACTTTGGATTCTGATTGGTTGGTTTGCTTTCTCAGCCAATAGGAGAGCTTAGTAAACGCAAAACCAAAACACTTCCGACACTCAATTGAAATCCGCTCTATTGGTGATTAATATTCAAATTTCGTGCATTGCACAAAATCCAAGCATTTGATTGGCTAACGGGCGTGCATAATATATTCTGTCTTACCTAATAATGATTGACTAATGATAGTGCATTATCGGTGATTAATATTCAAATTTCGTGCATTGTACAAAATCCAAGCATATGATTGGCTAACGAGCATGCATTATATATTCTCTCTTACCTATGGGAAGGGAGACCACAGGCAGCCCAATATTTTTACAAGGAATGTATGGGAATTTTTAGAAAAAATCTAAAACTGTACTAAGCTGATCAATAAAGTTATGAAATCTTACCTGTGTGTTGTGAAGGTGTTCCTCTTCATCACTGATGTGTTTATTTCTGGTTTGAGGCACTTCTGGGCTTTTTTTTTCTCCCCTGGCAGGAAACACGAGACGCCATTAGTCCATGTGGCAACTCTTCGAGGCCTCGTAATTCTTCGAAAGTTTGACATTTTTTCATTGACGGTACCTCAGCTCGTTACATGCTACATTAGCTGCAGAAACCGTCGAATTTGAGTACTTACAAAGCGAGGAAATAAGCGATGGATCGATTAAATGAGTGCTGGAGAAATGTAAGAAAGGGTTTCTGGAGGTAAAATGCTGAACGTTTAGATTTTCGAAGAATTACGAGGCCTCGAAGAGTCGCCACATGGACTAATGGCGTCTAGTGTTTCCTGCCTTCTCAATATTTACGTAGGGGAAGGAAAAAAACCACAATTATCTCAAACCAGAAATGAAGAGAGATATTTACCGTAAAATGATTTAATTCATACGAAATATTTGACTTCTTATGTTACTGACAACTTCAATTGCAATTCACTGCTGACAGTGCACTCAGTTTGAATATTAAAGGAGTTAGAGACTTCATGTTTCTGCTTAATCGGCAAATATAGTCACTTGCTGACTCTACGATGAACCTCATGCAGTATTCATTATTTTTCGTTCATCGTACAGTCAGCGCGTGCTTATATTTGCCGATAAAAGTACTCACAATCAAGCTCGCTGAGTAGCCAGTGATTTCGCGCTCCCGTGATTTATATTATAAATATGTATACCTGGATTATCTCGGCTTGGTGCTTCTGGAAATCCTGAAATAGATCAGAAATTCAGTGTCAGCAGTAATTATGTTCGCATGTTTACGCATGCGTTGTGGGCATGCGCACTTTCTTATAGCGTGACTAACTGGAGTATGTATGCAGGGGAACATTCCGTATTATAACTAACAGTTAGGGAGATCATGAAAAGGCATTGATAACTGATTTGTATGGCAAGCAAACCAAAGTGACAGAAACCAGACAGTGGTTTTCACTCAATCCCCAGAGATTCAAATGACAAAGGGAATGGAAGCCATGTTGGTGCCCCAACAAAAGAAGCTAAAGATGAATCTATTGTTTAAGGGCACCAACATGGCGGCTATGACATCACGTGCAAACCAGCATAAATGGCGTCCAATGTTTAGGAATCTTTGAGTAAACAGTACCGCTCGAAACCTGTATTCTGATTGCACCATTGTACTGTAGCTCTCATTATTGTTTTTGTTCTGCACGCTCTAAAGATTAGGGTGTTTTGTATTGTTGGGTAAGCCAATGATGTGGCATCTTTCGATCGGTACAGGCGGGCTCGAATCTTTAGACTCACATTCATATGAAAACGCTTTTGTGTATTTATGCAATGGTCTTGGCACGTTTCGACATTATTTTCTAGACTATAGATGGTTTTCACTCAATCTCCAGAGATTCAAATGACAAAGGCATGGCGGCCATGTTGGTGTACAGAACAAAAGAAGTTAACTTCCCTACTTTGATTACTGCAGTGAGGTATGGGGTTGCATGGGTAAAGGCCAATGTGACAGACTCCAGAGGCTTCATAATAGGGCTGGTAGGCTCATTACTTCTTCTGATTACAATATTAGATCTGCCGATATTATACAGAGCCTCGACTGGGACACTCTTGAGATCAGACGCACAAAACAACTTGCAGTTAGTGTTTTTAAATCAATGAGAGGCCATTATCCTTCAGGAATTAGAGAGCTTTTTCAAGCTACATCCAGCATACATCACCATAACCTGAGGGGTAGTGATAATAATACGTTCATTCCAAGACCTCGCACTGAAGCTGCAAAGCGGGCTTTTAGTTATAGAGGGGCTGTTTTGTGGAGTGACCTACCGGATGATTCTAAATCCATGACGAATATAAACGCCTTTAAGGATACCTTGGACTTCAGATAAACAGCAGCTGTTGATTGTTGTATTGGATTACAGACTTTTTATTGAATTTATTAAAGTTATAGATTAGTTAGGGTGCTTTCCATAGTGTAGTAGTATGTAGTGGTTTTCCTTTGACGGCTCGCTGGAAGAGCATTGTAATTATTATAATGAATGCGATACCGTTATATTTAATAAAGCTTATGAAAAAAAAACGAAGAATCAATTGTTGAAGGTACACCAACATGGCCGCCGTGACGTCATGTGCAACCCATGTTCCGACAATTTGAATGAGGTATAAAAGTATTCGATTTATATGAAAACATGTGTATTTGACTCTCGCATTTAATTAGTATCAAATTTTCAGCAAATAAGGGTGCATTTCACTCTTTTCACCTGGTGGCCATCTTGGATTCAAAGTGTGGCAATCCTTTGTTTTTGCCAGGTGAGCCTCGTTTTGACTATCCCTCACTACGAGGCTGACCTGGCAAAACAAAGGATTGCCTCGCTTTGAATCCAAGATGGCCACCAGGTGAAAAGAGTGAATTGAGTTGCTCTTCCAAACATAAAACGGTACGCTTTTTATACATTTGCTGTATAATTATGTTGACTTAATTACAAAGGAACAGGTAAGATTTTGAAACCGTTCTCTATGAACAGTAGAAAAGTAATTACCTTAAATTGTATGAATTTGGCTGATTAGGCTTCTACCAAGATATGTCTCCGAGACTCTTTCCACACACACTCCTTACTACATTCACATAAGCGCGATTTACACGAGAAGCAATTTGAACACGGTACTGTTAAATTTTGGCCCGCGGTCCGATGATTTAGGGCTTGGCACTCTTCATTACACGGTAAAAATCAAGAGTGCCGGTCCCGCCCAAATTTAGGAGTGCCATTCCCAAAATGCACCTCATGTAAATCGGGCTTTTATCTCAAATCTTACCCGGTCTCTTTGGCTTAAAACCCGGAGGGAATCCGTCACTATCGTGGCTATCTGCAAATCAAATAACATTTCAGACCTTGCATCAGAAAGCTGTTCCAATAAACATGGTCGAGAGAACAAAAAACCTTCGACTAGATTGAATAAATTCGGTATAATTCCACTAAAATTTATACCAATTCTCAAATGGAATTCGCCCGAATGAACGCAAATCGTGTAAAGGGGCTGATTTTTAATTATAGTTGAATTCCTGATTGAATTGGAATTTAGGTTGGTTTTTGAGGGAAGGAGGAACCGGCAAACTCGGACAAAAACCCTCGGGCAAGGGCGAGCTAGATACCAACAAACTCAACTCACATGTTGCCCTATAGTTCAAGCCCAGGATAGCCCAGACGAAAACAAAAATGTAGAAATGTCTGGTACTTAGATGCTATGAGCTTTATTTGGAAAATGTTCAGCCTTATTCAGTTGAATACAGTGAAGCATGACAGGATGGGTCATCTTACTTTCTGACCGAACACGTTTATTGCAATGTATATATGTATACAAACCTCGATTATCTCGGCTTGGTGCTTCTGGAAATCCTGCAAAAGATCAGAAATTAAGTTTCAGCTGTCAATTTATGTTCATTCTCGTTTTCCCCAACTTAAATTGAGGAGGCACTGGGAACTAGAATATTTTATTGCTCGCATTCTACGCATGCGTTCTGTGCATGCGCACTTTCTTATAGCATGACTAACACGTGACCCTTCGAGTACGTATTCAGGAGATCCTCCCATTTTATATCCAACAGTTGGAACTTTTTTTATGGCAAACCAAAGAGACGAAGGTTGGAAAGGAAAACCAATGGGATCGATTGAATGCGCTAGCACGAGCAAATGTATTCCTCTGTGCATGCAATAGACCCTTCCACAATTTTTTCAACATTTTCATATCTACTTATAAAACCACCGATACTGCTGAAAAGAGCACCTCGAAGTTAGTTGTCAAAGCCCCAGATTTGAGAGTTATATCTTATATCATTATATTGCGTAGAAGCGGAGATATAGTCGAGTAAAGTGGGCAATTTTACAGACGTTTGAATGGTGGGGCAAATGATAAAAAATATATACAAAAGATATCTCTACAATTTGGGGTTTTGACTAAGTTTGCGGTGTTCAGCAGTATCGGTAGTTTTACGGCTGTTATAAATAAATATCGAAAAATCGTGGAATATTGGTGCATCGTGTAAAGGACTTTGCTTTGTAAAGGACTTTCTATGTGAGGGAAAATGAGAGAATATGTACTGTACTACCTAGCAGGGTCCGAAATTGCGCCTTATTTGGCGCCAATGCAACTAAATTTTGAGCGTTGGCGCGGCGATCAAAATTTCAGAGTTAGTCACCAGCTGGCGACTTACCTAAAGTCTTCACAATGTCCCGAAGTCACACGATGTTCTAAGTAATTCAGCCAATACAACATGCCAGCAAATGTTGTTTGTCGCTTGTCGCTTGAAACACTTGAAATGTGGCGATCACAATTGGTCTTTTGGCGACTAAACAATTTTGGCTAGTCGCCAGTTGGCGCCCACGTGAAAAAGTTAATTTCGGACCCTGCCAAGCGTAGTGCTCGATAGCCATTCAGTCTAAATAAATCTTACCAGGCCTCTTTGGCTTAAAACCTGGTGGGAAGCCGTGACTATCATGGATCTCTGTCAATCAAACAAGGCTCACGTATTAAAGAATAACACAGCTATGAAACGTAGTTCTGTATTAAAGAGTTTTTACAATCACCATCCTCGGATACCCAGGGACCATACCGCGGCAAAACGGTATGCTCCGCTGGCCAAAATAACGAAGGCACTGCTATCAAATACAAATTACCGAGGGCCTTAGCATTTTTAGTAAATAATTTTATAACTTAGTAAACTCACAGTGAATTACAAATTAAGAAAACTTCAACCTGTTAAAGTCTTGGGCTTATCTTTTAAGTAGTTTTCTTATTTTTTGACAAAACAGTTCACAAATGGATGCTTTTAAGCAGAAATTTTAAAATCACGGGTATGTGCTGTTGTTTCATTTCAGTTTTCGCGGGAAACTGGGGGCGGCCGCGCGCCGACAAGAAATAGCAAATACGCATGCGCGCGACGTTTTGCCGCGTTATGCCCAGGGGCAGTCAGTGAGCGACTGCCCCTGAGCCGGGTATCCGCGAGGAAATATGGACGTTTTCAGTTCAGTACTCAATAGATCGCTTTCACTGATGTCACGCAAATATTTGGAAAATATTTTAGATCTTGTGCAGAGGGCAGAAAAAAATACATCAATGACCGAAATTGTGGAGCGATAGAGTACTTCGTAACCGAGCTGTTGGGGAAATAATATTCAAAAACGTTTGTTGATCTGATTGAGTATTCACTTCTAAACACTTCAGATATCGCTTTTAAAGGTTTATCAAGCCTAAACTTTAAACTGGCCGAAATATAAGGATTTTGTATGACATTTAAGGCCCATTTACACTAAACAGAATGTTTGGCACGGCTCGAATACAACTTCCAAAAATATCGGGTCGCTACCGCGTTTACAATATAATTATTTTGCCGAGCCAAATATCCATTTGGTACGGGTGCCAAAATTTTAATTTGGTACTGACCATCCAAGATGGCGACTAAATAAAGTTTGGAAGCCTTTATATTGCCAACAGCTTCAAGCTTTCTAGATCTCATAGTTTAGATTTTAGAACTTCGATGGCATTACGTGAAAACGATCTATAGTCCCAAAAATATATCTTGCTATTTTGTATATTGTATACAAACCTGGATTATCTCGGCTCGGTGCTTCTGGAAATCCTGCAAAAGATCAGAAATTCAGACCGATGCGTTTGCGTTTTTCAAACGTTTTACATCTCCGTGCTTCCACACGTTTACGGCGGAAACGCGCGCACCTTATTGAAAACGCTTCCAAAGTAGAGATTTTTGAGGAGGTCTAGCGTTTTCGTGTGGACGGCGGAAACGAAGGTTTTTTTAAAACACTCTCGTGATGTCAATCAAAATAACCTGTCTGCACATGCGCAGCAGGAGACATTACCAGGCAGCATATTCCCAGACAGTCTCGTACCCAGTCTCTAACCCATATCGCTCGTGATAGAGCCCTGAGTACGAGACTGATTCCAAGATCAGGTTATTTTTAGAACAGCCGAGGTCAATAAATCCCATAGCCTCGAGCGGAGGGCTGATAAAATTCTTATTTTCTCACAATGGCGAGGTTTTCTCATGCATAAAATTACTGTTCACAAGGCCTCTCATTGTTTCCTTCTCCTAAAAATAGACTGATCTAAGAACACGCAGCTTGGTAATGCGCTCCTGATGCGCAGTCAGTCTTTGGCGTTTACAATCGTATTTGCATTTTCGTGTAGACGTATGGAATGAAAACATAACGCGTTTTCGGCTAAAATGAAAACGGTTTGTTTTCAAAACGTATACGTGTGGACAGTGCATCAATTTGAGCTCTAACTTTTATCTTTGCAGACGTATGGCATTTACGCCTTGTTCACACTAGCGACATAAGCACAAGCAACATACACAGACGCAGTAATGCATTGATCATTAGCAGTACTTGTTATTATCTCACACTAGCGACATAAGCATAAGTAACATACGCAGACGCAGTAATACATTGATCATTAGCAGCACTTGTTATTATCTCACACTAGCGACATAAGCATAAGTAACATACGCAGACGCAGTAATACATTGATCATTAGCAGCACTTGTTATTATCTCACACTAGCGACATAAGCATAAGTAACATACGCAGATGCAGTAATGCATTGATCATTAGCAGCACTTGTTCTTATCTCACACTAGCGACATAAGCATAAGTAACATACGCAGACGCAGTAATACATTGATCATTAGCAGCACTTGTTATTATCTCACACTAGCGACATAAGCATAAGTAACATACGCAGATGCAGTAATGCATTGATCATTAGCAGCACTTGTTATTATCTCACACTAGCGACATAAGCATAAGTAACATACGCAGATGCAGTAATGCATTGATCATTAGCAGCACTTGTTCTTATCTCACACTAGCGACATAAGCATAAGTAACATACGCAGACGCAGTAATACATTGATCATTAGCAGCACTTGTTATTATCTCACACTTATTTTAGCGACATAAGCATAAGTATCATACGCAGACGCAGTAATGCATTGATCATTAGCAGCACTTGTTATTATCTCACACTAGCGACATAAGCATAAGTAACATACGCAGACGCAGTAATACATCGATCATTAGCAGCACTTGTTATTATCTCACACTTATTTTAGCGACATAAGCATAAGTATCATACGCAGACGCAGTAATGCATTGATCATTAGCAGCACTTGTTATTATCTCACATTAGTGACATAAGCACAAGCAACATATGCAGACACAGTACACTAATCATTAGCAGCACTTGTTATTATCTCACATTAGTGACATAAGCACAAGCAACATATGCAGACACAGTACACTGATCATTAGCAGCACTTGTTATTATCTCACACTAGCGACATAAGCATAAGTAACATACACAGACGCAGTAATGCATTAATCATTAGCAGCACTTGTTCTTACCTCACACTACAAAAAAGAGCGACATAAGCATAAGTAACATACGCAGACACAGTAATGCATTGATTATTAGCAGCACTTGTTCTTATCTCACACTTATTTTAGCGACATAAGCATAAGTAACATACGCAGACACAGTAATTAATTGATCATTAGCAGCACTTGTTCTAATCTCACACTAGGGACATAAGTACAAGCAACATACGCAGACGCAGTACTGCATCGATCAATAGCGGTACTTGTTCTTAGAGCGTGCGAATATTGCTTGTGCTTATGCTAATATCGCTAGTGTAAACAAGGCTTAAATGGCACACCCCCCCCCCCCCCCCCAAACAAGACCCCCGAAATTAAATAAGCGCCCCGGGCGCTTAATAGAGCATTTACGGTATACCTACTCTCGAGCAATAATGATTATAGACCCTGTAGGGAGAACAAGGCTTTCTTGCTGGTTTATCTTACCTGGTCTTTTTGGCTTAAAACCTGGTGGGTAGCCTCCAATATCGTTACTATCTGGAGAATAACAATTGAAAAAGGTTTACAGATGTCAAAAAAAAATCCTGGAATCTGATTGGCTGAGAGAAGCCCAATTTCCGATTAATTGAGTGCAAAGTTGTAATTCAGTGCCATTTCATGGTTACTATAGTAACAAAAAATGTTCGCGCTGGCGCTAAAATTGGCTGGAAAAGAAAGGCAAGGCAATGTTTATGATTCTATGAGGAAAAAACGGTTGCTTTGCCTACACTTGTATGGTTTCCTTGACTACGCACACGACTTTTCCGTCCATTTAAATTACTAGAAATATATTTTAGTTAAATGATTAACTAAATATCGTGGTTTTTTTGGTACAATTAACGATGAATACCCCTCGTAATGTTTCAAAATTTCAAAATTGCACTCGTCCTGCGTTCTTGTGAAATTTTAAATATTATACTCACAATGTTTATATATAGTTAATTGCTCCAAAAGCCAGACGATTACATATGTGTACCCTACAGTAATTTTCACGAATATATTTCGTGTGAGTGGAGTTCGAAAGAGTACTTCTGTTGACACTGATTAGTTTACAACAAAACATTTTAATTTCAAAAAACTAAAGTGCAGAATTGCCATTTTTCACTGGAAAATCTGGATCTCTCTCAAGGGATGGAAATTGGAGTTCCTAATAAAATTCGGCCCTAGGTTTGCAAACCATGGAAATTCAAATTTCCAACTAGTTTCCAACAAACTTCATCCCATGGGGGATGGCATGGGGGAGTGAAACAGAACAGATTCCAACAAGGAGCCGGGTGATTACGATTAAAGGGGCATGGTCATGGGTTTATACGCATGCGCAGTAGAGACGAGTTAGTTAATATTCCGTGGGCCACGGGAAATTCAACTTATCCGCCATCAATGCGAGCGTGGTATAATCTGGTCCAATTTAACAGCTTGTGTGGGCCATCAGTCCTCCAAACTTCTTACAGTATTTTAGATGTATATATTTATTAGTTCTATAGCCTTTTTTCGTTTGATTTGCGAAAATGAGCTAGAAAGTCAGCGTGGCGTTAACTAACGGTATGTTTGTACCGGTTCGATTTATCGGATGTCATGCACTTGAACACAATTGTTATCACTTTGAATGAATGTCGATTGTTCACATGGTTATCCTGTGTAAGCTGCTGTAGTTATTTGGAATCAGGGAATGTTTGAACGGTGCATTTCGTACACTTTTGCAAGCCTAGTGTAGCGCGCTGTTTACTCGTAACGCAGTCTGTGAATTAATAACGAGCTTGTTTGTACTAGTTCGATCTATCGGTTTTCAACTCCAAAACAATTTCGATACCTTCAAATGAATGTAGATTGCTCAGAAAACTATTATGTGTGAGCTGCTTTGGTTATTTGGGCATCAGGAATTTTTTTAACGGGAGTTTGCCTACGGTTTTGGAAGCATACTGTAGCGCGCTCGACTATAGAATTTGCAACGGAAGTCTGTTTATAACTAACAAGCTTGTTTGTACTAGTTCGATCTATCGGTTTTTATGGACTCCAAAACAATTTTGATAGCTTCAAATGAATGTAGATTGCTCAGAAGACTATCCTGTGTGAGCTGCTGTGGTTATTTGGACTTCAGGGAATTTTTAAACGGGAGTTTTCCTACAGTTTTGGAAGCATTGTGTAGTGCTTGACACTACAATGTTTACTTGTGAAGAAAATCCTTTGAGCTTTAAATACTAGCGTGTTTATACTAGTTCGAACTATTGGCTTTTATGGACTGGAAACTTATTTTACAGCTTCATATGTATGTCGGTTGATCAGAAGACTATCCTCTTTGTGTTCCTGTGGTTTGTTTGGCATCAGAAAGTATTTTTAATGTACTTTTTGTTCGATTTTCGTGCAGTGTTTGGACATAATTCACCGATATCAGATTTTATGCAAAAGTATCCAAATCAAACATGCTCAACATTATAAGAACAGTTATCATATCCAACTCAACTTCTTCCTCCATCGACTCTGAAGCCATTGTTACAACGTGGTTCCCTAATACAGGGCCGTCAGCCTTCAAAATGCTACTACAAATCCTCCCCTTTGCGACCTTCTCACGTACGCTCGCTCAACCGGGAAGATTTTGATATGCTAATTAGTACTTTCTGCACGCCTACTGCGCATGACTACCAGGTGACCATGCCCCTTTAAGCGCTTCGCCTCTCAATCTCGCCCTTGCTCCGAGGGTTTTTCTCAGGGTCCTCCGGTTTTCCTCCATCCACAAAAACCAACACGCTAAACTCCAATTCGATCAATTCAGATCCGTTAAAAATTCAACAAGGCGTCTGTAAACACCGCCATGGTTAACTAAAAGTTTCTTCAACCAAAGATACGTCTTTAAATGCTTGATTAGCTTTTAAGTTATTTCTAGGTAACCTAACCCTTATACCGTATTTTCTTTTCCTACCACTTTTCTGGTATCAATGAAACTTGTGGTTGTCATATACGAAGACAATGACAAACTTTGGGAGAACTTGAATCGTGCGGTCTGCACGTTTTAGGCCCGTTTCAAAAGGCGTGTTACTACCGTGTCGAAACTAAATTTATCATTTAGATTCGACTTTAGCACGGCGGTGGTACGACGTTTGAAACAATTAAATACGGCAGCTTGAATTAAAGTGCTTATAACCCCAGGCCTGTTCACCTTTTTTTCGAGGGTATTTGCCTCATAGAACATTATTTTGCTAAAAAAAACGTCCAGTCTTTGAATTGTTTTTTACAGCTACTCAAAGTTAGCAAAAAATAATTTCGTAATCATGAAAAGGTCTGGTGACGAGTCTGCTGATGACGTAGCATAAGGAATATAGTTCCATTCTGAATCATTTTCACTGCCTTCTGAGTCAGAACTACTACCTGAACTGCAGTCTGACATTATTGTTTAGTTATTACCTCCGAAAACAGCCCCCAACTTTCTCGGACTCGGTGAAGATAACAAGAGCGGTCCCATATTCTACGTCACAGAACAGCTCGGCCCAGGCTCCTCGCGTGCCCACATTTTTAGTGCTGAAGTACGGTTTTAAATGGCAATAAAGTCATGAAGGAAAACCGAAGCGGATATTTTTCTTTTGAAGAATATTATTTCAACCTTCCTAGTTTACGGAAAAATGATAGCTGGCTAAGGGCTATATATAGGCTCTTCAATTTCCACTCTGCCGTGAAGTGGTACGACAACACTTCAAACGGCGCGTGCTATTGCCGTGTTTAACTTAAACTTTCTCAAAGTCCTTCTTAGCCCCCGGCGCGAAGGACTTTTCCCACTTGCAGCGCGCCAAATTTACCGGTTGATTTTTCAACCGGAGGTGTGGCTTATGACGTACTAAGATTTGCCCAATCACAAAGCGTCAATTATTCAGGCATTGTATGTTGACGTGTCAAGTCAGTCGACCATGGATGTGGTATTTACAGTTTGATTGTACTCAGAAAGAGTTTGTCAAAGGCGCGAAATGTAAGCTCCGCCCCTGAAACGTATTTTCGCGCCAAAACATAATCCCCCGATTCAATTTCCTGCAAGTGAAACAAGTCTAACTCGCCTCTCCCTTCGATTCTCGCGCTCGATTTTTGACCCAGTAATCGCTTACCCAGTGACTCAGCGAGTTCGACTTGGAGCAAGTCTATGTTTAACTCAATTCATCAATTATAATAAATTGTAATTATAAAGTTTTATTTTTACTTATTTCTTTCGATATCTAAAGTCCGGCTGAATTCAATTCGACATCTGAAACCAAGTCGTGCCATTGCCGTGCTACGGTCGATCATAGTTTAATTTAGTTCGACATGGCAGTAGCAAGTTAATTACCACAATTTGCGCCAAGGACGACTGAACAATCTTTATTTACCATGTAATATATATTTACACACAAAATAAAATAAAATGAAATATATAATACAGTATGTTTCTTTTGATTATTTGTTTGTTTGTGTCTGTTGTCTATCTCGATTATAGTACATCTATATAGAATATGTTATATTATCTATATACAAGAGACCATCACCTATGCGATGGTCTCTTGCTATATAGATCGATTTCATGTGACGTCATCAAATTGCTAACTTCGAAACTATGAACTCTACCAAGTTGTGCTTTTGATACAGTTTAGAGCTTACCTAAGCACGGCTTCACACCAAATTTCATCGGTTCCTTTCACTTTGTTCCGGAGATATCGATGAAGCGATTTGAGTCACGCACTCACCAGTCACGTATTTTGAGGAGTCAAATTAGTGCAACTTTCAGCCAAAAACCTTCTAAATACAAACCAACATGTCAAATAAGTGAATATCTATGCAAATAGATACATTTTAGGTCAGAATTCTTGGTAATTGTGAACTTTAATGAAACTTGGTAATCGGCGGCGCCATACATTTTACTGTAAACATGGCGCACATTTGATCGCTTATATTTTGGGCGAGAAATATCCTAGATTGATAAAACTTGTCAAAAATACGTAATTTTTAGTTCTCTTTCAGAAAAACGCAGCTTGATTTTATTTGAATCAGCAATAAAGATTTTTAGGATTCACGTGACCTAAGTGAAATCGATCTATAGTATGTATATATGGAAGGTGTTCAGTGAGAAAAACTCCAAGGAGCACATTTTTGAAACATTCATACAAGACATACATGTACACCGGTAACAACGAACCTTTGCTGTCTCGGCTTGGTGCCTCTGGAAATCCTGAAACAGATAGAACAGTACTGTATTTCATTTTAAACGTAAATGTTAAGATGTTGAAATATCTAAATTTGCAGATGTTGTAACTATTTAGCTCACCTGATCTTTTAGGCTTAAATCTAGGAGGGGAACCATCGTTCTCTAGAAACGGAAACAAATAGGTACATGTAAGAAAGGAATGAAAACTTTATTTACAGGGGGTGACACGAAATAGTGGTTACACTAACAAACAAGTGGCCCTCTCCTACGCATAAAATTACACAAATAAATAAATAAATATATATACAATCGTTGCCGTTAAGGTTGTCTTGGAGCAAGAGCGTTAACCATTAGACCACCGTGGCTCTTTGTTACCAAATACAAAGGGCGCGTTCACGGCTGATTACCGTTCTTTATGTAAAAGGTGCGAACTGAACAAAGGCTATAAATCCATATGTACATATGTCTAGGCAACCTTAACGGCAACGACTGTATATATATATATACACACCCGTTTTCAAAACCATTGCACTGCAAATATATATATACCTTTTGTATTCTTGTCAAATTTGACAGCTAAAACAATGGAGAACAAAAGGTATATATATAAATCAAAAGCAATGTTTTTTGAAAACGAGTGTGTATATATATATAACTATAATAACTGATTATTAATGAAAATTACAATAATTAGGCATAAGCTAAGTGCATAAGTATAAGCTGACTCGTAACAGTCAGCTCTGTTATGTAGCCGGACTCTATTATGTATTTGTCTTTACCTACAATAATTATACACATATACTTTCTTTTCTCGTTTCCTAACTAACCCTCCACCTAGAATAGCCTTATGCTAAATGTGGGTGGGTTAATTCTCTTCATTCAATGTAAAAATATTTAAATAAAAAGTTTGAAAGTACATACAGTATTGTTTACTAGGCTATGTATAACTAAATTACTACAAAAGCTAATCATTATTAAAATGCAACATTATACAATAGGCTATGTACATAGGTGCGATCTAATTAATTAAGATTGATTTCAATAAAAGGTTTAAAATTATTGCTCTCTTTCTTGTGTTCTAAACAACGATCATTCAATGCTTTATTGAGACTATACCTTCGCGCACGACTATCGCTAAAATATTCGTACGCGCGCCGCTTTTATAAAAACTATAGAAACCCATATATCAATGGAAAGCTTATGAAGTATAGAATACGCTGAAATCATGGATTCTCTAAAAAAGTGTTTTTGTTAAGCAATGAGAAGCAAAGAAACGCGAAAACACTTAGGTGTAAAGAGGTGAATTATGTACAGCGGCGTTTACACTGAATATTAATTCAACTGCACAACATCAATCAGCACATGTCAATCTGCAAAATTGTGTGAGCGTTTTTTGATATTTTGCTTCGTTCTAAAGCAATCTATTTCCAAAGATCAAGTGATCAAAATAACCCGAACTCCATTGCTTTCGCGTCTCTAAGATCAAAAATAAGCAAACCCTCAAAAATCGCTCACACCCTTTTGCAGACTAGTACATATTCTATCTTTTTGCGAAGTTTCGTCCAAAGTCTGTTATTTCTTATATGTTAGTAATTCACGCAAAGAAAGTTACTACGAATAAAAATCTAGTCGGAGTTTTGGTCTTTTGAAGTTCTGTAAACACTAACACCTCGTCAAAGCCAAATGTCAACACTCTCAAATAACTAGCCAATGAAATTCTACGACCCCCGTGGCTCCTATGACTGGCCCTGAAATTCGCGGGAAATGGTAAGGTCGTATTTCGTAAACAACCTACTCGTGTGTTCTCGCGCTGCCGTTTGTCAACTAAGTTCGGTGAGTCATGGCGAAAACCAGAGGCAAAGCCGCTCAGAAAAAAACGCGAGGCCAAAAGAAACCGACGGAGAAAGTACAGAAAAGGAAACCGCGTCGAAAGATAAAGAACGCGTAGAAAGCCGACAAAGGAAATGGCATAGGTACTGATTCTAAGCCTACAATGCTAGCAGCTATGCGATCACTTGGGTATGTAATAAACCTCTAAGTTTGTGTTAAAGCTCGCATGTTCTTTAGAACTGAACGTTTTATTGAAACGAACTTCGTTTCAGATACGATGGAGAGTTTTTTTTGCCGAGCATAAAAGGATTAAAAGATTATCACGCCATAGGCGATATATTTACTTTCCCAAAAAAAAAAAAAAAAATCTCAATATCTTTGCGCAGGGCTTTCATGAAAATCCCAAAAGAAATTCCTAAAAACAAGAGCTCTTGCTAAAAACTCATGCCGCGAAGGTATATCCCACACGGCGGCCACCTTGTAATAAACCTATTGTTAATGCTTACCCAGCCTCGGTTAAACGCGTTTGAGACCGAGGCTGGGTAAGCCATTCCAGGAAGACCTCCTAATGGATAGATCGAGGCAGCGAGTTCCAACATTTAATAGTAGACACTGGAAAGTAAGTAAGGAATGAAAAACTATAATCCGCAATACGGAACTGAAGATGGCGGCTATACGTTTGTCTACAATTACTTGCGAACCTAACATATTCAAAATAACAGGAAGAAATCCACTATACTCTTGTACTAATAATTTCGAAGAGAAAGAAACGCCGTCTGCTTCCCCGAGGCTGAGCGCTTAATTAGTTTCTAATATGCAAGCCTCGTTGTCTTACGAACCAATCAATTGCGTCAACAGCACGCGCTAACTAAAATTGAAAACATTTCACTCAAATCAACATTCAACATTGACCGCACGTCGAATTGAGAGAAATTCTACCAAAAATATTTACCATGTCCTTCTTTTAGGTTTAGTTTTCTAACTGTGTCTCTGATTGGGCAGAAAATGACGACAAAAGCGGTGACGTCAGAGCTTGCACATTGGAAACTAATTAAGCGCTCGGGTAAGCAGACGTTTCTTTTTCTTCGAATTTATGAGAGTGAAAAAATACGTCTAGTGTAGCAGACTACACTTGGACTGGCTTGTTTTTTAAGATTTGAAACATTTCTACGGCGATTTTTTAACGATTTAAAGTTTTTCGCGCGCAACGGATTGTGGGTAAATGTACAAGCCGCCATATTTTTCTATACGGTGAAAGTATGACAACATGTGCTCTGATTGGCTAGTAACCATTGACCTTTTTGCAAGGGGTTGCAGTGCACACTCACGTTAGATCATGAACGCACCTGAGACCTACAGTCACTCAGGAGCGAGCAAAAATGCAATGAGCCAATCACGAGCTGAAGTAATTCACGACTGGTTTACTTGAAACCACAGGATTGCATCGTTTTGAATCCAATATGGCCACCTGGTTAAAAGAGTGAATAACTCGATGGACGATTTCTTCGTTGAGTAGCCAATGAGAGCGCAGGATTTAACCGGAAGTAGCCTTAGTCGTATGATAATGAGAATGTTTACTCACTGTAAGCCAGAATCTGGAGTAGTCTGTCTATCTTCTGTTTATTCTCATCATCAGTCAAACCATCTGAAATTAAATAGAATTAGTATATACCATACAAGTGAATAGTGCTTTTCGCGCGCTCTGATTGGCTACTCAAACTCGGAATATCCTGCATTATCAACCCATCAAATATTTTCTCTCGCGCGTGATTGGTTGAATGCATCACGTGCACGTGACTCGATATTTTCTCTCCGCGAAAGGATCAGCGAATACACCCCCTGTGAGCGTATAAGCGCGCGTCAAAGAAAACATTTGAAGGATGATAACGACAATAACCTACATTGTGGAGTCTCAATATGCCCTGATATTTGTCCTTGGACATTATCTGATCCTCGAAGCTCGCAGTTTCCCTCTAGCTTCGCTCTCGGGAACTGTTCTCTTCTCGGATCAGATAATGTCCGAAGACGAAATATCAGGGCATATTTCGACGCCACAAATAAGTTATTGTATTTCTATTGACTGTTTTCGGTCTCACGAGCGAAGAATTCACTTCCTAATGGTTTTTTAAAATGTTGAACTAATTTGAAGCTGGTTCTTTCACTTGTGCGGTATATGAATGGTGGATAGGATTTCAGTACCGTGTTTAAATAAAGGCAATCTATCAATTTATCTATCTATAGGCGGATGTCTAATGAATAAGTAAACACTTGGACGAGTAAACATGAATAAGTTAAGCATGCATGAAACATAAATAAAACATATTAGTGGTATGAGAACTTAATATCAGTGTTGATCCTATCATTTGGTTGCAGTGGTATGGAGTTAATATACTTTTTGACAGGTTTTTTAAAGGAACACGTGAGGTTTTCGAGCTCGATTTTGTATGGCTTTTAACGCTGTCCTGTCCTTTATATCCAATCCTCCGTTACATCTTCGTGTGCACTGATACGCGTCATGTTCTTTCTGTTGTATGCCGTCACCTTTTCCGTTGAGCGTGCAGAATTTATTTTCATAATTACGTCTGCACGCACGCATTACATTTCTCGTTACATATGCACGTGCATCTCAACTGCACATGCACGACTTCGTATTTAATTATTGGGAGCTCCGCTCATAGGCTTGCCTATATATATTAATACTTTGACTCCCAGCACTATGACTTGGGTTAGATTACGGAACGGGACATGTGGGTTAGGATTGGCTAAATTCTTCTGCTTCTGCTTACGCTAACTAGTTTCACTGGAAGCCCGACGGAAGCATAAGCATAAACTTAAGAAGAAGGAAACCTTCCGTTGCCTCCGTCGAGCTTACGCTTCTGCTTAAGTCTCCTGTTCTTGATTTCGCTAGAACGTAAGGTTTCTTGTGCTTCCGCTTCCGTCTATAGTGAATTCCAGCCTTAAGAGTTACCGCGATTTTCGGCCAGGAACAAATTGTTAAAGTGCTACTACAAGACATACACCAACCAACCTCTGTTGTCTCGGCTTGGTGCTTCTGGAAATCCTGAAAAATATAAGAAGTGAACAGTACTGTGATTCATTTTCAACGAAAATGTTAAGAAGTTGAAATATCTAATTGTGCAAAGTACATTTTGGATTTGCAGATGTTGTAACTATTTAGCTCACCTGGTCTTTCAGGCTTAAATCCAGGAGGGGAGCCATCGTTCTCTAAACGTAAACAAAAATTCGTGTATTTTTGTATGGGAATTTTTAGAAAAACTCTAAAACTGTACTAAAATGATCAATAAAGTCATAAAATCTTACCTGTGTGTTGTGAAGTTGTTCCTCTTCATCACTGATGTGTTTATTTCTTGTTTGAGGCACTTCTGGGCTTTTTACCCTCCCCTATATAAATATTGAGAAGGCAGGAGACACGAGACGACATATAGTCCACGTGGCGACTCTTCGAAGCCTCGTAATTCTTCGAAAATCCAAACTGACTTTCTTACATTCCTCTAGCACTCATTTAATCGATCCATCGCTTATTTCCTCGCTTTGTAAGTACTCAAATTCGACGGTATCTGCAGCCAACCTAGCCTGTAACGATCCGGGGTTCGATCACCTTAGCCTTTTTTTCATGGGCTGCCTGTGCTAGTTGAACCACAGGCAGCCTGTGGTTGAACGTGGCTTTTCTTCGGAAGCAGTGAGGAACGAGTGCCGAAGGAATTCGACACCTCGTGTTGTTTCGAAGAGATTCGGAGAACGAAGTCATTGTGCTCAATCGACCAATCGCTGAACGGTGAAATCTGCTGGGGTGACCCACGAACTTTTCAGCAAACAATAGGTGAAGTAAATGTCTAATAGAAATGTAATCGATTTCTTGATTTAGTTTTCTTCAAAAGCTGTTTCAAATGTAAAATAACCAAACACGGAACTGACCAAGGTAAGTTGTACAAGAATTTGTTATAGACGATTCTGTTGAACTGACTGCAATATGAGAGTGAAAAAATACGTCCGTGTAGCGGCTAGAATATGGTGTGACAAATAGGTCAGTAAGAACTCGTATTGACCCTTATCTTTCCTGGAGCCTAACAGATGAGCAAAGAGCAGTTAGAACTGCCGAAGCAGGACATATTACACCCATTCCACGATAAACGAGGCCAATAGGGTATAAGAATTGACAAAAATATTATGGAATGTTTTCTAAAAAAAAAATAGGTACTCCAAAAGTCAAATTATTCAAATTTGAGCATCTGAAAAAAAAATTATGTAATCTTTTAATGCAAAAAATTGCGAGCGTATAATTGATAAGCTGTTGTTTCCCAATCGTGAAAATTATAAAAAATAGAAATAAAACCTTAAAAAATTCCTGTATTTTCTGAAAAACAGAATAGACAAGTTATGTGTGCTCGGGTGGTGCAAAACATATCGCTAACACAGTAAACACACAAAAATCTACCTGAAGAAAGATATTTTTTTCTATTTTCAGTTTTTTTAATAGAGAATATGCAAAAATATATGTCAAAATAAATATTGTATAGGAGAAATCTATCGTAGAATACGTCTATGGGACAATATATTTTCTATTTTTCGATGAGTTTACCTTGAACGATTATAGTTTGAGTAGAAATAATCAGAATTGTGTTATGAATAGACGTTGGGAAAACAAAAATTATTATTTTGGTAACTACAAAAAGTAACGGAGGTTACTAGTGAGGCAGGTATGTTCCGTAAAATCATATAACCATCAATATAATCATAATAAACATGTATCCTTATGTTCTTCACGATCTCTGATGAATTATTAAACACAATATTGACTTGCTATAAAATATGATATTAAGCAATCATTGGCATGCATGAGCATTAGCGTGCTTGCTGCTCATCCATTTTAGGTATAATTATATGATAACAATAACAATTTGTCCAGACACACAATGTTCTTGGTTCATAAATGTTTAACTGTCGACAATGCAGCTGATAAGTTGTCGAGAGTAATAATATATCACTACGGCAATTTGCACTAAGATAGATCTGAGACTTAAAGCTGGTAACACATTTGGTAACGGAGGTTACTGTTTCGTTCATTTGCTTTAGTCCTGATTCTCCAGTTTAATAAATCAAATATCAGAGTTAGTTAAACCTCTCTGGATGCAACGGACCCATCCTCAAATGCCTGGAAGAGATTTTCAATCATCTCTACAGAAGTTTCGTCGATTGACAATACTCTCTGGCTTCTACCACAAGAGACTGGCGGCTGGATGACTATTGCTCTGGTACTTCTCTGCCCAAGCAAAGAAGTCTTCGGCGTCGTCTATTTTCAGTTTTTCCTGTCTGACGGCCTCGTCAGCCATTCTCTTCGCTGTTCCTCCTATTCCATCGCAGGGGCCTTTTCCATGTCCTGCCTCGAAATAGTTCCACGAAGCGCTTACTCCGAATTCCTCAACATGCTTTGTCACAACATAAAATATGCTTTTATTTCGATACTGTGACGTTGGACTGTCGGTGAAGTAGTGGATGTGTTTCAGATTAGGGAGCAGGGTTTTCACTTCTGGTATAAGCTTTCGGAGAAATGCATACACGGTGGTGCTATTGTGCTCCAGCACACTCGATACATACACTATACTCTGATGTGTAAGTTCGCCGTCTACGTCGCTGTAATAAACAACAGTCGGGTGGAGTGTAACCATAGAAGGGGCGTTCCAGTGGGCAGATTGGACTTCTTGCGCATGTTGGCAGGTGTAGTTTTCTGCGAAGTCCATTTGTATGATGGCATGGTCAGCTGCATGGTAGATGTTTTTTTAGGTAATGCATCTGCTCATACTGGACTTTTACCCTCTCCGCATGGCTCTCAAACTCTTTGACAGACTTTCTCCACATATCTGCGAACTTGTCTTTGTCTAGTTCCTCCTCAACTATTTGCATTTTCTTCTTCCCCTCTACACCAACCCTCTTCCACTGACCAAACTTGATCATTTGTGGGAGCTTGCCACATATATCTTCTATAGTTTCGTCAGATTTGTTCTTCAAAACCAGTTCGGGCTGACGTTCATGTCGATTCCGGTGGCTTTGATGGCACGTAGCTGGAGGGCCATGTTTTGATGCCTCTGGCAGAGGCAGGTGCTGCGGCTTGAAAAGTTGGTGGTCTGGAGGTGCTTTGGCCGTAGCTTGTAAAAGAGGGACCTGGAGATTTTGATGGTTGCGTTCTCTGCACGATATTTCTCATAGAGATTGTATAGGTAATCATTCAATACTCTTTTTTGTACCTTACCTTCCGGCAAGAGAAACATAAAAACACCTAAAAAATAGAACGAAAATAGAACGTAACCACCGTGACTCTTTGCGTTACTATTATTAGTCATTTAAAATAAGTGCATTATTTAACAGAACCGTGTTGAAATCTGTCATTTTAGAGTTCGTGTCTTATATTTTATATTTACTTACCTTGAACGTAAGCTATTTCAAGAAATATTTAGCTCAAACTGCTGTTTTTGGGGCGAAACTCGGAGACTTGAACGTCTATAACTACATGTGCGATTACTAAAGAGATTGCGCAATGGATTGTCAAGTTACAAGTACCGTATATCGTATTTCTTAAGACAACAGAAGTTGCGTTACATTCTGGCGTTTGTAATTATCCCATAATAGTGCATACCAATGCCATATGTAAACTGATTTGCGGGCTTTTTATAACCTGAAGTTCGTTTTAAAGATTCGATAACCTCCGTGACTTTTTGCGTTACATCGATTTTAAAAATAACTACACCGTTTTTTTGCACCAAGAAGGCCCAGAAACTTCTATGCATTTCTATACCACACTAATCCTTTCTCCCCCATTATACATTTGACTTTCAGTTGCGCTACATTGATTTTATTGTATAGGTGACTGGAGAAAGGAGGTAAATAAGGGATACGGCTTAGCTCCAATCTCGATCTCGAGCAACTTAGTGGGCACTAAATATCATTCTAGGCCTGGAACTCTCATTATTAATTCAAAACCGAGTAAACTTTCATCAGAAATTAAAATGTCAGAAAGTCGGGTAACGGAGGTTATGGTAACACTGGGTAACGGAGGTTATTTTTTGCTCAACAAGACCAGTTCTAAGCCATTATGCCAGACATCCAGATTTAGTTATATACCTAAATAAGTTCATATCCATCGACTCTATAAAAACAAACACTCAAATCGTAAGGTTATTTAATTAGTCGCTGGAAATTAAGGTAACGGAGGTTATTCTCTTTTCTCTACGCTTCAAATATGATTCGAAAAAAAAAAAATTCTCGCTAAATATTCAAACTTCCCAAAACAAAAGCCTCCAACATCAGGCACGGACAAGAGGGTTCAACTTGAGACAAAGCTGCAAATGTACAAACCTTTTCGTCCATTTTCAATATATTTTTTATGTTAGGTAACGGGGTTATGCAAAAATCGTGGACATTGATCCGATAATGTTGTCAATTCCAGTGAGGCCAAGGCCTTTTGATGTCTACTATATAACGAAAGTATGGTTATCCGTGGTCGATTTACGCCATACGGATCTACAATCTGCCAGAAGCAACACCTTCATCCAGCAACGCTTTTCTTGCGCTATCGACTGTGGACATTAAAAAAGTGCCACAAACTCGTTGTTTGGAGCAAAATTTAGCTATGATAACTCATTTACTTACTGCCTTTTTTTTAATGAATTGAAAGTTTTACATAAGAACTTCAAATTCAAGAAAGAAAAAAGCGAATTGCATGAAAAATATGCGGTCAGAAACGCAAAGACACCCAAAAAACTAATTGGCCTCGTTTATCGTGGAATGGGTGATTAGGGACTTTAAGCTACCAGCCGACGGCAATGACGACGGGACGTAGAAAAGTGCCTTTCTCCCGAAATTTGGTGGCTACTATTTCCCTCGTTCACCTTGAATTGTTTTTCACAACCAGATTTTCGAAAAATATGACCGAGTATAGAGTTCCGTTCACGCCGAACGAAAAACGGATTGATTTACTTTCTTATACGTCCGCGTTCTCTTTAAAACGTACAATTTGGGGTTTTCACGTTGTGTTTTTGCAGAGAACGGTGGAAATGTAGGCGACTGCGTGCATTTTCACGTACAGCTATTGTATTTTGTAATTAAGGCTATTGTTTTATGCCGTCGTCGAAGACATTGCCGTCGTGTTTTGCTTAAAGTCCCTATCAATATCCTGTTGAGTAAACGAAACCGTAACGCGTCTGAAAAGCCTTGGACGAAATGTTGTAATGGTGTGTTCTAGTGGCATTTCCGCTACTGTATTTGACGATTCAAAGAAAACTGTCCATTCCCATTACGCTCTTCCAATGGCTGATATGCCTTCTGTTCTGCATATTTCACCGTTCAGCGATTGGTCGATTGAGCACAATGACTTCGTTCTCCGAATCTCCTCGAAAAAAACACGAGGTGTCGAATTCCTTCGGCACTCGTTCGTCACTGCTTCCGAAGAAAAGCCACGTTCAACCACAGGCTGCCTGTGGTTCAACTAGCACAGGCAGCCCATGCAAAAAAGGCTAAGGTGATCGAACCCCGGATCGTTACAGGCTAGGTTGGCTGCAGATACCGTCGAATTTGAGTACTTACAAAGCGAGGAAATAAGCGATGGATCGATTAAATGAGTGCTAGAGGAATGTAAGAAAGGGATTCTGAAAGTCAGTTTGGATTTTCGAAGAATTACGAGGCTTCGAAGAGTCGCCACGAATGGCGTTTCGTGTTTCCTGCCTTCTCAATATTTATATAGGGGTAAGATTTTATGACTTTATTGATCATTTTAGTACAGTTTTAGTTTTTGTCTAAAAATTCCCATACATTCCTTGTACAAATCATTACCGCAATTTTTAACGGTTTAAAGTTTTTCGCGCGCAAATAATTGTGGGTAAACGTACAAGCCGCCATCTTTTGAATTACATGACAGTGAATTTCATGACATGTGCTCTAATTGGGGTACGTTGCACGCTTACGTTAGATTATGGACGCACCTGGGACGTTGTTTCTGCTAGCTAGGTTAGCCTCGCACTGAGGGATATGAGAACGAGTTAACTAAGGATTGCCTCGTTTTGAATCCAAAATGGCCACCGAGTGAAAAGAGTGAATAACTCGATGGTTGATTTATTCGTTGAGTAGCCAATCAGAGCGCACGATTTGACCGGAAGTAGCCTTAGCCGTATGATAATGAGAATGTTTACTCACTTTTAGTCAGAATCTGGAGCAGTCTGTCTATCTTCTGTTTATTCTCATCATCAGTCAAACCATCTGGAATTAAATAAAATTAGTATATACCATACAAGTGAGTAGTACTTTCGCGCTGTCTGATTTGCTACTCATGATCAAGTTTGGAATATAGCGCTTATACGTTCACAGGGGGTGTATTCGCTGATATTTCCCGCTCGGGGAGAGAAAATGCCGGGTCACGTGACGATTTCAACCAATCACGCGCAAGAGAAAATATTTGATGGTCTATAATTGCTGATATTTGTCGTCTGGAGGATAGAAAATATCGAGTGGGAAATATCAGCGAATACACGTATAAGCGTATAAGCACGCGTCAAAGAAAATATTCGAAGAATGATAACAACGATAACATACATTGTGGTGTCGACATATGCCCTGATATTCGTCTTTAGACATTATCTGATCTTCGAAGCTCACAGTTCTCTTCTCGGATCAGATAATATCCGCGGACGAAATAACAGGGCATATTTTGACGCCACAAATAGGTTTTTATATTTATACACTCCCTGTGAGCGATAACAACAATAACCACCGGCGGGTACTCCTGTTTGTGACGTATTATGTATGTGCCGCGGGGGTGGTTCAGGGTTTTGAGCTCGGTTTGGGCAGGTAGGGTCAGGGTTTTGACCTGATTTGGGCAGATCAGGGTCAGGATTTGAGTTTAATTTGGGTGCAGTCAGGGTCGGGGTTCAGTATTTTTTAGGCAGTTAGGGTTCAGTTTTTTTTAGCTACTATGGGCCTATTTGTTTTTATTTAAAGAAGGAGCAATCAGGTTTTTTTTTCCCAAAAGGGGGCAATCAGGGTTTTGGAGCTCGGATTTTGGGTCAAACAGGGTCAGGGTTTAAGCCTCTTGGCTTCACATACATACCCATTTTTCATATAAGTACCCCCCTCCCCCCCCCCCCCCCCCCCCTCCCCGGCAATAATATAGGAGCTAGCTAAAGAAAAGGGTCTGTGCGACTTTGATGCTTCTTGCCTTATTGCGTACATCTAAATGTTCAATTATCGAGTTATCTCTAAAATAAATTACCTATAGAATGTCAGCATTTCCAGTGGTTATTGAGCTGCCACACAATCCTTTGTAAATTTGTCATTTGTAATGCTTTCATTTCTCATCAGATATTCAAATAAAAATTCTCAAATGAAACGATTACTTTAAAAAAATAGATTATGCTTGTCAGGTTCTGAACTGTTTTTTGGCTGATCAATTACTAATGAGGTAAAATATCTAAATACGAATAGGCATGTGTGATGTTTGCATTTAACTTTAACATGCTCACAAAAAGAAACTAAAGTATCTGCAACATAAAAAGAAGTAACTTCAAGGCCATCTCCACTTCCACTGCTTTTTAACGACATTACTTTTTTGCGTTACAAACGGTCACCTTACCGTCCCGAAATGGTGCTTCAGGGAATCCTGCGAAAAGACAAAATAAATTGTAAGTCGTGTGATCATAAGAACATCAACTCATTCGTATGATCCGACTGGAATAAAACGTATTAGCTTAAATGTTCGTTCGTTAGGCTATAGACCTTTTGCAAAAATGGCGATTTCCTTAAAATAGGATGTAGTGTCGTTAGTCATTTTGAATGATTGAATATTAAAGAGTAGACCATAGTTAATAGAGTGGAATGGTTATGAAACCCGGCAAACTTCAAAGGGGCTAACAAAGGCGCTGCGATTTATGTTGGAAGTGGGCAAGACAAAAGATTGTGCAGGGTCATAGTTCATTAGCGTCGCCTGAACGACTGAACTCACACGTTTCTATTGGCTGATTGATTAACACATTGGAATTTCTATTGTGTTTTGTGCAGGGTAGTGGTTGAAAAAAGCTAACAAAGACATATAACAAAGAAGGTCGCTGGGTTTCATAACCATTCCACTCTATTAACTATGAGTAGACCAAGAGTAGTGATAAATTAAAATATTGTGATCTAAATTTACAGAGGTTAAAAGGCCAGAACTATAAGCAGACTGACTAGATTCGTTTTCGTGATTTTTCTAGTTTTTAAAAGCTAATATATTTGCAGCAATTTAAGTCCACGCTATCAAACCTCTCACTATTTCATGTTATGGCATATTCTAAGAAATACTGATAAATTCTCATTTTACCAAATTAATTTAAGTCCACGCTATCAAACCTCTCACTATTTCATGTTATGGCATATTCTAAGAAATGCTGATAAATTACTCATTTTACCAAATTATTTTAAGTCCACGCTATCAAACCTCTCACTATTTCATGTTATGGCATATTCTAAGAAATGCTGATAAATTACTCATTTTACCAAATTATTTTAAGTCCACGCTATCAAACCTCTCACTATTTCATGTTATGGCATATTCTAAGAAATGCTGATAAATTACTCATTTTACCAAATTAATTTAAGTCCACGCTATCAAACCTCTCACTATTTCATGTTATGGCATATTCTAAGAAATTCTGATAAATTACTCATTTTACCAAATTATTTTAAGTCCACGCTACCAAACCTCTCACTATTTCATGTTATGGCATATTCTAAGAAATGCTGATAAATTACTCATTTTACCAAATTATTTTAAGTCCACGCTATCAAACCTCTCACTATTTCATGTTATGGCATATTCTAAGAAATGCCGATAAATTACTCATTTTACCAAATTAATTTTAAGTCCACGCTATCAAACCTCTTACTATTTAATGTTATGGCATATTCTAAGAAATGCTGATAAATTACTCATTTTACCAAATAAGCTAAATGTGGACTGACTAGTTCTCGTAGTATAGGCAGTTATTTTGTCTATGAAAGGACTTTTCTATTTCACGGTGTTATGAGAAATTATACCAGATTACTATTAACTTTGTACAATCATAGTTAATAGAGGGAAATGGTTATGATACCAGCGATCTTCTTTGTTATTGGTCTTTGTTCGCATTTTTCAACCGTGGCCGTGCACAAAACACAATATATATTAGAATATGTTAATCAATCAGCCAATAGAAACGCGTGGTTCAGTCGTTCAGGGGACGCTAATGAACTATGACCGTGCACAATCTTTTGTCTTGTCCCCTTCCAACATAAATCGCAGCGCCTTTGTTAGCCCCTTCAATTTCCTAACCATTTAACAATGATACAATGCACTGTGGCCCTGAAGTAGATTTTGCATGAGTACCGCGTAACCATCAAATTAATAATTTCGATTTAGATGTTCGGTCTGTAACTTCATTATCGCTATTTAAGCTCAAACTGAATTTATGTAATTAATCGTTTCATATACTCTGACCATACACGCGTATATATTTATTTTTCGATTCTACCTTTTAACTAAAGACTTCACAGTTTTATACTTTATGTTCAACATTATTCTATGTGTAACCGCTTTTATATTTACTACTTATTCCATATAGCTAGTTAGTTTTCTTCTTCTTTTCTTTTTACAGAGCCTCTCTTAAAAACACTTCGGTCACGAGAGCACCCTGTTTAAACATTATTATTATTTATTGTAAACACCGCGGCAAAACGTCACGCGCATGCGTTTTTGATGAGCCGGTAATAACCTCAAAGAACAATAGATCATTCTTAATCTCGATAATTACGGCAAGCATTCACGATCGCAGTTACCCGAAGAAGGCAGTTACCCGGGAAACATGTTCTAAAAATAGCTCAAACCGGTCAAACGTTGATTCATTTTAATTTGTAATTCACTGTGAGTTTACTAAGTTATAAAATTATTTACTAAAAAATGTTAGGACCTCGGAAACTTGTATTGAATTCCAGAGCCTTCGTTCTTTCGGCCAGCGGAGCCAAACGTGTTGCCGCGGTGCACACAGCGGTCAAACGTCTACGCATGCGTCAAGTCTTGCAACAACAACATATTCCAAAACAAATTCAAAGCGAGCCGACGGCCGTCACTGTTCACACAACCGTTTTCAAACCTTGAGAACTTTTTTGGTAAATTATGAAACAATTTGGTAAACTCACAGTTTGAAGTTTGTTCAATTTCCCGTCGACTGTGAAAATAAAAAGCTTAACTTTCATGTAGTTTTCTTAACTTTTGGGGGTAGAAGTTCACTGTAATATGTTTAAGGTAAATTTGCGCGGGAAATTCGCGCGGCCGCCCACCAGACTGACCGTAATACGCACGCGCAGACGTTTGACCGCTGCGTGGCCGCGGTGTAGCTGTACCATAACTATGTAATTTGATTGGATCAGAAGGACACAAACAATGACTTGGGAAGCCATGTTAGTGTTAGGACATGCCGTGGTAACGGTGTTGTAAGTCATTGCCGTATAACTTGCCCACTTGCTTAATATGCAGTAAATAAGACGGGCTTACAATCTTACCAGGTCTAACGGGCTTGGGAGGATTGGAGTCTTTCTCTGGAAATCAAAGCAGTTATGGAATTTAGTATTTTATTGACTGGTAACGCTATGAAATATGAACTGTCCAATTGAGGTGTTATCGGCCAGTCTTATTGTGATCAAACTTGTCAATATTGATAGTCGAAGTAAATAATGGTTAAATATTTACCGAGACGATGTCGAGATAAATATTCCCCATAAGTATATAACACACAAGTGAATAGTGCTTTTCGCGCGCTCTGATTGGCTATTCCGGAGGTGAATATCCTTTGCTATTCACCTCCACTCCGGTGAATAATTGTTCAATATGCACTGAAGGTGTATAATTGTTTTACTATAATTTCAGAGTTGAATATGAGATAAACTTAAAACGACACTTGTCTACTAACTTTTATATTTCTTTATGGATATGGAGTGCTTCATTCTTTTTCCGGAATTTGAGCAAATTTGCCGGCAGCGATTTAAAAAATTTAGAATATTAGCAGACCTAATATTCACTGCGGTACGCGGTGAATCAGTACCGCAAGCAACATGCATAGTCATGACAAAACCTCCGGACTTCTCACAACACTGGAATATCTCTATGGAATTACGCTAATTGTATCTAGCAATGAAAGTATAATTCAGTAGAACCCAGAAAAATATTTAATAGGGTATTTGAAATATCTTAAGACAATTGCAAATTGGAAGTACGCAATCTTCGAACATGTTTGCCTATGCACCATCTTATATTTCAGTGTAATATTTTGCGCTTTGGAAATTTGAAACTCTAAAAGGTAAAGCATAACTCCCAAAACGTGGTGAACCAGCAACTTTGGAGCTAGATAATTACTTTTCGTATCCATCCTTTGACTTGAGGGCATGTTCAAAGGTCCATAACTTCTGGTATTCTGGTATGTGATATTTTTATTTAATATAAACAAAAATAAGCTGCAGACATGATATTACGTTAGGAAACGTCTTGATCATCGAAACGCCGCACCTATACCTTTCGCGACAACGATAACGTTGCGATGGCGCTGAAAGGCGCGAACCTGATGAACCGGCCGCGCCCCGGTTTTCGTTTGACAAACCACCGTAAGTCAACAGATGGCGTGCGGATCCCGCGGTTTAATTTACTAACAAGGTCTCGACAACAACTTCTAATAGGCTAAAAACCACATCAGGTCAATTACTTTTAGATTGTGGCTAGATTAACAAATGTGCTTTGTTCCCATATGGAACTAGCGGCATTTCTCGCACGATATTAGCGGTCGGTCATGTATCTTACCAGGCTGATCTGCATCGTTTTGATGTGATAGAATGCTGGCAAGATCTGAAAATAAAAACACAAACATAATATAAATACCCTTACGACAAAAATGACTGTTCGAGGGCCTGTAAATTGCTAGCTGTTCAACTGGTACTGATTTTGGCAAAAACCATTGATCATGACTTACTCAGAACAGTTCCGTTGGGTCGTGTTCAAGACTCTGCACTGTAGTATAATAAAGGGGCACTATCAAGGTTCATTTTATTTTACACTGATTCAGGAATACAGGGATAAGAGACAATACAAGACCAGTTATAGAAGATAGATAGGTATAGTAACTAGCAAAAGGAAAACGTAATTAGTGCGCATTGACCAAAGTAGCCGTAGAGCTTTCGAGTTGGTCAATCGAATTGAACTTTCTTTGAAACAAAACTACAACAATACCACCCTGACATAGAAGACACATACCATGTAAATGTCCTGATATGGTTTACAAACTACAACAATACCACCCTGACATAGAAGACACATACCATGTAAATGTCCTGATATGGTTTACAAACTACAACAATACCACCCTGACATAGAAGACACATACCATGTAAATGTCCTGATATGGTTTACAAACTACAACAATACCACCCTGACATAGAAGACACATACCATGTAAATGTCCTGATATGGTTTACAAACTACAACAATACCACCCTGACATAGAAGACACATACCATGTAAATGTCCTGATATGGTTTACAAACTACAACAATACCACCCTGACATAGAAGACACATACCATGTAAATGTCCTGATATGGTTTACAAACTACAACAATACCACCCTGACATAGAAGACACATACCATGTAAATGTCCTGATATGGTTTACAAACTACAACAATACCACCCTGACATAGAAGACACATACCATGTAAATGTCCTGATATGGTTTACAAACTACAACAATACCACCCTGACATAGAAGACACATACCATGTAAATGTCCTGATATGGTTTACAAACTACAACAATACCACCCTGACATAGAAGACACATACCATGTAAATGTCCTGATATGGTTTACAAACTTTTTCGATGACGGAAAAGGTTAAGATTAAAGTGGAGTACAAAAGATGTTTCTGGAAACTTGATTTCGCTTACAGTGAACCGATTTCAAGTTTAAATTTCTCTTAAAAGCAGTATCAGTCTTCATCCACTGGAATCTTTAACATCCTTCATCCAATTTGTCTCAATTTTTTCCATCATACCGGGAAATAATTTAGCTAACAGTCAGATCACTCTTAGAATCCTTGTATCATTCCCAATTTCGGAGTAGAATTGTGTCGTTGATTCTCGAAAATCATCAATTCATATATTAACAGTATTTCGCTGTGGTTGTCAAATATGCAACGAAGCTTGGCAGATGGCTAGGTCTTTTCACAACATCGTATCTTTGCAACCGCAAAAAACTCCAAGACCTCAAATTTAATCAATTCATTTACTGAAACTAAATCCTTTATGGAATGGGTGCAGTTTATCATTATGGAAGGTCGCATTTTGCGTGGGGAATTATTTTCAGCAATTTTCTTACAAGAGAGCATGCCTCGTACACATGTGGAACAATGGAAATGAAATAAAATTATATAATATGTATACAAAGCTATTCTCTAAGAACAGTGTAATTAATATTTCTACTCTTTTGTTAGTGTTGAAAAGAGGACTTAGGACTTGTCTTAGGGCGCGCCTTTTTTTGGGGGGGGGGGGGGGGAGGAGGGGTGGGGTATATTCCGTCGGTTATTTCTCAACTGAAGGACGTACGAAAAGAAGCGACTACTTTCTACATTATAGAGAGTGGATATCTTCAGGGATCTGATTTCGCCAGAATAGGCGAAATAAGTCCCCCCAAAATGAATTATAGCTAAATGTCACTAATCTGTCAGTTTTCAAAGCTCAGTATTAAATATTTTCTTGTGCCGGCATAAAGAACTATCTGCTATAGAGTGTGAACAGGAAAGAACGGAGTGGCAAAAAAACGTAACCGAGCCGGAAAAAAAAGTTTTCATGCTGTTTGTAACAACAGGAGGCCGGCACAGTGACCTATACGGATCGGGTTTCCCAGTGACCCTCTGGGTCTACCGTATCAGATCACTATACTAGCGATCGTTAGAAATGGCGCGCGTCCAAAGTTTGAAATTATAATCCATGTTCTGGCCCTCCTAAATATTCTATAACCGCTTTAACTTAGTACCAAATATAGCCTCCTCCGCGGGCATCTCTACTGGTAAAGTCAATTCACGATTTTTCCGCGGTTTTTCCGATACTTTGAGATCGCTGCGGAGGAAGCTATACCAAACATAAATTCTGTTGCTGCTGTACACTGAAGTAATCACAAATATGAAAGACGTATAACTTATCCAGTGGATAACCGCTTACGTTTTACGTTTGATATTCCCTACAAGCATGTTGTGGCTTGTAGTAGGCTCAGTACTAAGGAGCCCAAGGGCAAATTATTAATTCCTTTTGCAGTCAAAAAGAGGAATTTCAGCTTTTAGAATTCCAAATACAAATATAGTTATGTTCAATTTTTGACCTTCGGTTATGCGTTCGAATTCACCGGCAACATAATTATGCATTATTATACACTTTCGTGCCATCAGCTAAACGATAACTAATCGGTCAGAGCAGATTCCCATGCATATATACATGTACTTAGATGTGAGAAAATATCTCGTGTACTACAAGGAAACTGAATTGTGTATATACGATTATGCAGTCACTGAAAATGGCTATAAATCAAACGCGTATTTAATAATCTGATACTTCCATAGCCGTTGTGAATGAGTTACTAATAGTCGACCTACCTTTCTCGAGGCCATTCAAATCCGAATCGGTAATTACTTTGGCCTCCGTTCTCCCATTCTGGAGAACAAAAATTGCTAAGCAAAGGCATCCTATCGCTTTGATAATCATGGCTGTCGTAGTCTTGTCTCTTGGAATAACGGTACTATAAACACTTCTGCCTTGTACGTTCCTCACTCTTTCCTTAGTTTGGAACTCGAAGACACTCTTCTGGCATTACAAATACGGTATTTTCGTTTATATAGGCGCATTTGATTCAAATAATGTGACCAATCAGATAGCGCCACGTCACGGTGTAATCGAGTCGAGAGTCATATTGCAACCGAAAAATAACATGCAAGCCGGGCAGGAGAGAAGAAATCCCGCTGACTCAGATCCAAGGGTTTGTAAATAAGTCCAAACCATTTCCACGGTATCTATAACAAACACTGATTGTTATTTTCTTTCAAGCTGAGCTTTGACAGCGACAAAATAATGTCTTTATTTGAACGGATGGAAACGGCAGTGCTCAACGGTAAACCTGCTTGGTAACTTTAGGAGCACGCAACTCGGCACGTAGCGGCCTTCTGTTTTTGTTTGTCCCAACTAGCAGCGAATTGTGATTGAGCGCGAAGTTCGATCGAGCACGGTCGCTACGCAGATTACAGCAACATACAAAGACAACTCATACTATTTTGTATTTGATATACACCAGCCTTCTTCCCTGGGGGGGGGGGGGGGGGGGGGTACTTACATGAAAAATGGGTATGTATGTGAGGCCAAGAGGCTCAAACCCTGTTTGACCCAATCCGAGCTCCAAAACCCTGATTGCCCCCTTTTTGGGAAAAAAAAAACTGATTGCCCCTTCTTTAATTTGTTTTCAAAACACAGTCGGATATATACCCCGGCTGGTATACCGCGTACCGGGATTGCATGCAAAATACGGAACATTTCAAGTCGGGACGTGTCATTGGGTAAACGAATCAGCAGATGAAGTACATAGATAAGTACTGAAGTACGAATTAGCGGCGTCACGATGTATGGGAACCTCAGTGCTTGCATGTGGGCAGGCGATCAAAATGCGGCAACAGAATGTCTTTTTTTGACATAGTAGCTAAAAAAAACTGAACCCTAACTGCCTAGAAAAACCTGAACCCCGACCCTGACTGAACCCAAATTATACTCAAATCCTGACCCTGATCTGCCCAAATCAGGTCAAAACCCTGACCCTACCTGCCCAAACCAAGCTCAAAACCCTGACCCACCCGGGAGGCACATACATAATACGTCACAAACAGGAGTACCCCCCCCCCCCCCCCCTGGCCTTCTTCAGCCGTGCAGTTGGTTTTAAACTAAACAAGAGCCCATCTGGGCTTCCACTCGGGCCACATGAGATTGAAGATGAAATACACTTTCATTTGAAATCCTCTTAGTAATAACCAAAGGGAAGAATTATTAGCTGAATTTAGAAGTTTTTAGGAGTGGCCGGTGACTTTCATTCTCTGCTCCCCAAGTATATATGTAATTTAATATTTAGTATTTTTGTAAATTAAAGAAGTTGACATTTTAATTTAAACACTACTAATTCAAGTAACACACATTAGTCTTCTGTTCTGTTATACTGCAGGTTCCGATTGTCTCAAATGTATGTTTATATTTGTACCATATTATAAGTTGTATCCTGTCCATCCTGTGATGGAGCTAGCTATGTCAATTTGTGTGCCTCTATGTAACTTTATCTGCTGTTCTTGCTATAGCGATACTACTGTTTGTAAGCACAACGTCATTTATATATTTGCATATATAATGTGGTTTGGCAAAAAAAAAAACGTGTTTGTATGACTTGTATGGACTGTATGGGAACTAGCGATTTGGGACTCACAAAATACATCAAAGGTCTCAATTCTGCTTCCAAGTCCAAACATGGTTATCAAGCTAAATGAAGGATTCTTCCGTTTTCCCCATATTAACAGACATGTAACAGTATCTTAATCCAGTAGACTCTCTCTAGCTAGTAGTTGACCTGACCCAAACTGTCAACAGTTTTACCATTGACAGATTGCCTAATGTTATGCCAGAGAATAGATTTCTGACAATGACTCATTGATCTATATCTCTTTGTCTCGTAATGACAACAAGAGGCCAAGTTAAACCTCAACAACAAGTCTTTAAAATAACACATGCAATGTTCATTTTAACGTCCTCCCAGTGATTTAGCATTCAGTTTTGAACTGTATCAGTAGCTTTGCATATTTACTGGCAGCTACCACAGCAGTGTTACGCATGTATCAGTGGACATTATTACTCGGGCTGTGGCAGCGCCGAGTCTTAAAATGCAAGTCGTTATTTTTTTTTTTAATTGGTGTCAGACGGCTTCTGCGCATGCGTTAAAGGTCAAATTCAAACCAATCAGATTGCACTGTGCTGGTCACGCAACAATCGCCAGGTTAAATGTATTTACATAAGTGAATACAGTAAATCAAAATGGTCGACCCGCGAGGGCGAAAGCCTTCCAACAGGCTCAGGATATTTCAACTGGCGCTCTTGTTGACCATAAAAATACATGAACAACCAGGAGCCGTAATACATTCGATCAGCGCTGTTTGGACAGATCCAATGTACATTTAGAAACGTAAGCGAAATACAATATCCAAACACGTTTGGATATCAACGGGTATCGAATTATAATCAAAGGTTAGATCTCGTCAGGCGCGCTCAGATAAGAAAGTTCAAAGCTCTCAGACAAGGCGAGACAAGGAGATATCACTTTCAACGAGTCATTGTCAGAAATCTATTCCATCGTGGGCGGTCTTGTACAGCTAAGGCATGTTTTACGACAGAATAAGAGTCTTTCTACTGGATTGAGAGCTCGAGACATTATACATGTCGGCTAATATGGGGAAAACTGAAACAAAAAATGAACTTTGACGGCAGAAACCCTCAATTGAGCCAAGCAGCGCTAGCTGAAATAGGGCATATATATAATATCTGAGACGTTAAATTACGTTACTGTGAAGAGGATCAAAATTCAAGTTTTGTAGCTTGAGACTGTCTTCTGCCGTGACTCGTGAGAGAAATTGGAAAAGATCTAGCTGTTTCATTCAGACACTGGCAAATTTATTGAAAGCTACGGGCTTACTTTATGAGATTATTATTCATTGTGGAATGAAAGGAAACAGGTTAGCTGAAAGTTAAGTTCGAGGTAGGCTTCGACTTTCATTCCGATTCAGTGCATATGTGCACGAAGGTGGGTGCACTACCAAAAGATCCAAAACGAAAGTTCAGTTACGTAAGTACTGTAAGTAAACTCTTTTTGATTTGAATAAATTTCCTCTCAGTTTGTCTGTTAATGTACTTTTCCTTCTAATTATCGCTTTATTTAACATCTGATTTAGAGTATGCGTACCTCAGAATAAATTATTTGAAAGGTCAACTGAATTCTTGTGTCGATAAGCGCAAATGTTTTTTTGTGAAACAGTCTGTGTATATGAGAAGCGGCTTAATAGAAGAGCTTTATCATTTATAGGAATTACAATTGTTTTTCTTGCTATGAAATTTATGTTTCCTTTCACATTTATTCATACAGTTTTAGCCGGACATTTCCCCGAGTTTTTGATCTATTTTCAATCAAATTCAAAGTCTGAATATGTCATTGTATTGCATTTATACACTTGAATTGCCAGTATTCTGTTGTTCGAATCCTGCGTTCTCATAGTCATGCCATAAAAGCGATTAATAGACCAGTCTTTTTTTTTGACGTTCTCACTGGCGAATTAAAGCACGACTTGATACTAAGAGGATTTCAAATGAAAGTGTATTTCATCTTCAATCTCATGTGGCCCGAGTGAAAGCCCAGATGGGCTCTTGTTACTACATAAAACATAATCGTGACTACTGGATTTAGCCTGTATATTTATAATATATAAAATGTATATAGTGGCACCAAGGGAACTAGTACTACTACTACTAACAGAAGAGAGAGTCAATGTATTTAGCATGGTATTGCTATAATTGGGGACAAATAGATTTGCTCTCGATAATTATCTAGACAACTATATAATTCCACTACACTTGAGGATGGTCACTTCCAGAGATTTGGTTGCATTCTCAGTGTTGGCCTACAATTTAACATTGTGATCCAAGAAGACACAAAGCTTTTAGAACCATTTGCAGATGTCAGAGCAAAGGCATGCAGTACCAGTTCTCCCAGTTATTTTAAGGTCCTTTATACCTGGATTTGAACTCTGACTACCTCCTGCACAACAGACTGACACTTAACCACTGAGCTTACTGGTTCTGTGATGGGCCAAATTTTGTTCAGATAAAATTAATCGAATTCTATTAAAAATACATCTGAGACATTGAATAAATGTAGTCCATGGAGTTTTAGCATAGTTTTTGTCATAAATAAATGTTATTATTATAGCCAGAGAATAATACTGGTTCACTACTCATGCTCTTGTGATAGGTGATAATGGATATATATAATGAACTACAACTGCCAAATGCTGCACATTTGCCCGGGGAGAGGGGTGTTGTTAATATATTGTAACCAGGACTGATCAGTATTATTTTCATTCTGGATGAGATAGGACGTATTTCTCAGCAAGTAGCTTTTATGCATTTTGTAAAAGTATAAATCTATTATGCTAGAGAAAATAAGACTGAGTTTGTACCCTTTCTCTTCATATTTATTTATTTACTAGAAGTAATCATAGATTATCAAAGTGCATTCAACATATTTTTGAAAGAGAAAGGACTGTGGTAATTAACAGTCTGAAAAGCTGAAAATTGCTGCAATTAAGTGGACGGTGTACGTATATAATCCTGATCAAAAGTGCTTGTTTTTTAACTAATGTGAAAATTTTGATGTCTTGACTTATATGTTAATATACAAGGGGATGTATCTGGGTATAAAACTGTAATTATCTTTGTGTAACATTAAATCATTGGATGCGATGCTCTGTGGTATACAGTGTAAAGCAATAATTGAAGTTAGTGTAGAACACAAATCAACTCAGGCTTTACATACATACATGAACTTTATTTGAGTGTCAATAGTATTTAGCTGTATAAAGCTAATTGGGGACACTATATTACAGGATATATAAAGGGATTAATATAAAGTACGTATAAATAAATATTACTATTCAGATGTGTATAAACTGAATTCCAGTTCCTATAACATAAACTATATATGGATGTGTATAAAGTACAGCCCATGCAGTTCCTTCGATTTGAACAGATCGTTCACATTACGTTTCCCGGGTATTTTTCAAGTGAGAACAAGGTTGGTTGCAGAATATTGAGCGCCTCTGTTGTTCCAGAATAATTTATGGTCGCTTTGATCAGCCTTGTTTCAGGTCCGTTATAAATTCAGTGTAGATTAATTGAACACAGCAATGAAGTCAGTACTTTAAATTTCCCTCACCTTGTACTGTGTTGATATTCCAGTTCCTTGGCATATCAAAGTGTCGGTATAGATTAACTCTCTGTCTGATTGTAGTGTTAATTTGAATCCGTTAATTTGTATAACCAAGATTTACACAGTGTCGCAAATCGACACAAGATACGCCGATTACGGGTATCTAGAAAACTCAGACCTTGTTTCTCTTCAGCCAGGTCATCTTACTGTTTGTAGTTTCGGTATTTGTATGTACAGCGAGCAAGCCAACAGAATTCACTCGGTTGTTTACAAATTATGGTGAGTTGATTTGACTCAGTTCTCTGTTCAACTTGAATCGCGTAATCAGGATCGCTGGTGTCGTCACCGCGCCGACAAAACAGACCATGTTTGACTTAAACCACCACGATGCACACGTGTAGTATTTAAAAAGCTTCTTCACAACTCACACTGAAATATTCATATCCATGTATTTCTCTTCAGCCTTCAGGTATGATTTATAGCATCTTGACCATTTGCAGTTTTGGTATCGGCAAACCGAACAGTACAATTCAATGCAGCGAGCAAGCCAAGCATATTTTTCGATCGCACATTCACTCGGGTTCAGCATAAATAAATAACAAGTATCCTGAGCCTGTTGGAAGGCTTTCGCACGGTGAAGTTAAATAAAACATTAAAGTGCTTACATTTGAGAGATGGGACTCCAAATTAGAGAGAAAGTTCCTCGCGGGTCTCCACCATCTTGATTTACTGTATTCAATTATGTAAATATATACCTTAACCTGGCGATTGTTGCGTGACAAGCACAGTGCAATGTGATTGGTTTGAATTTGACCTTTAACGCGTGCGCAGAACGCGTGCTACATGAAATAAAAAAATTAAAACAAAAATAACGACTTGCATCTTAAGACTCGTTGCTGACACAGGCAGCCCGAGTAACAAGAGGCTGGGAACAGCCTTAACTTGGGCTGTATACACATAAGCGTCACCATTCTATATTTTTATTTTCTACATTCTTTACATTCCATACATTCCATGCTGAGGCGCGGTCACAGGGGAGGGGTGGTACTCCACTCCTATTATTTATTAGGAGTGGGGTAGGGGAGGACTTTCTGCTCTATGCTCCCCAAGTACATTTACGTAATTTAATATTTTTGTTTTTCATCATATGAACATTAGATATGTTTTTCTTGTATGTAAATTAAAGAAATTGACCTTTTACTGTAAACACTACTTATTCATGTAACACACGTCTACAATTTACAGTCTCTGGTCTGTTCTGTTGTACTGGAGGTTCCGAGTACTAAAATATGATTGTCTCAATGTTTATATTTATCCCATATCATAAGTTGTATCCTGTCCATCCTGCTGATAGAGCTGCCACTATATTTCACTACTGTTCTTTCTACAGTCATGTTAATTGTATTCGTGGTCAATTCGTGTGCCTCTGTGTAACTTTATCTGTGGCGTCCCCCAGGCTCTGTTCTTGGTCCTCTTCTTTTTCTTCTGTACATTAATGACTTTAATTCATGCACCAACTTATTTGATTTTCACATATTTGCAGATGATACTAATTTGTTCTATTCTAACAAAAACCTGAATGAACTAGAATTAGCTGTTAATGAAAATTTAGAAAAAATCCACAACTGGCTCTCTGCCAATAAGCTTTCTCTAAATATAGATAAAACTAACTTTGTCATTTTTCAACCCCCACAAAAAATATTACAACACCAGATTACTCTGCAAATAAAAAATAAACAGATACGACAAGAAAAATGCATTAAATACCTAGGAATTTTTATAGATTCACAGTTAAATTGGAAATCTCACATTTTACATGTTTAAAAAAAAATTAAAAGATGCATAGGTGTAATCTCTAAAATTCGTTATTTTGTTAGTACAAAAATCCTAACACAACTCTATTATACTTTGATTTACCCTTTTCTAACATATGTTTTAACTGCATGGGGTAACACCTATCCATCTACTTTAAACCCTCTTGTCATTTTACAGAAAAAAGCCATTAGAATCATAACTTTTTCCAGTTATACTGAACATACCAGCCCACTTTTTAAACGTCTTAACATCCTAAAACTTAAAGATCTTGTATTTCTCTATGATGCATTGTTTATGTATGATTTTTCCTCTGGAAAACTTCCTCCAGTGTTTAGGATTTTTTTAAAAATGTCAATACTGTTCATCAATATAATACCAGGCTAGCTTCAAAAAAATCATTTTATCTTCCTCAAGCAAGAACAAATTATGGCAAGTTCAATATTCGCTTTCAAGGTACCATTGTGTGGAATTCTATTGACGAAAACCTAAAAAATCATACTCGAAATAGTTTCAAACGACTACTTAAAGAATCTCTCTCTCAGCCTTACTAGACTATTATATATCTCTACTTAATTCACAAGCTGTTTTTCTATCACTCTACTTAATTGCCCGGTCATTGTCTTGCAAACACTTCTTTGTTTCCGACTTCATTGTCTATAATTCTCTGTAATCCGTTTTTGTCCTTATAGTAAATGAGTAACTACTTCAATGTTCCTTTTCGTGTCTTTTCTTTTTTGGTCCACAGCCCAACCAATTAACTACATTTAAATAAATTATACGTGCTACCTAGCTCGATTAACCTGCAGGTTATTCTAGGTTAGCTCATACTTAAAACTTATTTTAATACGTCTATTTTATTTTTTCTCACAATATTGTAAACCCTTTATGAGTATAAATAAATATATTGTTGTTGTTGTTGTTAACTGAAATGCATGTTGGTTATCTCTAATTCAAAGCTAAATTTACCGTCATTCACAAAAATTCAGTCTTGTCACTGGTGTATATTACAGAGTTACATAAAGGGAACTGTTCGAAGCCTTCCTCGCTCGTGAGAGGATTCTCGTTTAACAGCTAGCGCTCTAACGAAAGTTAAGCATGCGCCAATAATCTCGTCACTCGTGGTCAAGCGGTTACTGTTTGGATAGGATTGTGTCAGTCGTTCTATAAATCTTAGCTTCCTGGATTCGATTCCTACGCTGAGCTTAGTGAATTTTTTTTTTTCAACTAGAGGCTCCCCAATTCCTTGTAAAATTTGCTTCGGGTGCTCGGGAAATATTCAGTAAGTCCCAAATTCTTCATAGTTTATAACAAAGGGAGTTTTGTGACGCAGTCTGTGAGGTTGTTACACCGAGGTAAAGCCTCTATTTTAGAACTCTCCACTTACAAGATCTTGGCACCTGAAGAAGGCTAGTTTGGCTAGCCGAAATATAGTACCTTTAAAACTATATACACGTTGTTTCAGCTTTGCTATAGTCCTCAGGATAGAGTAAAAACTATATCCGCAGTCTGTGGCTTGCGGTTGACCTTTTCGACATTAACGGCGCCAAAGCGGCGCGGTGTTCAAGTGTTTGCACTTGAACTACTTGAACGGCGTGAGCTGATTGGTTGGGGACGAAATACCTCGACTTGGAAAATAATAAACACTTGCGATTTAAGACTCGGGCCTGCCCACAGGCAGCCCGAGTAATTAAAACATACGTGGAGAATCGCGAAAGCAAGGCCGGAGTTCAGGATTTAAAATATCACGTAAAGCTCAACGGAAAGAGAAACGCCATTAAATATTGAGAAACTGTAAGATGCGATCAGTCATACCCTGGAAAGCAAATCACTGATTCATTGGTTCATTAATTTTCTCAATAACAGGAGCCCATTACCCTGCAGTTATCGAGTCATATTTTGCACCCCAATCCTACATGTAAACGCCTGCAGACATGTGATATTCAGGATACATTTACTATTCCAGTGGCTAAAAATCTAGCTGTATGGAAAAGGCGCTCTATAAATAAAGCATGATCATAAAATAATAATAATAAGTATTATTATTGTTATTAACCGAGTGCGAGAAGCGCTTGGACCATTCAAAAAAAGGGTAAACCTCGGTCGATAACTTATGGTACGGACCGAGCAGACGAGGTTATATGATGTTTATGGACCGTAAATTGACCAATCACAGCTCGCGAAATTGCTTAGCTATACGAATCGCCTGTTTGCATGTGACGTCATCAAAATTATAAAATCTAAAGTAAACTATGAGATATATAAAGCTGTTATTTTAGATATCGGTATTCTCGTATTCTTCGAAAATTTTGCGTCGATATGGTGATTCGTTTTTGAGTAATACAGTATTTTGAATTTTGTAACAGCCCAGCTCAGCGTGTTTCCTAAATGTCATGACAATCCATATATTTCGGCTAATTTAATTGTTAGACTTGATTAAACCTTTGAAAGTGATATCTCATGTGTTTAGTGGAGTGAATACTAATCATATTGATGGGAAAACAGCTGTGTTTGTACCAAAGTGGTACACCAACATTAATTACACGTGCACTAAATTGTTCGAATAATATTTGTCCGACAGCTCGGTTACGAAGTATTCTACTACTCCAAAATTTTGTCACAAAAATAACAACAATACTAATAACAGTTTTTTTTTCTCGAGGTAAATTTTGTTTGTGACGTTAGTGCAAACGAACAATATAACAATTAAACCGCTTATTTGGAATATCCAATCAATGTACGAGATTGAAATAAAATATTTGTATGTCTGAGTCAAAGGCAGCGATGTTTTTAATACAAATATCAGTTGTCTTCCCACGTTCAGTTCCCATTTCTACCCGGAGGGGGGGAGGGGGGGGGGGGGGGGGGGGGGGTACTCACTTACATGGGCTATACGGGTATGTGCTGCCCCAACGGATATGGTTTTCGAGCTGCCGAGGTCTAGGATAGGGTATCCTTTTTACGATTTTCGTCTGGGAAAGGGTATGGATTTTGATTTACTTGTCGTTAACGCCATGCTTAGCGCTCTATCGACCATGCTACGGCTTAAAATACCATATTAAAACAAAACAACGGCTTTCGTAGTGGAATTGAGTATGAATCTATGGTTTGGCTCTGGATAGGGTATAGATATTTTGCTTCAAGTGAGGAATAGGGTACATATTTTTTGCGTCAAGTCTGGGATAGGGTAGTAAATGGCATTTTTAGGTCTGGGATAGGGTCAGGGTTTTGAGGTCCCCGCGGCACACTCCTACCCAAAAAAAACCACTCCTACAGGTAAAGGTAGCGCTTAAAGTATTATTTAAATTAAGAAAGAGTATGGGTGAAAACTTCAGAACCAACGTAAGACTAACTCCAAAGCTCTTTGACTCACTTATTAAACCAATCCTGCTCTACGGTAGCGAGATTTGGGGAGCTGAGACGACTAAGTCACTAGATAAAGACCCAATAGAAATTGTACACAATAAATTCTGTAAACTCCTATTGGGAGTTAACAAAACCGCCACAAACACAGCCTGTAGAGCAGAATTGGGAAGGTTTCCACTAAAAGTAGAGGCAACATTAAGATCCTTTAAGTTCTGGTTCAAGCTTCTCAGAGCAGAGGGAAATACGCTATCACGTGATACATACTTATAGACAGTATTAACTCGAATAACAGGACAGATTGGTATAATTATAACAAAACAAAATACAACATAGCCGAATTAGGACTTGCCGATTTGTGGATCATGCAGCCCGATGAACCTCAAAGTATTATATTTTAATGATAAAGCAGAGGCTGGAAGACATTGAATATCAAAACTGGTGGAGTGGAATTCATAATGATGTCAGAAAAGATAAGTATCAAAGAAACAAGCTGCGAACATATCGCACTTTTAAAATTAGCTACCTACTCGAACCTTATCTTTTGAATGTTCACAATATTGAACACAGAACTGCACTTACAGTACGCGGCGTAGAATAAGTAATCACTGCCTTGAAATCGAGAAAGGGAGGCATGCATGAAAAGCCATATCGGAAAGTCGAGGACAGAATCTGTCCCATATCAGTAAAAGGGAGACTGAGGATGAAAGACACTTTTTAACTAAATGTCCAACTTATGCATGACTCTCTCAGATCCAATATAATCAATGTTCAACGAAAGTACAACTCGACAACACTAAATAACAACACCCTCTTTAACATTACAATGAATCCACCGCTTGCACTCCAAAATATGTCGGTACACATGTGTTTTAAAGTACGCAACGAATCATAAGCGGTTGGTCCCTCAAATACTATTCCTACCTCCGGTAATTGGACTCTCCATTTTATATTTTAGGAATTGTTATTAGCGTACATGTAGCCTAAAGTTATATCCTTACAGATTCACTGTAAATATCCTACAGGACCAATGTACAAAATTGTATACGGTGCTAATAAATGTCTATGTCTATGTTACCGAACGCCGGTCATAAATTATGCTCAAATACACTTCAAAATGTACTAATTAAACATTTCGCAGGGTAGCATAGCCCAATGAATAACAAAACCCAGCTCTTGAACAAGTGTAACATCTGTAACAGATGTCAATATATATTATATTCCACACCAGTAGTTTTCTAGGATGTCAGATTCAGCTCTTGACTGGGGTTTGCACACTCAAGTTCATCATCTCAGTGTTGTTGAGAATCTCGCTTGGTGTCCTATTCGATCGTCTACTGATCTTGTCAGCCAATTCCAGTTATCAGATAGCTTGGAAATATCTTGGTATCTGATTTTCTTGGTATCCTGAACAGACAATAGGGCATCGAAATGTCTAGTTTGCGGCCCATTTGTTCTGACACCAGACTGCAATCGACTTGTACATGTACTGACGTTTTAGGTTTCACAAGTCTTCAAGGATATATATTTGCATGCTTAGATAATAAACGGTGCAACCATGCACCAGTAAATAGTATTATTGTTGTTAAGAAACATGTACCCGGATCAACGGTCAAATACTATTTAGCGAAATACAAACAGCGACAGAAAAACAGGGGGATGTAAAAGCCTGATACTGAGAAATGGCGCTGATCAAATTTGGTCACCAGAGCAGAAACAGCAAAAGTGTGTGAGATTTATGTCCAAGAGAATACAAGTTAGTGTCTGTAAATACTTGTAGGAATAACGTAGAGTGTTTAGCAGCCTCAGCGAAGACGCTTTGGTGAAAATTCGCAAGCTGCAGTTAATGTATTTTTAGCCCTTAATGTATGACATGCGCTGCAACATTGTCTGACCCAACCTCTAAAATTGTAAATGGTCCAAGACATGTTGCAGCGTATTCCGCCTACACTCTTTCCAAACAATTGTCGGCGATGTTGTGCGCAATCTTGCAGCATAGTGAATAGCGTGGTATGGTTAGGAAACACGGCAAACTTCAAAGGGGCTAACAAAGGAGCTGCGATTTAGGTTGGAAGGGGACAAGACAAAATATCGTGCACGGTCATAGTTCATTAGCGTCCCCTGAACGACTGAACCCAAACGTTTCTATTGGCTGATTGATTAGCATATTCCAATATATATTGTATTTTGTGGATATAACAAAGTAGGTCGCTGGGTTTCATAACCATTTCCCTCTATTAAACTATGGTTCCAGCGTGTGTTCCTAACTTGAGTGAAAATTCGACAATGCGAGGAGCAGGTGGTAGTTAATATTCGGAACCTCTTCTCATTGGCTAACACGTCAGTCAGTAAGAGCGGCCGAAAAGAAGACAGAATCACATATCAGCAGCGTTGTCATTGTTTCATGTCAGATGAAAGCTTAACCCCGTGCCCCCGGACCAGGAAGAACAGTTTGGACAAACGACTGAAAACGAACGTCATTCTGCAAGGAGACATCATTTTGTTTTTCTATACCAAACATACATCATTGTGGTATAAGCGTATACGAAATAATTGGTTTAAATCCTATATTTGGCAGATCGCACGGCAATAAACCCAAGTTGTTTATTATATCTCAGATCAACAATCTGCACTGCGTGGAGTACCTCAGTTTCTGTTCTTGGACCACTTCTTTTCCTAATTTATAATCAACGCTACTTATAAATCTTCTCCTGGATTTGCTTTTTATCTCATTGCTAATGACACTAGTATATAATTTGTGAAAATAAAGACTTACATATATTAGAATCTGAAGTCAACACCGAACTTTTCAATGCTAAGTTCTTGAATGGCTAAAAGATAATAAACTGACTGCTGAATATGAAGAAATCAAACTGGTTAAACCGTAAAAAACCGGTTTTTTACCACATCAGAAAATCATATCATTTTGTATTTGATAGCATAACAAAAACTCAACAAACTCTCGATATGAAAGAATATGTCAAATATTTAGGTGTCATATAGATTTTGATCTTTGATGGAAACAACATATAAATCGCATGTCCTAAAATTAGTAAATCAGTCGGAATTTTTGCGAAACTATTTAAGACACTTCATCCACTCCAACCTCTACTCGGTAACTATTTACCGTTCTTTGATTTTGCCCTATCTTAGCTGTGGTATTTGTGCTTGGGGCCATGCAGAGTTCCCAAATATGTATGAATAAGCTACTTGTCCTACAATAACGAGCACTTCGTCTAATTATACACTTTGGAAAATCAAAAGACTATGCAATTCATGTCTTCTTATAGTTCAAAACTTAGCCTTTATCATATTATTTTTTTGATCATATTTGTAAACTTCTGTATAGGACATACATAATCAACTAGCTCCTATAAACATCCCCGTGGTACTCCCATGCAAGCATACTGAAGTGACAGGGGGTGACCATTTAGGGGGTGTATCGATAGACGCTAATTATGCAACCAAACTCCGTTCCATTTAGGGTACGGGTGTCATAAATCAGAATGATGACGGAAAATTAATCGAGTTTAGATATTAGCAGTAACGAATACATATTGAATGACGCTGCTTTGAAAATCTTAATTGAAAAAAGTGTTTGATGCAGTTAGATATATTTTTACGGTGTTTGTGATTAAAAACAGTAATTTTAAAAGAGGGCTATCGGTCGTACCTTTTAGGAGTCAAAATCATCACGACTCTCTTGATTCCGTTAATTTATGCGTACCTTATAGGGGTTAATTTCAGGGCCACGGCCGAGCACCCCGTCACCTAGCCGCCATTGTTGCAGTGGGCTCAGGTTTGGTCATCAACGTAAAACAAACATATAGCCGCGCGTTGATAAACTGGCTCAACAGGCTTGACTTGCCCAGAATCTTGGGCGATCGGTTGGCGCACAGTGCTCAATACTAAAATAACGCAGAGTCTTCTTTTCTTCTCGTTTCGAAGAGTTGAAGAACGCTCTGCTTGCCGGATAAGAGAAACTGGGAAAATCTCTCTCAAGATCTAGAATTGGCGCAAATATCTGGAACGGTCACCCTTTTCTCTTAGATCGCTCATGAAGTCTCAATTGAAACTAAAGAATCAAGGAGACACTTCTGGACATACTGCGGAATAAAAATACATAATATTTTGAGGTCCCCGAAATATTAAAGCAATTTAAAACATAGATTATGATAGACTCCTTGATGATATGTATAATCCGGCCCTATTATTATTATTACTATTACTCCTCAAACTATATCCCTATACTTACACTACACTACACTACACTACACTACACTACACTACACTACACTACACTACACTACACTATACACTACACTATACACTACACTATACACTACACTACACTACACTACACTATACACTACACTACACTACACTACACTACACTACACTACACTACACTACACTACACTACAATACATAGAGGATATTACATGGCCGCGCGGAGATACTGTTTTATCTTCGAGTGTTGATGAAATATCTTACGAGTGACGCAGCGAACGAGTATATAAGATATTTCATCAACACGAGAAGATAAAATTCGTATCTCCGAGCGGCCATGTAATGTTCTGTTAAATATATAATTATCAATGAAATACCAGTTTCAATCTCTTACTAAAAAGGCTAGAAATCTTTGAAAGCCAGTCATATTTTCAAAAGTGATATCTTCACGTGTGAAGATATCATTTATATCTTCACGTGTGAAGATTTCACTGTTTAGAAAGAAATATACACTGGTATTTCATCGATAATTATATATTAAAATACAATACAATATTCTTTATTTAAAGAGGGAAGACACATTAACCTTACCGATAGTAATCTAACATGCGGCCCTCTATATGTTACAAATAAAACGTGATAAAAAAGGAAAAAAGTATGGGAAAAATATACATACGAGAACAATATTACAAGATATAATAAATAATTGAAATCAAAATAACCAGAATTCATATCAAATAAAATCAAATATATATATACTTACTAGGAGACTATGCGCAGCGAAGGGGGCGATGCATTGGACACGGCGATATAAATCGGCAGCAGCTGTGAAGCAAGAAGCGACAGTTGTAGCAGAAGAGCTCCTCTAGATGGTTAACAGAGGAGAGGTGTGGAAGAAAAAAGTTACGAAGCTTAGCCTGGTAGGTGCAAAGTATCAGAAGAGAGTGTAGTAGTAGATGTAGCAAGCTGCTTGAAGTCAGGATCCAGGGAATTGAAAAGTATAGCAGAGCTATCAACCAAAGTGTGCTTATCGGAATTACTGCGAGGGCAATGTACAGATATGACTATTATCTTATAATTACTGTAAACTTTTTGTCGTTATGGACTTCTGAGAACTATCACGTAACTTTGTGTACATGCAATCAAATAAACTGAACTTGGAACTTGATCAACCGCTTCACTACATCGGTTCGTCTGGCCAATCAACGATGCATAGATATGGTATCGCAAATTATCGCAAAGTTACAGTACTGTTACGATACAGCTACTGGGATCTTGCCGTATTTTGCCTTAACTCTATAGCTATAATTTGATTGGATCAGCAGGAAAAAAACACGGGGAAACCATTTTAATTGCAATGTCACGTCAATGGGGTTTTCTACTGATGCGAAATCAAAGAATCTCATCTCCATTTTTACTAGGCGAAATGCCCCACGATCAAGATAAGTTCAAATAAACAGCTTTTCGATAATACTGAATATATCATAGCGTTTTCTATAGGCTATCATTTTGAAACTGAATATTCCGTTATATATAGCGATAACTTTGAAAACGTATATGAAAGAACGTATAACAGAAGAAGCTAAACGGGTGAAATTACGAGATTTAAATGATATATATATTTTAATGAGAACATGTCAAAACCACAAAGAGTTTCTAGAAATTGTCTTCGATAACTTGTCTACTTAGTTCAACCCAATTAATGTTTGCGGTTAAAATAAAACCATTATGGTAGACTTAAAAAGTAATTCTAAAGGGACTGAATAGCTAGTCACTGACAGAGAAAACGGGTGTCAAAACTACTTACAGAGAACTTCGCGCCTGCAACCATATTTTCACACGTCAGTTGGGTCCGTTTATAGCCTGAGAAGTACAGCTGCAATGTTCTAATTAAAATGTTATTTCTTTCTAGTCCCCTGAGGATATTTCCGACATCTGGTTAGCAATTTGATGGAAAGTATCCAATAGATAATCACTCAGTCGTGCCGGGCACCGTCAAGGCGGCGGTTGTTTTTGTGAATATGTTAAAGTGTGGTATTCGCCACTACTACTTATAACCGGCTACTTTAGGTATCCTTTCAACTTCAAATCAACCGTGTTTTGGTGAAAAATCAATATTTCTTGATGGGAGATTAATGGTAGAACGTTAAAACGAAGCGCCTGGCATCCCTTGAGGAGATTTTCTAAAAGCGAATTTCAACCAAGAGCCAACTGAAACACAGTTACAAATGAACATTATATTCTTTACGACCTGTGTCAGTAGAAAATGAAGTAACAGATTCTAACATTCTCTATCGAGTGTCCAGAAATTTGGAAGTCCTTTTTCCAATGTTCAGGAAGAGACCAGAGTGGTGATTGAGATGCCGTTCAAGGCCCGCTGAATTTACAGTGACTACTTCCACGCGACCATTCACACATACATTGTAGATTTAAGGTAAGACCAGTAACTCTCCTATCGCTATGGAATACTGACTGGTGATTTCAGTCTCTGGAACAGTGTTAGTGGTCCAGTGTTAGTGGTCCACAGTTCATAGAATTTAAATATATCGACCCAACACTTTTTTGGTCCATGCCGGCACTGGCGGCAGTATACAGTTAGATTTTATGTTATCATATTTTAACCACTACACCCGAGAATCATTAATTGCACCCAAATATATAAACCGACCCAGATGAAAAAACCAAGACTACGATAGAGCGAGGACAATATTTGAGAAGAGTGAAAGCGAGACCCCAGCACGCGCTGACCCGCACAGTGATATAAAATCAAACATGACTAAATTCTAATATCTTCCGCGCATGCAATTAGCTTACGACTTGCTAACAACACGAATTGCTTTGTGTAAATCAACCGGCCCAGAACTTGCTTTTACAGCTGTCGCATACAACAAGAATCAACAATAGTATTACATGTATGCGACAATTTTAAGCAAAAGTTATTAGACCAGTTCGCGGTTAATTCCAACATTTGAAAGGGGTGCAAACATGGCGCGAAATACCGACAGTGTTTGTAAGGGAATCCGATGCCTAATAATGTCCGTAAAAGCGAATTTCTGAAATATTCACTGTCTGAAAACTTAAGATACGAGGTCAAATATGAACTGATCAAAATTTGAGGGATGTAGCTGTGCTAAGAAGCGTGCAATCGTGTTTACAGTTTTCCATACATTTGTCTGTAACAGCGAGTACAAGTCAAAATTACAGAAAGTATTTGGCATCGGATTCTCATACTGAAACACTGTATTTTGCGCCATGTCTTGCACCCTTTCTAAATGTCGGAATTAACCGCGAACTGGTCTATAGTCGGGCTTTTTATCCGGCCCTACCGATTATACTATTATTGTACTATCAACTTTTATATAAAATCAGTGTACAATATAACTTTAGGCTTTAGTAACTTTCATGCAGTGACTATATTCAAGAGTATGATTGAGGCGTAATCTCTTCTGTCTGACTAGTACTCGTATTTTCCTGCAAAAGTACGAAGGTATTTTTCTATTACACAAAAGGCAAGCAAACGAAATATTTGATCTTTGTAGTCAACAATCATGCATAATTTGTGTAAAAATTAGTACTGTTGTTATATGAGCCAGACAAAATTATCAAAGGAGGTTTCAGTCTGAAAATTACTTGGAGATAAACAACAGCTGATACATCCCCAGGCAGTATTATTTCTATATTTAAAATTGCACTCGGTAAAAATCCAACCATTAGTCTTTTCAAAACAAGTATGACTAATCAGAGAACTTAACATTTTCATTTATCATACAGCATAAAGATGACTCGCAATCTCGCAATTTGATTGGTTGCTGAGTGGCAAGATTGTTCATCTTGCACGCGCAGGATTTCCCGCAAGCGCTTGCGATTGTACGATTTATTTGCGCCGCGTAATAAAACATTCATACATCGGATTATATGATCTAAATGCGGGAATAATTGCTGTCCGTGAAATGGATAAAGATGAAATAATCTCTATATACCAGCCATCCACAAAGCCTGCCGAGTAGAATTTGTTCAATTTTATGTCGCAGTGTTTAATGTTATTTGGAAATTTCAACACCTGTCATACATGTATATACCCCCCCCCCCCCCCCCCCCCCCGGTCAATCAAGATTCTTTATGAAAAGTGTAATATGAATCGAAAATCGAATCATTAGTCTTCGTACAACAGTCACGCCTTGATACAACACATTATATATATATATATACTAAAAATGTTTTTAGTTTTACTTTTTATCAACTGACGAAGGCCGAAGGCCGAAACGTTTTGATTAAATGTTTAACGGTCATGAGTTGCTAATGTTCAAATATTTCATACACAAATTTATGATATATCTTTCAACAAGAACTGGTAATCATCTTGATCCTCTTGGCTGGACAAGTCGTTGGCGTAGTACAATTGGACTTTTCTTATATATATAATATATATATATATGAGGCACGTTAACACGAAAAAGGCTTTAGAAAGGAAGACCCATTTCGTATTAACCCCCCCCCCCCCCCGAAATTGTTTTCAAAACACGGTCGGATATATCGATCCTGGCCGGTATACCGCGTACCGGGATTTCATCGGGCAGAATGCTATTGTTATCGGCGACATGTACTTACGGCTGCGAGATTTAATTGAGGTCGGCATAATTACGAATAACATTATTAGTTATTCAATAAGACGATTGTAATTGGCTACTCATGATCGGTGTGGGAATACCCTACTCCCACATCACATTAAATACACGTCAATCACTGTCATTCACTTTCTGTTATGGGACTATGAAAATCCCTACGCTCGTTAAGTCTGTCTTTTATCCCGATATGCAATTAACGACTTGTTAGTAATTATCGAAGTCCTGTTATATCGATCAGGGATCGATCAGGAGGCGACTGTTCGAAAGAGTGACGGCTTTACTTCCACTGACTTCTGATTCAGCCAAACAAACAAATTGACTCCGGCTATCGCGGGAATGCAGTGATAGAGCGAGAAGATTTTGCTTTAATGAAAAACACTAACAATCACTCTAACATTTGTTTTTGATGCTCTTAAAATGTTTTCTACGTTGTTTATATTTGTTGTCTGTTAGTTTTCATTTTCGCTTTCTTTGGTAGTCAGTGATTTCGAGAGCAAATAAACGCTTTGGTTTGAAAACCGTCAAGACAACAACTAGAGCGGAATCATTCTTTGGTAATTTGAGTTCTAGAGCAAACTGAAATACAAGAAAGGTCTCATTTTAAAGCTGACGATTTCAAAAATTCGTTCTTGGATTTGTTCATGATGGGCTTGCGATTTATACGTTGTTCTGTTAGTTTTCATTTCATTTAACAAACACGTTTTCCAGGCCGCCTTTAATTGTTACTTCACAGCCAAAACAACACCTATACTGCGAAATCGTTCACGGCTATGATAGTTTGAGTTCCAGAGCAAACAGAAATACATGGAAACATCATGTTAATATCGTCTGTAAAAAAATATCTAAGAATATTGGAATTATATCTAAGCTACGATACTATCTTGACTTAAATACACTCAAACAAGTGTACTACTCGCTCATTTATCCCTATCTCCAGTATGGTAACATAACTTGGGCTAATACATATCAAACTTGTTTAAACCAACTAAATGTCCTAAACAATAAAGCCATACGAATAATGACATTTTCGCATTTTCAAACCCATGCACCTCCAATATATAAAGATCTAGGTATCCTCCAATTAAAAGACATTACATTTACTCAAATTTCCCTTTTCATGTATGATTATACTAATAATAACTTACCTCCTGCCTTCTCTAAATACTTCAAACAGCTTCTAGTATTCATTCTCACTTCACACGCTATTCCACACATAACTATCATTTACCTTCAATTTCTACTAACTATGGAAAATTTTCACTCAAATTCACTGGTATACAAACTTGGAACTCAATCCCAGATTCAATTAGAAATCTTTCAAGAAACCAGTTTAAAAGAGAAATCAAACAACTTTGTTTACTTAGATATAATTGACATTAATTATATCATAGACTTCAGTGCATAATTTAATATAATTAATAATTTTATATTATTGTATTATAGATAAATTAATTAAGATTAATTAAAATACTATATGTTAACTTATTTTATTGTCATGTCCCCTTCACAGAAATACCGCACCTTGACCTTCTTTATGTGAAATTTATTTAATGGAGAGTTGGCTTCGAAAACCTAGGTTACTCCAGCTCCCCTGCACTCTCTTTCATTGTCTCTCCTTTGTAATGTATGTATATGGTAATTTATAAGATAATTTTTCTTTTAGTTTTGTAAAATTCTAAATAGTGGTGCAAATAAAGAGTATTATTATTACAAGAAACGTCTCATTTTAAAGCTCACAATTAATGAAAAACCGTTTTTGCATTTGTTCATGATGCGCGAGCGTGTTTTACATTGTTATGTTGGTTTTCATTTTCACTTTACAAACGCTTCGGCTTGCGGTAATTTTGTAAGGAAGGTGGGGACGGCTTCCCTACATACCGCCTCTATTGTTGTACCCGGGCAGCCATAAACAGCCCTTTTCGTTAATTTGGAACTCGCCCAAACTCTTCATTTGCCACTACCATAGGGCCACTCCGTTAAATGTGAAGATAGTACAGCGGGTCGTGGCCATCAGGTACTGATATGCGAAAAAGTGTTGGAGCGATCGGGGATTCTCTGAGCTCTGAGAAGAGCTCCGGTTTCGGCATTGGACATTTCGTATGCGGAAGTCATAAATCACAGTGTAGTTCGGTCGCGTAACAAATTGGAATGAATAAAGTCAAGTCGGGCTCTGGATATACACCAGCGCTTATTTATTTTTAGAACAAAGCTTTGGTTTTCACACCACGGTTCCTTCAGTACTGGCTTAACCGAATTACAGCCGTAATTATAGGCGGCGTTGTGCCAGAGGAGGAGGAGGAGGAGGAGGAGGAGGAGGAGCCTCAAAGAAAGACCCCCGGGAATTTTGAAACCCTAAATCTAGCAAGCGAATTTGTGGCGCCAAGATGCGTTCTAGAAAATACGATTTATATAAGCATAATATCCGGCAGATTTCAACGAAAAAACGTACACGGGTTAGTAAGATGTCTGTCTATCTTTTCCCGTGTGGGCCTAAGAAATACGACATTTAGTCAAAGAGAAAATTATCCTGAAAGTAACACATTAGCCATTTTCCCCTCTAAATACTACGAAAAATAACGTTTTTCAGGTCAAAATGTATAAGCTTATTAATACGCGGAAAACTTTGATATTGAGCAGAAATGATCGAATGATATCTCTTCTACTAAAATCCGTGTGGGCCTAATGCATACGGTATTTAGTTTTTCCACAAATGAGTGAAACCGTAACATCCCTGACGCGTTTGAGACCATTTCTTTGTAAATTTCATCACGATTCAATAAGTAGCTTTTGAATTTGGCGCTGATGACTATAGAATGTCCCGGATGTATGTCGCGCCATTCTGCCCGATGATTTTAAGGTTAAAATTGATCAGCCGTTTGCTGAGAAACTTGTATGGTGCCGATTAACCTGAAAGTTGCCTGTCACAGACCTTGGATGTTGTGCACTCGTTGAAAGTAAAATGGAACAAATCCATCTTTTGGGTTTTGAAATATACGCTCTTTCCTAGAAAACAACGTTTTCAAAAATCGTTTATATCTTCAGCAATTCTTTGTTAATCACTTTCTAATTGTACTTTTTATAAAATTCGATGATTCTTTATTGAAAGTCCAAAAAATCTCAGAAATCAGATAATGTTTAGCTGTTCAAAAACGCGATTTAAAAAGACCCCGTTGTCAAAATAAATAGCCGCGGGCCACCTTAAGAGGTAATAACGCACTTTCCAGGGTTTAATGACAGTCTCTGACTTTTCTGGCCCCTTTCTATCCCATAATTTCTTTCTGTGAGATATATCCCATAATTTCTTTCTCTGAGATCTATCCCATAATTTCTTTATTTGAGAAGGAATTTACATGTATGTTCAAAACTGAAGTAGCTCATCGCGCTGCTGAACTTAATCTATAGGCCAAGAGCACGTTGTTTTGCCGTGTTGCGCATTGAAAGCCATTAAAACCTGGAAAAATGCCGCTACTTTAAAGTAAACGAGGCACGTTAACACGAGAAGGGCTTTAGAAAGGAAGACTCATTTCGTGTTAACATGCCTGATATGTATAACCGTTCAATAAAACCTCTTTCGCAATACAGACTGGAAGGTAAGGTCGCGGAAAGTCCAGTAGATTTTGCGTGCACATGTGAGAAATGTAACCAGGCGACCATCGTTTGCTCAGCCTGTATATTTCAGACGTACTCAATCGAACGTTAGATCAAATCGAATCCAATCGCACTCAATCGAACCCAATTGTTCGATTGCATTCGGTTGCCATAAACAATGGAACGCAATCGAATTCACATAAAATTTTCAGCAATCGAATCCAATCGAACATTCGATTGTCAATCGAACGAGTTTGACGGAAGGATCGATCGCTCAAGTAACTGAAGAAGCAGTAACACGAATGTTTTAGTCAGTTTCTTTGTCGTCGCCATGAATATGTATCGAAAACACAATCTTTAAACATTCAAGCACGTTTTAGGAGAAGTATCTAGTCTCTATGGACCATGGAGTCTCTTGGCGGTTTCGTGCCTAGCTTGTTTGCCGGTATTGTGTTCAGGCGGTCTGGAACGCCCAGGGGGAGGGGGGGGGGGTACTCCCTAAAATTAGGATAGGGGTGTGCTGCTGAGCCCTTGGAATCCTTACCCTGTTCCAGGCCAAGAAATTGTATTTTTTGCGATCCTTTCTAGACAAAATGGCAAAAAAGGTACACTGTTCCAGGCTAGAAACAACGAAACATACCCTGTTCCAGGCAAAATGGCAAAAAAATACACTGTTCCAGAACAGGCTAGCGTCTGATATGATACACGAGAGACATTCGCTTTACTCGTCACTCGAATAATAAACAGATAAACGGATTCTGCGTGAATAACTCAAACCGTCCTGACGCCCTTCCAAAAAATTACGACCCAGTTCCAGACCAAAACAGTGATTTATATACCCTGTTCCAGGCTAAGAATTGTCAAAAAACATACCCTGTCGAGCGGCACGTACACGTATAGCCCCCCCCCCCCCCCCCCCCGGGGGGGGGGGAACTCCCTTATGTGAGGGGTACATGAATGCTCGTCGTACCTTTTAGGGGTCAAAATCAGGAGTTTGGTACCACTTAGGGTATCCACCATCAAACACAGACATTTCTATTTAAAGCGGTACCTTTTAGGGGTCGGGTGTCAATTGAACAAAAAAGCTGTTATCAATTTACATTTTTATTATCTTTTAGGGTTCAAAATAAGCTTGAGCCACGCCCATTTTAGTACCTCTTAGGGGTCAAATTGAAAATGTCCGACGAGCATCCCTACCCCTTTTATATCGGAGTGCCCCCCCCCCCCTCCCCCCCCCCCCCCCCCCCGCAGGGGTATAGCCCCCATAAGATAAGATCAACTTTATTTATACACGTTATCCTATTCAACTTACAGCTGGTTTCCAGTAAGGACGTGTCACTAATGATATTAACAAATATATAAAAATACAATTAATTAAAAATTAAAAATTCACACTTCAATTAAAAAAGACCTAACTATAACTACTAAGTGTAAATGCTATAATGGCTAATAATATAGAGGTAATCAATCTAATCTAAAATTGTAAAATTGATTGGCGCATGGGATAAAGTAAAGTATTGAAAATTAAGTTATTAAATTATTAAACGAAGCCAGCGACTCGCAACTACGAGCTTCATTCGGTAAAGAGTTTCCACAAAGTGGTGATGCATGTCAGACTGAGGTGGTGTCTTGTAAAGTGTTGATGGTAATTCTGGTTGAATTTGAATAAGGAGAAAATGAAACATGAGATCTGAAACTTGTAGATATTTGAAACAGTTAACATTTTAAGCTTATTGAATAATGGTTGTGTGTGGGCATGTGAGGATGAATGGGTAATATTTCTGACTACTTTTATCTGTAAGAGAAAATAGGGTGAATGTGTGTAGGATAAGTTGATGCCCATATAAGGTTTCCATATTTTAGATAAGGTAATACAAGAGAATTATACAGAATGCGGAGAGTATCACAAGAGAAGAATTGATGGGATTTATTAATAACACCAATCTTAGAAGTTATAGTCTGAATGTGAGATGTCCAGGAAAGGCAACCCCAGACTCCATGCAAGACAAAATCATGTTTCGTTATAAATTTCAGTCTCCTTCAAGATGTAGAAAATGAACACGAGCACTAATATTTGAAAAGTCACCACTCTACTCAAAATAAAACTTGCATGCAGCTGTATTTCACATTTAGAACGACACACCTTAAATATTCACAAGGGATATTTAATTTTAAATAAGCTATTACTATTAGCTGAAGGAAAAGTTACATGTACATGTATCTCAGGGGCATTAAGGCATGGGTCTCAAACTATTTCAATATGGCCGCCGCAAATCAAGAGGGGGTGGTCTATCTCTTCGTGCTTGTTAGATATAGTCTTTGCACTTTTACAGATTCCATAAAGTCACAACCTTGATACCTTGTTGTGGAAGTTTCCATGGAAACGTGTTATGTGACCTTTGAACTCTAATTTTAAGGAAAATTGGGAAAAGCCTCCTGGAGGTCGGTAAAAGTTGTTAATATAGTGGATATTTTCATGCAAGTGAATCAAGGTTAGTGCACACGTTCCTGCTCCAATTTGAAAAGTTGGTTATTTTAAGGGGAAGGCAATTTAAGGCAATTGTGAAATTTGATATCCTCAAATTTCCACCGAATTAACAGACATTCCAATAATAACCAACTTTTCAAATTGGAGCACCGAAGTGTGCCCTAACATTGATTCATTGGCATGAAAATATATATTATATAAACAACCTTTACCGACCTCCAGGAGGCTTTTCCCAATTTTCCTTAAAATTAAAGTTCAAAGGTCACATTACACGTTTCCATGGAAACTGTCACAAAAATGTGTTAAGGTTGTGGCTTTATCAAATATGTCAAAGTGTCAAGAATATATCTCACAAGCATAAAGAGATAGACCACCCCCTCTTGATTTGTGGCGGCCATATTGGAGACCCATGCCTTAACACCCCTGAGATGCTACATACAATAGTACCTGTGCTTGGATAGTGAAGTTAGAAATAATATTATTAGTCCATGAATACTACTGAAAAGCTACAAATGTTGAAAAGTATGGGTTGGTAACCCTGCTAAAACGAATAGTTTTCTAAAATACAAAAAAAAACATCTCAATTAATATTGTAATATTTTTGAGCAAGTTTTAATAAGTTCATGTACAGTGTTATGTGAAGTTGATTTATCATAATTACTGGGAGCAGTTGTAATAGGCCTTTTACAGGAAATAGTCATGTGCTGGTATAATATTTTGTTAACAAATGAATTGAGCATATGATCTCCATGGGAAAGATGTTACCATGGATGCTGGATGGCAAGCTATCTTTAAAAATGCTGTTTTAGAAAGATCGAAGTAGCATTTACAAACAGGTTTTGCTAATAGCACTACCGATCTCGTATAAGTGCCTTTAAATATATGAATTAAGATTTTGTTTGCATCTCGTACAACCATGTGATTGCATTCCTGCAAAAGGTCATCAATTATTTATAAATTGAAGGGCTTTGTGCAAAAAGGGCATAAGTGATTATTGATCACATTCTAAATTCACCCTTAGAAAACAAAGAAATTGATGGAGAACTTAGAATGTGATAAAGAGTCACTTACACCATTTTTGCATACAGCCCTTCAATTATCACAAGCATCAGTAGTGAATCAATAATTATCCAGCTCCCCTAGCACAAACCATGTATGATACAAAAATTGCTAGAACTACATGTATTCATCTATTCCTAGGTGCCCCGAGTTAAGACCACTCAGGGCCTCTGGTTAACATTATATTCAGTTGATTGGCTAAACGCGGAATTATAAAATGGAACCGTTATATATAGGATCTGTGTATCATCAATGCTAAACGAGCTTAGCTGGCAATCGCTTCAGTCACGCAGAAATATTGCAGACCTTACTATGTTCTACAAGATTAATTACGGTCTAGTGAACATCACCTTTCCCTACGATATTCAACTTAGCACTTATACTCGCACAAGAGCTATGCACGAATATAAGTTCGTGCACCCACTCGCTACTATAAACGCATTCAAGTACTCGATTTTTGTCAGATCGATTCCACCATGGAATTCCTTACCACACAATATTGTTAATGCTACATCTTTGAATAGCTTCCAAACTGGCGTATCCATGTATGTGTAATTTCAAGCAATTAATATTGGCTGCGGTCGCGCTCGCGCTGTGGTGGCGGCGTAGCTGTTGTCATCGGATCGCGGAGCCCCTTATCGATTGATAGCTGCACCGTCACTGGAGACGCCTGTGTGGCGGCATGCAATCATTATCGCTTTATATGTAAGCTCATGCTGTTGTTTACCAGCTTATGAATTATTATTATTATGGCTATTTTTATTATTTTGCCGCCATTTGCACTCTGATTATTAGTCATTGAACATTGAACATTGCACTTCACCATGCACTATAATACTTTAACTTATTATCCACTTATTGCACCGTAGCCTCAGTACTTGCACGACCGCTGACAATGTCATTGCCAGATTAGTTCCACCGCTACCAGGCAATTATCATATTTAAAGATTAAAGATGAGATAAAATATATGGCAAGTGTTGTGAATAAAAGTAGCGAGAAAAGTATAACGTGGATTGTAACTATAGTGATTACAAGAAAGAAAAGCATTATTAATAGTAAATAGATAGCATTATATTTCATCGCGTCTGTTCAATCCATGAGGTTCTGTACTGTTTAAAACACGAACAGCAGTGATAAAACACGTGCTGTGAGTGTTTTAAACGGCTTCCATTGAACCTTTGTATTCACAACGCCATGCAAAATATTCGAGTAATCACCACCTGCAATTACGAACATCTCAAGGGAATGACATGAAGAAATTACCATACTATGTTGTTTGAAGCGGCGATTTGCAATGCAAGAATAACCTGCACTTGAAGGATTTGGTGTCTTGGTTTACCTCGATAAAGTTCAAGACTTGGAAAGCGATGTGACTGACATGACGGCAGACTCTAAATTTTTGACTCCGGCACAAAATATGTAAGTTTCATGCACGTTTTTATTCAGTTTTACGGCTTTGAGTTTGGTTATAATTGGAACTAAACAGTGGCTCGGTAAACAAGTAATGGTAGTTGCATAACTTCATTTTAAAAATATTATCTGTGTATCTCGGTAGTCTGCTGATATTAGTAAATTTAGTGCAAAATTTATTATCTAGGTACCTTATTTCCGTGTACTTTTTGCTATCTTTGGGTCTAAATCAGTGAATTCTTAATTAGGATGAAACTTTATATAAAATTTCATGTTCATTAGTATTCTTTATATAAAACGTTCATCCTAATTAGCAATTCAATGAGAAAGCTGAAACATCAATAGAAATTCCATTGTCTCAATCATTAACCCCGTTTCCCCCTGGGACAGAATTCAAATCCCTCCGCGGGCCTTTTAGAATGATGAGATTTTATCAGATAAAAAGGAGCATGCACGTGACTGATTTGCTTCATCTGATTGGACAAAATGCTCATTAATTATTCATGTCTTTTGAAAAAGTGTTTAATAGCTTTTATAGCCGAGATAATATGTGCTTCCCTAGCTTTACGGATCACAGTGGCTCTGTTGTTGTGAATAATTTCTAGAGGTAAGATTTGTAAGTTATCAAATGAGTGTTTGGGTTCTGAAAGAGGAGTTGGTTGTGTGAGATTTCTTTCGTTTATAGAGTTTACAACCGATCGATCTGCGATGTTCTCGAAATCTGTTACTAAGGGTGCGTTTTTAGGGGAGATATTCCGAGTATTCAGAAAAGGAATACACCGAAAAAACAATCTTGTTCACATTATCAAACACACAAAATAATTTCTAAGGAACGTGTACTAAAAGTACCAACTACTTTCCACATTTCGGAAGATGGATATGAGGAGAATTTCGAGATATTCTAATCTCAGAATAGCTCCTAGCTAGGGCGTGTTTTATGTATGGCACTTATATTCCATACGTTTAGTTTCTCCTATGTTGGCAAGGTTTATTTTCATTCAAGCGTTTTTATGCACTGGACTGATCGATATTAAATGTAGATAAGACGTTGCGAAGTGCATCAAAGGTGAGTGTTGATAGTTCTTTCTTCGCCATAAGAAAGTGAGAAATTATAGGAAGTGTGGCCATGTTTTCAGGCATGTTTTGCATTTTGTGCGGCAAAACGTTATTATCGTTTTAGGGTTTTAAAGTAATTGTGATGTTTTTGACGGCGAAACATTCACATACGTACCTTAACTTATAAATGTACAGGGGTGCTTTTCTTCCAGTTTGACCGCGAGAAACTGATAGGGCGCATGCGCACTGGGCTCATCAAGAGCGCACAGCTACAATCCCAACGGAGTAGTGTGTTGTCACAATTCCCCCCCCCCCTCCCCCAGACAATGTTGGGATATTGGGTCATTGAACAGGCGACTTTACTTTTATAGATCAACATTGAATTGGGGGGAGGGGGATAAAAACTCTGAAAAGTCAAAAATTCTCTGATAAATACTAAGTGTCCCAACACTTTTGACCACGATTGTAGCAATAGGTGGATTCACACTAGACCACTAAGTCTGTCTTACCATGACTCAAGTCGTCTTAGTCAAAAATTCAGGTGTGAACCGCTAACTCAGAAATGCCGATTTTTAGCATAGACTGAATTAGACGCCGGCAGACTCAAAGGCACCAAGTCAGTCACGTCAGTATTTTTCAAACATGATTAAGGCTTGCTAGTAACTTGATTGACATAAACTGGATATTTAATTTGCTTAAACAACTTAGACATAAACGTCAATTCCATGTCTGGATTATTTTTATTAAAGTCAAACAAATAGACCAGTTCGCGGTAAATTCCGACATTTTGAAAGGGGTGCAAACATGGCGCGAAATACAGTGTTTCTATGGGATCGGGAATCGATGGAAGCGCGCAATCGTGTTTTCAGTTTCCCATACATTTTCTGTAAAAACGAGTCAAATTCCGCGTGAAAATTTGTGCTGGGGCACAGCTACATCCCTCAAATTTCGATATGTTCATCTTTTACCATGGTATCTTAAGTTTGTATCTGAAGAATATTTCAGAAATTCGATTTTACGGATTTTATTTGGCATCGGATTCCCATTGATTCCCATACAAACACTGTATTTCGCACCATGTTTGCACCCCTTTCAAAATGTCGGAATTTACCGCGAACTGGTCTATTGCCGCATCACCGTAAACGTACGATTACAGTTTGATCGGAAAGAATTCTCGCATAAATATTAATACGTGTTTGCCTAAGTTGACTTAGGCTGACTTAGCTTGGCTTGGCCTTAAGTCGTCTTAGACAGACTTTAGTGCTCTAGTGTGAACCGGTACCTAATATACGGACCTGCAGTCACGGCAGTATACACTCCACCCTGTAGATAGTCACCCCTCATGGCATCTAAAAACAGATTTTGTAACTTGTTCTGAGAAATACATAATCTGCCCTGTTATTTACATGTACCTTATTATACGACTTGGCGTTTTCGAGTGCAAATATAGCAAAAGCATGACTTTTGGAGGGTATATTGTTTATTTGTGGCCCGCGTAGTGTCATTTGTGCTCGAGCGTAGCGAGGGTGCAAATGACACTACAAGGGACACAAATAAACAATATGTCCCGACAAAAATGTCATGTTGTTATCATTATCATCAATATACAAGGCCAAATAACTGATAAAATACTTTACTGAATTATCATTCGGCATAATCAGCTTACTAAAAGCTGGGGGTGTACAAAAGTATTGTAATATTTAATATTGTTCTTAAAAACATAAAGATCTTTTGAAATGGTTTCCTCGCGAAATCTGATTGGCCAACATCAATCGCACGATCCATTCTCAGCCAATCAGAAGCAGGGCGGTAAATGAGTTTGCAGCCCGCTCGGTTCGTCATCGGCCTACTAGTTTGAGAGCTTTCGCGAGACTTGTTTTCTATTTGGCCGCGTATTTTGATGATAATACGGGCTATATGACACCTTATCATATGTCCCGTAGTGTCCCGCGCGCGCGCTTTCCTTTCAAAACCATTCACAAAAGTCACGTGATGAGGGCCGGACGTGTATGGCGTGAGCGGGCCGGAAAAAGCCGTCCGGCCCTGCACAATATTTTCTTGCTGTTTGATCTACAAAAAAATATGGTCATATGATAAAAACCTATTGACTGAGTTAGGTCGGGCCGGACGGGAAAATATTTGGATCTCGGTCATTTTGTACGTGCGCTCGGTCCGTACGTCATGACCTCGAGCCAAATATTTTCCCGTCCGGCCCGACCTAACTCAGTCAATAAGTACCTAGTATTACACGGGTCACATACCGGTTTGCACAGGTTTATTCAACACTTAAAAGGTTTTGTAAGCGCGCGAGCCAATCGAAATGGGGCTGTTTGAGTAACAGCCAATCAGCTTTTAGGGCGGGAAAACCTTTTTCAGTGCGCGCCTGAGGCTTCTTCTCTCGAGATTTCTTGTAAAACAGAGCAGCAAGGTAAATGAAAACAAACCGTTTTTGTTCGTGTTAGTTGTCGTATAATAAGCAACCAGTATCACACGAAAAGTTGTGTAATATGGCTAGGAATTTTTGCTTATCAATCTGTTTTTAAAAATACCCAGCCGTTTACACAACTTTCCGTGTAATAAACTCTTTGTATTCGTACTTATTTTTGCGCGTCTTAATTTTCGCGAATTGAAAAAATTATCCCCGCGAAATTTACACACGCGAAATTTAATACCCTGATTTTCAAGAAATTTACATAACCAATCAATTGAATCAATAAATGTTATTTGGCACAAAATCGGTTTAACAAGTTAAATATATTATGTACCAAGAAAATAGAAAAAATTAAACATCGGACGTAAAGGAATGCCTGATAAATTGTCTAAAAGTTCATGTTTAGAATACCTACCAGTACAAAGTGTGTTACAAATTCACATTACCTTTGTAAAGTTTTAGGACAATAAAATTTTTGTTACCACATTTTCGCGATATTTAATGTTCTTTTTTCATTTTTCTTCATGAAATCGCGAAATTAAGTACGCGGCGAAATTAACTTGTTTCATGGTTTGTTATTTTTAACTAAAATGTTAATTGCCGCTATTAAAATGCTTGGTACTATTTATTTTATATTTTATTCAATATTTTTATTTGATCAACTTCCAAATATACATTATTGTTATTATAAAAGTAAGAGTTTCATACCTCGTACCTTCGGTTCTAAGCCCTAAACATCCCGAGGGCCGTAGGCCCCGAGGGATGTTTAGAGATTAGAACCGAAGGTTCTCGGTATGAAAGTGATTTATATCACATTTGGCGAGGTTTTCTCAAATAGAAGGAGGTTTAAAACTGAGTTATAAACCTCCCTGCAACAGTTATAAACCTCAGATTTGTTATTTAATTAGTCTATTGTTCAACGGGTTTATACCAGAGTTTCACCCCTATGAAGAACACATAAAACCGTGTCAAGTGTGATATAATAATAGATAATGCAATTTGTGGCCATTTTCAAACAGAATTCATGTTTCCATAATATATAAACTGCTAATAAACTAGAGAAATATATTTATAAAAACTGGGTAATTTAATTTACGTCAATAATAGTATATATCCTAAGAATCGTACTATATACTAGTGGTGTATAAAATTACAATAATATAATAAAACATTTTTTTAAGTATTTAAAAAGTTCAGGAAGTACTATCGCTAAATTTATTATAGTAAAATGTGTTTAAGTTACTACGAAAACAGAAAAGTGTTTCCGACTCTAATACTTGACGGTAAATTATTACACTTTTAGGGTAAGATGGTCAATACTCGTAAGACTAGGCCTACTACAAGCTAAGTGCAAAAGGAAACATCAGTTTAAATTATATTAACATCACATATATACTTTTAATACATATAACAAGAAAAAATAATGTCACTATTTATCTACGATAAGATAATGGCAGTTAAATGTAATTTATTAAAGTGTTTACGAAACCAAATTTTGCATCTTTATTTTATTGCTGAATAATAAAGTTCATTCTTTTCTGGTTATCAAGAGTATATTTATTTTTCAGTTCTGCCTTCGGAAACGTCTCTTTTTCGCCATTCAAATTGACTACTTTATACTTAAAACGGTCCGGGGCCTGGAACTGAACCATTACAATGACGTCACTGTGAGACTCGCAGGATTGTCGTTCACGGTTGCTTGCTTGAACAATTCGTCAAATATAATAAAGCACAATACAATTCAATACAAAAAATAAAATACAGTAGAACGCAACACAAATTATACTTAACAAATAAAAGATGGTTCTCCTTGTTCTATAAAAAAATATTGCACGCTCGAGGTCTTGAAAAACTGCGGATGCACGAGCAGAACGCAGGTACATTTAGCAGCATTGGCAAGGCCTCAAAACTACATTATTTTGTTACAGAACAAGGAGAACCATCTTTTATTTGTTTTATATTATAAACTTCAATCTAGACGAAGGAAAGTAAGCTATCTAATTTTAAGAACCCACATAAAAATCTAACTAAGCAAATAAACTGACTACAGCGAAAACTCCATTTTACTATACTTGACTTGTTTACAACATTTCTCGTCGCTGATTGGTTCAATTCTGACAGCTTGACATTGACGATCTGAAAGCTTGTTTCTTATTGGATGAAATAACCTGCTATAAAAATAACATGTCGATTGATAAAAGTGAAAGACAGAAATTGCAAGACTGCCGGCTGCAAACGGGCTATAAAATATTGTCAACTGATCAAAACTGTTTAAGGAAACACAAGTGCTTTATTTTTACAATGTATGGTCAGCACAGGAGAAGTTAATCTGTACATTGTGATAGTCCAGATATTTCCAGATATCAGCTGTATCAATATTTATCCCACAATATTTACCGTATTTGGTGGCTGTTACTGCTATTCTACGCTCTACAAAATGCATTTGATAGCGATTTCCTTTAATTTGTGTTGTTGCTGTTTTGTCCCCCTCCCACGACCGTGATCCTTAGCGGTTAAACAATAGATTGTTTTGATTTGACGTCATAACGATATAGGTCAATTTCTGAGACTGAGTTACGCGATTTGAGGTTCCCGACTATATTTTCTACAACAACTGCATCGTTGTCAGACACTGGTTATTTAATCTGTGGTCTGAAAAAGGATATTTTCATTATCCCAAGGGACAGTGTTTAACTGCTGCTCTGATGGCAGTGAGTTGCGTAGCCTTTGAGGCTCAGTTCGACTATACGGCTTTCGAAATTCTGGGTTCTTTGCAAGTCAGTTTATCGTCCGTTTTCCATTCACGAACAATTAGGATCCTCTTAAACGAATTTCTAACAGGAAACCAGAGAAACCCTATATTGTATTCTTTGCCATTCACTGTTCTGGCTTCAGCATAAAAGTACAGGAGTATTAAAGTTATCGTCGAGTTCTTGGCGAGTCATTTCTTGTAGTTGTGTTGTATCAAACTGTGAATGAGTAACACAGTCTGTATATCAGAACTTCAATATTAATGTCCAGTCAATGTCCATTGTATTTTGGCGTAGGATAAAGTTAAATACGGGAAGAAAACCAAGGCCACCAGCAACACAATATCTTCCACCTCCTCACTTATTTTTAGCTTTCTCTGAAACTTTCTCGCTGGAGTCCGACATGTTTGTAACAACGAGTCCTCACAGTGACGTCACGCAGCTCATTTGGCCGCGTGGCAAACCGGACAGTTTTAAGCATAAAGTAGTCAATTTGAATGGCGAAAAAGAGACCTTTCCGAAGGCGGAACTGAAAAATAAATATACTCTTGACAATCAGAAAAGAATGAACTTTATTAAAAGAATGAACTTTATTATTCTGCAATAAAATAAAGATGCAAAATTTGGTTTCATAAACACTTTAAGGTGTTCATTATAAGATAAATATCTCCCAGTAATGAACCTTGTGGCCCTACTTTGAATCCGTTGTAAAGCTGAAACACGACACTAGCATTTGGGTCCGGCATTCCTAAATTTCAGGAACGCGTGCCGAAAATTATCAGCACGGCATCCCGGGATCCTAGAGCAGAATTCGTATGAGTGGGACAAACTATGGCATATCCGTAACCGTGCTGTACCGTTTTTCTGTCATTTGATTGGATCAGCAGGACAAAAACAATAGGGAAACCTTTTCAACGTCACGGCACTCGGACGTACGATAACCGTGCTGTAGTCACTCAGCGCTGTAGTTTGTCCCACTCATACTGAAATCTGCTCTAATTTTTGTCGTGAAAATGGAAATATATGAAACTTATTCCGTATAAGTGTAAGGAACCACCTCATTGTGTTGACAAGAGAACGGGGGTTTTCGCCGCCTAATATAACTATTTCCTCTTCGTGTTTCGTTAGGGGCCGACCATTTGACTTTTGAGGGGGGTGGGTGTTCTTGTCTGTGCTCGATTTTTTTTTCTTTAGCAGTGTTGTTGCACGATTTTTTTTGCGAAAAAAGCGGAGCCAGAACAAAGCTTTTCCGCTTGCAGGATATTTTTTTTCAAAAACACCCACCCCCACCCCCCCCCCCCCCCCTCAAAAGTCAAATGGTCGGCCCCTTAGGCTCTTGGCTTTGTTTAGACGTTTAATTTTCTCATTCCTTCTTGGCGAAGTTTTCTCGCTTTTCCTTCCAATACTTTTCGTGATATCCTTTAGGATATATTTCGGGTAGCTATTATCCTTTAAGTGACGCTCCGAAAGCTGCTTGCATTACTTTAAGGGACTCTGGCTCATATTCTTGTCCATTTTCTTTTCTTATTTCCTCGTAAAACTGGGACAGTAACTTGTCGAGTCGGCAACAGTCGTACTCCAGCTTTTCTTCAAACTGTCTCAGCTGCGGCCCATTTTCTGTATTCTTGGCGTGCAACCACGTGACTCAAATTTTTTTTGATTACCAAATGAAATAATATGTTTTCGAGCTTGAAGAGAAATTAAAACTACGTCTCTGGGCTGAATTTTGAAGCAGAAGAGCATTTCGTTTCAGAGTTATGGGCGAACAAATATTAGAGGTTGTTAGACAAGGGTTATCATCCAACATGGCCGCCAAAACTTCAACATCTTAAACAAAGCGAACAATCCATCCATTTCAGTCGGTTTTACTATGAATGCCATTAAACATAACTTTTAAACATTTGTAAGGCCAAAAACCATTAATTTGACGCAAAGTTTGTTGACTTTCGTGATTACTATAAATACGTGATGGACTGTTGAGACATAATTCAAACCTCCGGTTCTCGTGAGTAAAACATCAGATTGAACTGAAGTTTCGTCTGAGAACTTACATGTACATCACAGACATCTACAAAATGTTAAAGAAACAATTTTATAGCATATATAGTTTAGAATTTCAATTTTTGAAGACACCGTGATGACGTCACGTGCACGCCAAGAATACACCAAGCCAAAAGTTGGTGCTCTTTTTAGTATATACATTTTCACGGCCTTATTGTTGCTACCGTATTGCAGATTCAAGGCGAAATCTCCCCTTTCAGAAAATTGGTTCCCTGTTCCAGACCAAAACGGTGCAATTATAGCGATTTATTACGTAATCGATCTTGCGCGAGCGGATCATAAAAATACACTAAAAACACAAATTAAGATATTAAACGCTGCATTTCACGGGATTTCATGAGTCACTCGCTATGAGAGATTTAATTGTATAAATGAACATTTTATTTTATATTTCATATTCAATACAGTAAACCTTCCAGATAAACGGATTCCAAACGAGTCACTGTTTATTTGAGTGAAAAGAGTATGCAGAATAGTTTAATTACAAGTATACCTAACAGGTAGTGAATGCTGCTCCGCTCAGTTAAGGAAGTGTATTAGAAGAGAACCTACAGTAGCACTTTGGCAGGAAAAATATATTCAGTACTGGGTATAAAAATGCCAAGGTGTTAGATGAATATATTTTGTAGTTTTGGGCCTATCGTGCGACTGAATCCTGTTTAAGCTGTGGTGTGTTTCTCAAAAGTTGTCCGATTGATTTTCATTTTATCCCGACATATCAACGATCTCCCGGTAAATCCGCTGAACCTACCAATTCCAGACATTTTCTTAAGATTCCTTGCACAACAAACTGCTGTTCTCCGGTGAAGTTTAAACACCGGAAATCAACTGTAATCGAGAACGTATTGTAAACGCTAATTTTGTTTTGAACCGGCTGCTTGACTTTATCGAAGGTCAATAGAAGAAAATTATGATTTGCTCGGCTCACCATCTTCATAACAGGAGAGATCTTGCCCTTTGGAAACTGATATATCACACAGAGTTCTCCTACACGTCAACAAATTCATGATTACACAAGGATCGCATATACAGAAATGCATTAAAGAACGGTTGAACGTAGTTAGCTCCAACAATGCAGATTCCACCTCGTGTAATGTCACGTGACGGTCAGATCCGTGCAAAGCATTGATGTAAAAAAAGACAATAGTAGTGATGCATTGTGGTAAAAAAAGAAATCGAGATTTGGACCCACTTACGAATTAGAACTGCTACCTTGCTCGCTCGCTTCAGGCTCGCTCGCTGCGGCAGCAATAACTTAACATCTCACCGATACCCCACCGACATATGACCGACACCTTACCGATATATCACCGATCCACTATCGGCCGACACATTCACAGCAGGAGGGGGGCAAATCGACCGACGTGTCGGCCAACTGTCGACCGACACACGACCGACTGTCGACCGACGTGTCGTCCACCCCTCGACCGACCCGCGACTGACAGTCGCCCGTCGACCGATACGTCGGCCAACATTGCGTACAGTACACATGATCCTATAACCCTATATCCTCATCATTTACCAGATAACTTCTTTCCGAAATATATACAGTAAGTTTTGTGGTTAAGGTTTTGGTTTCGATTATATTTATGAGTACATGTGACTTTTTGCGATCGATCGTCCCATCAGTTACCCTGGGTGCCAGAGGTTCTACTGCCCTCTCTAAGCCAAAGTTTAGGGATCGGCTAAACTTTTCTTCTTCTTAATTTTTGTGTTGCTCGATATTTTTTTCCGGTAGAAGAGCTGCTCAATACTTTTTGGGGGATTTGCGCAACCCCCCCCCCCCAATCAATAATCTAAAGGTCCGTTTTTTATTTTGTAACGTTGTAATTACGTGTTATTTTTGCGCAAAGGATTGTGGGTGAGTCAAGCCGCCATCTTTCCCTGTCGGCTATAAAATTTTATACAAAATAGAATTTTAATAGCATGAAAACTGAAACACTTATCGTCTACTATAAATGAGCTAAGAGAAAGTGTTGGAGGTGATAATAAACTGTCCAACTCGGCCAGTTTATAATATATTGAACAGAAGGCAGGCTAATTTCACGATTACTGAATACAGCCAGACAGCTGCTTTAATTTTTGACCCCCGACCGAGCACTCGCTCCTCCTTCCCTACGGGAACGCATAGCAAACTCAAAGCTGCCTCTGGCTTTTTTTAACATTTGTAATTCATATTAGGTTTATGTGCACTGTTCAGGGCCGGATTTAAGATTTTTTGAGGGGGGTGGCTGCAAACATAGCGCCATTTTGAACACATTATTTTTTTTCGGGATGTAATAAATAATACAACTATTGCATAAATACAGTTCCATAAAAATAAAACCGAAACAAAATGGTAAATAAGTATGAATAACGTAAGTAAGTAAAGTAAATACCGTACGAGCTTGAAGAGCTGCTCTCGAAAGGCCAGGAAATCTGACATTCTAGAGTCTTAAAGGGGGGTGGGTAGCCACCCAATCCACCCCCCTAAATGTTCAAACCTCGAGTATATGATATAATCGATAGTTAATTAATGTTAGGTCACGTGTTCTAGTTTATTTATAGACAGCAGGAGAAGAGTGTAATTTTGATCGGGAGCAACGTTAACTTGTTTATTCTTCATCCCAGTTAATAACGGTAGTCTTGGACGATTCCTGATGTAACCTGGTGCTTTGCTTGGGTTCGACCATTCAGACATTTCCCGCCTCAAATTTGTGCACCAAAGATTAATGAACTTTATATGCATTATGGCTTGATCAGTTGATGTACGTTGCCGTTGCCGTTGGGTTGGATCTCGGATTTATCAGCTGATCTCGAAAGTAACCTCATTCAGCATGGGAGACATTGCCAGTGGAGTTGGAAATCGTTGGACTTGCCCTAATGATCGGCAGTTGGTTCTCAGAGCAAAGTAAGTTTTAACTTATATAGCCATTCACGATCAGCATTTTGATTTTTGTTGTTTCTTTCCAATTTGTGGTCAGATTCGAAAGTCTTGTGGCATACAACAGTGTGAATTGGTTCTCCGTAATCAACTTCCTTAAATTATTTACCCTCGTAAATTCACTGCAGCTGCAAATGAATGTGTCCTCGTTGGTGTGAAATTGTGGTATCCTTCCTTGCTCAACACTAGGCAACATGAGGCTCCCATTTCAAGGCCGCTGTTTTCGTAGGGGGATGTGTTTCAAGCCTCGAAAGCTGGCCAAGAAATTCATCAAGAAAACCCACTCCAAACTGCCTTCATACCTCCAGAAACTCTTGTAATTAATTGTGTTAATGTGGTCTTTATTCTCGAACGTGAGACAAAGTTTTTACCATGGCCATGGGATTAGCTCGAAAGTGCGGCCAGTCTTTCTTTAGCCAGTTTAGGGAGTGAACACGTCCAATTATTACCAGTACACCAAAGATTGAGGTCATTATTTATTCGGTCGTAGAGCTGTTCTTGGTTTTATTCTTTATAGGTTAAATGCAGGATGGTCGTTTCACAGTAGTGGGCCTGCTAAAAAAACAGCCAAAACTACCATATCTGAAGCAGAGCAAGAAATGATCAAAAGTGTCATTCAACGAGCTGATCGAATTCAGCTGGAAGAGGAAAGTCGAGTCGGGTAAGGACTAATAATGTATTTTATATTTAGTCATGCTATAACAAGCCTATTATATCATATATGTATATGAACGTCCGTGTTAATTCAAGTTTAGAAATCCTAATTCTCTGGAGATTTAAATATTTTTGTATGCACGTATCCTTAGGTTGTCATCGAATATTCAGTGCAAGAATGTTCAAAAGATCGCGCGGTAATAAAACATTCTATATAAAAGTAATAGTTTATATCGAACATGTCCATTATTAAGAATCGCTCATCAATATCAGAGAACGGATTTAGCTACAGAAATACGGTTGCTTTATTTTCACTATATTTTTTGGTGTAACAAATGAATAATAAAACAACAATCGGGTTACTTGTCTTATCCTAATATCGAATGAGTGATCGAGATAGGCTTCAAAAAGTTATTGCCTTTGGCCGTGCGTGAAAGTGTCACTAAATATCTTTGGTATTGAACTTAATTAAAATAATTTAACGTGCATGATCGCAAAAAAAAAATATTAGTGAAATCTTGATAGGGGAAAACCTTTTTAGGTCTGTGAAATAATTTTGTGCAGTATTGATGCTTACAATAATTACTACACACAGTTGCAAGTAAAAATTATGTTTACAATTTGGTTGCTGAATGATATGAAAGAAGTCATATTAGTTTAGCACAAAAACCAATAATATCGTAGATCTTGTATTGTGTTAGTAATACCCCAAGCAGTGGGTGAACTTTCTAGGAAAATTGTTTTTGGACTTATGTTTTTGTAATGTGGTATTCGTTCTAACTCGTCATGGTGTGTTTAATTAGTTTTTTTAATTAAACTGTTGTGAAATTGGGGTAATGATAGAGGTTGCATTATATGTTTTATTATTGTTGATCAATTGCATGTATCTATAGCTATAGTGTGCACTGTTAATCAATACTGTGGTGATTTAAAAGTTTGTTACACAAAGGTTGTGGGGGTGGGGGTAGGTGTATAATGTGAGCATATGTTTGGCAACCTGATTAAAGAAAATATTTCAGCCTATTTCAGTCAATGAAATACAGGGTGGTATTTCATAGTTTTTCTTTGGAATACAGTGGTACATGTATTTCATGACTAGATGAAGCCATTGCCAAATGTAGGAAATTTAACACTACATTTGTATTTATTTTCCAGTCAATCATAATCTAGAAATTTGAATACATAATTAGTCTCAAGATATGCCTAACCAGTCTCACAATGATTCACTCATTTCACACGGTGGCCATCTTGGATTAAAAGCATCAGGCAATCCTATGTTTTTTCTAGACTAAACTCATTCTGATATCCCTCAGTGTGAGGCTAACTTAGCAAAAATAAAGGTTTGCCTCACTTTGAAACCAAGATGGCCACCAGGTGAAAAGAGTGAATTGGCTTCAAAGAGAATTTCAAATAAAGTTTTTCATAATTGCTTTAACAACTTTTCCCTCTTTCCAAAGAGAAAACAGTTTTGCCCATTTCTTATTTATAGGATAATGTGGTTATGTTCATTGTTTTCTTATAGATTATGGGTGACAATTTTCCTCAAAATTTATATTATTTTGGTTATGTACAAATAAATTTATTGTGAAATATTTGCCCACAATGAAATAACCAGTAATTATTGGACATATAATATAAGTATAAATATCTTGTGGCGTTTGACCAGACAATGAGCTTCCAGTAGGAGGATGCAAGGATTCCTAGTGGTTGTGAAGAAATTTATAAATAGAGAAAGACAACACACGGATTCCTAGTGGTTGTGAAGAAATTTATAAATAGAGAAAGACAAAAGACAACTCCTCACAGGTCCTTGTAAAAATTGTATTTAAAACGTTTCGGTACTTGATCGGCCTTCGTCAGTTAAAAAGTCCACTATATAATGATTTGTTCATGGTGAGCTGACATCAGTTATTTAATGATAACCGAGTTTGAACTCATTTAATAAACATCTCCAGAGTTTCAAAACTGGAGATTTGAGCATCCAACGGCTATACACAATGTAGATGCAAATCGAGCTGCTGTGTTTACAAAATGGACCTGACAATAGTGTGTACGCTCATATTAGATTATTTGCAGCAAACTGCTATTTGCTGTCAGTTATTTGCAGGTGAATCAACCATACATGTACATGTATGTGTAGGCAATATCTAGTTAAGTGTGGTTGCATGATTATTTTGATGAACCATTGCCGTTTTGCTTACATGCACATGCATGTACATTCCTCCTTTTCTCCTCCCCTTTCCTTTTTTTTTGGTTTTCAATCTGAGAAATCAAGTACCACCATATTAAAGATTTGTTGGGTTGAACCAAATCCGGGTAGTTGGATTTCTTTAAAACATTCTGTTCAACAGTTTGTAAATCAGATAAAATCTATCACATATTTGTTTAGGGTTGTTATTACATTGTATAAAACTGCAACCAGTTTTTCCATTACTTTCATTTAATTTCCAGGTTCATGACTTGTTTTCATTTGAAATTCTTTCATTATATGCTTATTAGCCGGCTTGTTGAAAAGCTTGAAAACCTGTGTAACAATGCAATGGGAAATGGAAAGGAGACATGCCTTCTGTGTGCCAGCAAGTTTGGGTTACTTAAGACTGTGGCCAGGGAGTGTGATATCTGTGAAAAGGTACATGCAATATCCTCCATTTATTACACAAAATGCAGTGGTAATTACATTGTACTAGCTGATAACAAAATTGTAAAAATTATATCTCACAGTTCTGCCCGGTGGGGAGATTTAACAATAATTATTCACCGAAGTGGAGGTGAATAGTGGTGGATATTTACCAAGCTGCTTCGGCAAGGTAAATATATCCACCACTATTATATTCACCGACATTGAGGTGCATAATTGTGTTAGTATATACCACTCAGGTGAATTATAGCCAGCACCAAATAGTTATTTTATTTTCTGTCAAATAGACAAAAAACTTGCACAAGGTAATTGCTGCTTTGCCCAGAAGTGAATAGCAAAGGATATCTCATGTTTGACTTGCCAATCAGAATGCACAAAAAGCACTACTCACTGGTGCGGTATATACTAACAATTATTGTCATTAAAATATTTCAGCCAATCAGAGCTCACTTTTACTATGAAAATACAGGGCGGTATTTCATGTTTTTTTTGGTGAAATTCAGAGCGGTATTTCATGGCTAAGAGCACGGCCAATCAAATTGCAGGAAATTTCACACCCATTCTTTATTAGCCAATAATAATACAAGATTTTGAATACATATTATTAGTCTGCAGATGCAACCATCACTCAAAATTTTTGTTTTCCGGTGAGATTCACAGACTATCATCCAGTAAGTTACTTTGTTTTCTTGATAAATTCTCCTGTAAAATTGTAAAATTAATAGGATAATATGGTTATGTCATGGGTTTCTATGGAATACTGCAAAAAAAATCAGTCAAAATTTTGGTATACAACAAGCCTTTAGGAGTATTTCCTCGATTAAATGCCCTGGGCACTTATTTAACAATTTTCTCAGCTTCTCTAAATTTCTTCATCATGTAGCAGTGAGCTTCGACTGTGCTGTCATCGGTAAAAATAGTGTTTGAAAACTGTTCTCAAGCAGCATTTAAACATTAACGGAAACTGTTGAGACATTTATTAAATTGCTGTGTTTACTTTCAGACAACCGTAATTAAAATTTTCTTCTGATCATTGCCACGTACACCATTCCAGGTTTATCTGAATTCAAGAAACAGAATTCCCAAACCCATTTAAGAGGCAGGTTTTGGAATTCTCTGGTGGTAATTTATTTTTAGTTTTGCAGAGTTTGGAGGGTTCCCAGAGAGTTTGGAGGGTTCGCTCAGAGTTTGCATGGTTCATTCAGAGTTTGCAGGGATCGCTCAGAGTTTGATTGAGCGAATGCAGCAAATCCAGTGAACCCTCTGTGTTTGCTTCAAGTGAACCCTGCATTCCCCTTTGCTTTTGCTAAAGCGAACCCAAGTGAACATTTCACTCAGTGGTGGTTTAAGTTCTGGTTGGTACTGTAATCACCTTTATGGCAACTGCAAAAAAGATCAGTGTTTATAATCATAATGTATTAAAGTGGTTAAATAACTATATACAATGTGTTATATATATTATATATAATATACAGCCCCTAGCTACTCTGATAGAGTGTGGGGGAAAAGGAAAATTGTGTGAAAAAAATGGCAGAATAGTGTGGCCAAAAAAATAAAATTGTGTAATTTTCCTGAGTTAACTTAATATTCAGTTGTTATACAAGGTTTCTGAACAAGTAAATTACTTTTTGCTGTCCATTAGGCATTTGTAATATAACAAACTATAAAGCCTCTTGTTGGTAAAAGGGTAATTACCATGTTTGATCACATATATGAAGCTGTACAATCACATATAATTTTAGCCGCACCCCTAACTTCAGCCTGATAAACAAAAGCCTCTTTTGCCAAAAAAAACTTTCAGGAAAAACTTTGTGTATAAGCTGCAAAAACACAGCAAGAATAATATTTTGTTCAAGTTCTTAAATGCTTGTACATGTATTTGAAGCAAAACTTCTTCAGAAGAGATTGTCATAATATCACAACTTCGAATAATTTATGGTTACTGCCAGACTTTCCTTGTGTATAATATTTTAACCTGCAGTCTTTAAATCACTCTGGAATTAATATTCTTCTTTCATTCCTCATTAACTAACAACATTTTCAAGGAACCTCATTCCAACCTTTAATCACGAGAGAAAGGAGGGTTTTCTGGCAAAACTGTACAAGTACAAGTCACTTGCGGCTAAATACAGGAATGGCTACAACCTCTGACAATATAAACTAACTAAAAGCCTAACCCAAACCATCAAATAATCCTAACTATCAGTGAACATACCTGTACATATTTGTAAGTCCCAGGTAAATGACAACGTTTTTAGGACTACATGTAATTGTGGCTAATTGGGTTTACAGGTCAACAAGTTCTCCCTAAAATGGCAAAGAAAAATCTTGCGAGCTTTTCTGGAACCTCTTGCTTGTACATTTGTACTTGCAAAAGTTGCAGCCAGCACGCTGCAACTCATTTTCAACTTATTAGCATAATGTGACTTAAATGATGTCATTTCACGGATTTTTATGCATTTTAAAGTAATATTATGACCATAAATCACCCCAAAATGGTTTGGGGAGGTTTTCTCAAATAGAAGGAGGTTTAAAACTGAGTTATAAACCTCCCTGCAACAGTTATAAACCTCATGATTTGTTATTTAATTAGTCTATTGTTCAACGGGTTTATACCAAAGTTTCACCCCTATGAAGAACAAAGAAAACCGTGTCAAGTGTGATATAAACATTTTTCTACACCCAAATTTCTGGCTATTATAGACCTAGTTTAACTTCATGTAAATAGTTAGCAGACTTAATAACAATTTTATTCATGTATATAGTTTTATTGTTTTGTTACTATATATCGTACATTGTATATCGTATACTTCGTACTGTCAAGTGTCAACGTAGTTAAATAAAGTTTATTGTATTGTAAAGCTACAATATACATTAAAGTGTGTATGAAATGAAAATTACATGTAAGTTGATCTTATATGAATGTCCTTTCAAAATGAGTAACAATGGCATTTTCCGTTTGTGAATATCTCATCTACTTCCAGATATATTCAGGTTTTTGTAATATGTAAATGAGAGTACCTGGAGACAAATCACAAAATAAAGAATATCTCTGAAAATAGTCCAGCTATAAAAATAATAATTATTGATACTTTGCACATGTATGGTACTAAGGAAAATACACATCAGTGTGCAAATCATGTTGCCATGGAAACACTCTTGGCCTCAGGCTCATTTGACCTTGAACATAAAATAATATCTGATTGTAATTTACGACTCTGTTATACAGTAAATTGTATATTACGAAGGAGAAATGAAGAAATTTATTTTTATCATGAAAGTGGCCTGGGACCAAGAGTATTTCCATAGCAACATCATGATTTTCCTTAGTACTGGATACATGTGCAAAGTATCAATTATTATTTTTAGCCACTATTTTCAGATATATTCTTTATTTTGTGATCTGTCTCCAGGTAGTGTCAAGGTTGACGTCACAGATAATCTAATTTACATATTACGTAAACCTGAATACCTCTGGAACGAGATGAGTTATTCACAAACGGAAAATGCCATCCTTCCTCATTTTGAAAGGTCTTTCAAATAAGTTCAACTTAATTTCTGTTTAATATGCACTTTATTAAGCACTTTAAGGACAGAAGTACTGTCAATAATCGTACAAGTATTCTACTACAATATTCATTGAATTCATCAATGCAATATTAGTAATTAATTGTGTTGGCTTGTGTAAGTAACACTTTCTTTTCTTTCTTTTTTTTATGAAGAATGTTTGTGAAAAATGTGGAGTCGACACAAGAAACAGCATTGCGCAGCCGATCTGGCTTTGTATGCTGTGCAGTGAACAGAGAGAGGTATGTAAACTAATATACGCTATCTAAATTCCCAGAACAATCAGTTGCAGCTGTTAGACAAGACTAAAAGATAAATTATGGCAGACTTATCTAATGTAATTTATCTAACAACCTTTCACCTCCGTGGGTTTTTATTAAATAACTGATATGAAGCTGTGTCCTTAAATTATAATAGTGGGTTAAGACTAAAGACAAAATATAATTAAGAGGGAAATATCTTGTCAATTAGGCTTGTTTCACAGTCGCGACATAAGAATAAAAATAGTTGAATTTTCTTAAGTCTTTAACAACATACCGGTAAGCAACATAAGGCCCTTATATTTGTGCTTAGGCGGTCGGCCGGCCTTATGTCGCTATCGAGAACCAATCCTTAAAATAATGTCCAAATTACTTAGTAGGCTTTCATTGACAAAACATGTTTGAATATGTGACCCTCTAGGCTTCTAACATTGAAGATAAGTACTGTACTTTGTACTATATATTAAGTTACATGTACGTCTGGAAAATTAAACGTGATATCTGTGTGTGCCACATTAGCAGCTGGTTACCTAAAATTATTCAGTAGACAACCAGATTATCAGATTAATTATCAGATTATCAGATTGTCTGTTGGTTGACAGTCAGTGGCTAGGTTATATGCTAAATGGGCCCATGCAATGGAAGTATGTTATTGTGAAAACAATGTTAAAGATATTTTTTAGGAGTTCAAGACCTTAAATGAATTGATTTCTTTCTTTCAAGGTGTTTTGATAGGCTATCTGTAAATAGTGTAACATTTTGGGGATCTTTTCTGAATTTTGCCAAAAGCATAAAATAAATACATAGAATTTATATAACATTAAAGCACAAAATGTATATAATAATTATATGAACAAACAAACAAACCTGGTAAGATGCTGGCTCAGTGCCCTTTACATTTCGAATCTATCTATCATTAAAATCATTATGGGTCTTATCAAACTAGTCAGAGCATCACCTACCAGGGCTCAACCTTAACTTTTTTCGCTTGTAGGCTTACGGCTAGTAAGAAGAGAAAAGTAGTCAAAGAGACTTTCTGCTAGTCATTATAAATGTAACATTCATTAATATATACAATCTATATCGTTCTTCAAAGTTTCTCGTTTAGAATCATCACTTACTCTTCTTTTCAAACTGTTAGAGGAATTTGTGGAAGATAAGAAGTCTCTAATATCCACTGAAGCATCGAAAACAATAAACAATACAGACATACATGTACGTACATGTATCTATCGAAGCAGAAAAACAAGATGGTGGCTTGATTTATGATAGTACTGCATGATGGGTAAGCTAGAATCCATTTCCTTGGTCGAGTTCTTGATTTTTCAAAATGGCTATAAATCACAAAATTTAGGAGTAATCATTTCTACATAATTATATGCTAGCATTTATGCAGAAAAAACAACAAAGGTATGATCATGGCATTTTACTGTTACTAGAAAAGTTGTCACAGAAAAGTTAGCATAGCCAACATGGCTAGTAAACAAGCAACTTCCACTAGCCAAAACTGAAAATCCACTAGTATTTGACTAGTTGACTACCGTTAAGGTCAAGCCCTGCCCACACATAAAGAGACACTGCAATCCAAAGTCTATTCCATAGCGCTAGCATGAGTTAGTGAGCTTTCAATAATTTTGACTTTGGATAGAAGCCTACTGTACTGTACTGTACCAAGGGGAATTTAAGGACAAAGTTATCTGACTTTGGATACAAGCCTACTGTACTTTACTGGGGGGATTTAAGGATAGACTTAATAATCTGACTCTGGATACAATATACAATGTACATGTACATTAACCTACTGTACTGTAGGCAGTCTTTCATCCACAGCTTATTTTCTAACATTCTGGGCATTAAACTCACTGTGCCTGCGTACATGCTTAAAACCTTAAAATGTTATTATACAGTGTATTCTCTGTTTCATTTCAACAAGCTTTTGCATATTAAATATTTTAGTATAGTTTGCATGTCAGAGGACTAGCTAGAAGTGCTTTCAACTGAGGGGTTCCCAATTCGCAAGGTCATGTCTTCGAGCTCACAATAGAGACAAGTTTTCTATTTTTATTTTACCATGGATATAATTTGGGCCGCATCAGGCAAAAAGGGCCCGGACGACATTCAAGTTAAATAATTCCTACAACGGTGTTCCTAAAAACAGGTTGAAAATTGTATTGTATTCTTGACAAGAAGCTCTACATTTCATTCCTAACAATAAATGTCAGTTTCAAGAAATTGACAACAAAAATCATGGGTGAAATTTACGTGATTTTTATGCAAGGGCCCGATTACAAATATGACCACAAAAAATAGGAATCCTGTCAAGTGGGGATGATTTTGATGTATGACATTCATTTATACCTGCTGGTATAAAAGAGTAAAAAATAAATAAGATGAACCAGATGATCACTTTTTGGCCAAAAAATGTCTTTTCTTCAGTCATTCTGCTCCCCATAGCTCATAATATGATTTGAGCAATAGTATAAGTTACACCTTGAAACAATTGTCTGATGATAAGGAATCATTTGCATCTGCTAAAATTGTGATCACACCCTTGTGTAAAAATATCGTAAATTTCGACTTCGATTTCACTTGTCAATTTCATGAAATCAACACTACTTGTTAGTAGCAAAATGTGGTGCTCGCGATGCATATTGTAATCGCACCACAAGTATAAAAAAGATGGTACAATTTCAAAAGAGATTTACATATTATGTCGTCCGGGCCCTTTTTACCTGACGCGGCCCATTTTATTTTGGTCTTTTTTTCTCATTCTGGTGTTTTTCTTTTTAATAAAAGAGAAAAAAAAACCATCTGGTCTTGCCATCACTACCAGACGAAAAGGAATTTTGTTTGGTGTTCTCTAATTTTACCCTCTATAGTTGCCCTTTTCACTATAGCCATGATCACACATAATTGTAGCTCTGCCCATAGGCTTGCCATGCAGGCTGTGTATATAAAATTATATCATTGGGGAGATGGAGTGGCCCAGTGGTTAAGCACTTTGCCTCTCACCTCTGTGGCCCAGGTTTGATTCCCGGACGCAATGCCATATGTGAGTTGAGCTTGTTGGTATCTCGTCCTTGCTCTGAGGGTTTTTCTCTCCTCAAAAACCAACGTTAATTCCAGTTTGGCTTGGGAGACCTTGTACAATGTAATGGCTTCCTGTATCCTCAACATAAAATAAACCATTTATTTCTTTATTATGTTCTTATTGTTGTTTATAGCTCTCTGTTGCGAACTCTGATGTTAAAAAAAAGACTTATTGCTAGGGAATAGGATTATTACACATAATCACTCTGCCATGATTCTGAATAAATTTAGAGTTACAGTTACATTGTAGCTCCAGAATGAAGTGAAAAATTTTGATTTCTTGAACCTTGCCTTGTAAAGAGGGATTATGAAAATTGGGGGAGTAGATGGGCTCTAAGCTAGCTTAGATAATGTAGATTACGAGATTAGATAAGGAGTTATACCTTAAAATCTGAACTATTTCTCTGATACCTTTAAAACCTCTTAACTACTACATTAGACCTTATTGCACTGTCTGTAGTGATCACTGTTGACTGTTAAACAATCCATAAATGCAGCTCTTTCTTCTTTCATTTTTGATCGTTCATTTTTAGAATCTTTTGTTTCAGATTTGTAATCTAGCTCAGTGTTATACTAATTTAATTATTGAATAGGTTTTGGGAAAATATAAATAGATTCATTTCACGAGCTTTGCATACATCAGTCATTATAAATCTCTAAAGCTTTCTTTAAAAGTCACGTCCAATAGCCCGGAGCTAGTGGGTTTCTATAGATTATTATTTTTGACATTTTGCCCAATTCGCAAGGAGCCAAAATAGTTACTAAGATGTCGTATTTGTAATTATATGCTTCCTTTGGGACACAATCTTTGGTGGGAAACAGACATTGGATGTGAGTTCCTAGCTGTCAGCTAAACGTGTAGAAAGTAAAGCATGCTCAAATCATGGGTCAACATATTATTGTTTTTAATACTGTTTAAACCACTAAAATACATTCCTTTCATTCTGGGTGCCATCCTTCTCGCTAAGTTTACTGATCAGCGAGTGCTGGATGCGCGAGAAGAACGTCTGGAATGGAGTGCTGGGTTCTCTGAAATAGCCGAGCGAATAAGAAGACCGTTAATATCTTTGCATCCGTTGATTGGTCAACAGGGTTAGCTCTTTCTAACGCCCTCAATCATTGGCTGACGAAAATAACCATGGTCTTCAGGTGTGCAGGATGCGACGCTTGTCATATCACACGACTGACACAAGTGGAAATACCTATTTTTTTTATTGGCTTAGATTGTGTCAATCAACATGTTACGCTTGGGATCAAAGTCCATCCAGGACAGTAAAATCGAGCAGGAGAACCACGTGGTCAAAATCTAGCCAACCAGCAATGACCCTTTTTGTAAACAACACGAGCATGGCTTTCCTTGTTTCTCGTCACCGTTTGATTTTTGATTCTATCCAACATTTCTCTCACTTGAATGAATTTAGTTTATATTTAATTTTATATTATAGAACAGATAGAGATGATTCTCCATGTCCTATAAAAATTATGCATATTCAAGGTCTTGAAAAGCTGCCGAGTTAGTGCACTCGCGTTCCGCTGATTCCATCCACTCACTAGACTCCTGGCAAGTCCCTTCTAGTCCTCATTGGTTCCAGATGGCTAAACATGGTATGCATAGTTGGCTGGGTCAGTAACTTATTTCTGAACATGCGGTGCGTCATTGACACGCGCAGGGGAACATGATAAATAACATGATCATAAAAGTCTATTTTTACTTAATTCGTTTTCCTACAAAACCTAACCTTCGCAACTTTAGTTTGCTTAGGAATTGCATTGCCTTCAACATGTTAGGAAATCTGCTGGCAGGGATTTTAAACTTAAGCTGGAATCAGCAGACCTCGCGGTAAATATTTAAAAAATAGATTCCATTCTGCCGTGCGTCTGTGCTCACTAGCGACATACTCATAAGCACATACGCATGTGTATTAAACATCCGGCTAAATTTTGTCATGGGAGTTAAATGAACTCCTTTACTGGAGTGAAACTAACTCCAAAAAAGTTACTTTACACTCTAGAGTTATTTTAACACACTTACTAGAGTAAAAATAACTCCCTGAAAATAACAGTGTGGCCTTCTCAATAGCCTAAATTTCAGCCATCTCCTCCGGTTCGTTCCTCCCGAGAGAGACGTCTGAATCCAATAGCCGATAATGCCGTCCAGTGAGGTCACTACAAGAAAACCTGGTAGTGATCTTTGATTGGTTCATATTCTATAATTTTGCATAATTATCATAATTAACTCATCAGAGAAGACGGCAGGATTCACTTTGGACTCGCGATTGTTGATCGTTGAGTTTCAGTGGAGTGATTGTGGCCTCGCGCACGAAGTTGGTGTACACGACGAAAATGGAGAAAATATAGACAAAATTTGTTTTAGAATTGTTGTAACTTTGTCGTTATTTAATTGAATGTTATTAAATTCCAACCACTCTGACCTTAGTTTGATGTAGTTTCTCGAATGTGAATCTTTATCTTCGAAAGAGGGAATAACGTGACGCTGAGAATAAAAATATCAACCGTTCTCAACAGAAAAAACGTGAAAGCCGCGTAACAAAACCTCTCAATTTCAGAGTGAATTTTCATCGCGCAAATCGCGCCAATCGTGCCTTCCGGCACGCTCAATTTCTATTTTGCAAATCATGCAAATCGCGCAGATCGCGCAAATCGCGCACTTTTTGCCTTTTTTGCACTTTTTCCATCGCGCACTTTTTGCCTTTTTTGCACTTTTTGCTATCACTTTGCCAATAAATATATTTACATCAATGTGAAACTATTCATTTTATCACTTAAATGTGAGTGTTAACGTTGAATGACAAGATTATGACTTAAATGTATATTCAACAAATGAATGTTTTTTAATGGCTAGTCGCTTTCGGCTTTGTCAAAAAAATTATTATTGCTTTATGCAAATTTTGCTATCTTTGTGATCCGATGGAAATCAGCCTTAAAATGTGCACAGATCGACCGTCTTAATTCACAATGCGATGAAGTTCATTCAAGTTAAACTCCAGCACACTAGAATCCAAGAAATATTATGTAGTAACTCCAAGAAAGACCTTTCACTTTCAGTGAGTTGATCTTTTGCACGTGCCAATCTAAATTGTCTGTGATGTTGTTTACAACTTCCAACTTTGAAGAATTCCCACGGGGGTTGAATGGGCCGTAGTCTTTATGTAAACTGAGCTTAGTTTCTTTTCTTTTTTTCCAAGCTAAACAGAGGAAGTGTGTTTTTCTTTGGAAACAAAGACGTTAAGTTTTGGAAGCATCGTGCACACCACAAATGAGAAATCTTTGATACAAAACCACGGTTTATTTCATCCGCTTTATTTCGCAAGAGCTGTACTTGGGAGTTTATAAAATACAAGCAAAAAGCCGCTATGTTTTAAGATGCACATTTTGTATTTACTGTTTGTATTTTACAAACATGTCAGCCTACGATTACAATCTACTAACTCGGGCGCGATTTGCATGATTTGCGCGATGGAAAAAGTGCGCGATTGGCGCGGTAGAAAAAGGGCGCGATTGGCGCGATGGAAAAAGGGCGCGATTGGCGCGAAATGCGTGATTTGCGCGATCAAAGGCAAAAAAGGCACGATGAAAGCTTGGAACGAGAGTTTTTTTCCGACATTGATTTTTTTCTAACGCTAGTTTTTGACTGATATTTCCTTTGAAGAAAGCATAAAGTACAACAAAACCACAACGTTTTGTGGCGAATTTCAAGTGCACCTCACCTAGAAGTACATATGCAAATTTTCTTCTCCGATATTTCTTAAACGATAAAAAATCATTGTGATGTGGAGTAAAAATCGGGTGGAAAATGACGAACTTTTTCAGACAGAATTCGAACAAATTCGTTTGTTTTTTCAAATAAAACCGTTTTCGAATGTATTTTGCTCGTTTTTCTGTGCACCTAGACTGAAGTTTTATTTTCTGAAGTCCTAGGGTTATAGGATGTTTAGATTTTGAGAAAAATAATAAAACGTAGCGTTAGAATTTTATGTTACGCTCGTGTACACCAACTCCGTGCACAAGGCCTTGTCTTTGGCAAAGACCTTGAATTCGTAAGGAAAACATCTGGAAATGGATTGAAAGTGTCCTGCACAATAACCGGCCGACGGTCCTGTAAACATGTACAATTTATCCCGTCACGTCCGCGGGGTTGTTGATAATCGATTATTTGTTCACACTCGCAGTGGTAAAGAATGTCGCTACTCTCTTCAAGGAACTGTTCTTTCCCGTAAAAGAGTCTTCGTATTTCTTCGAAAATTCTCCATTATCCTTTCATGTTTTTCTACTTTTCTGTTGCATCATTTACATAGGTAATATCTCGTAGCTGTGTCGATTCGAACAGCAGATCGCGAGACAAAGATCAACAGAAAGACAAAGATCAACTGTACTTTGCCTCCAAATACAATATAACGATTTGTTGCTTCGAAAAGGTTTTCACAACATAAGAGGCACTTGAGAAGCAAATGGGATGGAGATATATATATATATAGGTAAGGCTTTTATTTTGGCCAGCATGACCTCAAATAATTTCTCAAGACGAGTTGTGACCCACGAACTCTTACTACCGCCGTGACAGTTTTATTTGCATACATTAAATTGTTAATCCGCCTTGACGTCACTGGACGGCATTATCGGCTATTGGATTCAGACGTCTCTCTCGGGAGCAACGAACCATTAGAGACGGCTGGAATTCAGGCTTGCCTTCTCAACAGAAGAAAGCAAAATGGCGGACGAGTCGACCCGGAGTTGTTTAATATGCATTCGTATGTTCTTATGCTTATGTCGCTGTTGTCCTCACTACAAAGAGCGAGTTTTTTTCGCGCGCTAAAAGCTGATTGGCTGTTACTCAAACAGCCCCATTTCGATTGGCTCGCGCGCTTACAAAACCTTTTAAGTGTTGAATAAACCTGTGCAAACCGGTTTGTGACCCGTGTAATACCGTCTCATATTTGCACTCGTTTTAGCCCGTATTTGCACTCGAAAACGCCAAGTCGTATAATAATTATGCTTATACTTAACCTCACAAGGAAAAACAGTGGCATAAGCATCGAAAGAACAGAACATTTTGATTTTCTTATGCTTTTTCTCGCTTTTCTTTTGTACGCACTTCATTACCAAATGATTGATCAAATTCCTTACATTATTTCTTGGGATTGTTGTAATATCTATTATTTCCACGACCATATATTATTTATAATTGTATCATGTAAGTTACTCAGCTAGATTAGCTCTGCTATTCCGAGTAACTTTTACCATCATTTTTTAGTCTATTAATATTGTACATGTAATTAAGTTCAGTTTTTGGTAATAAAGTCGAGTTGTTGTTATGTCAATCAATCAATCATTTACAATCAATCATTTATTTATACAGTTCAAAACTCACGTTAAAACACGCACCTGTTCATATGTATAAGGACAATTATGATAAATCTACTATAAAATACTAGTTAAAATGTGTCTATTAATTACATCTAATATATAAAAACAAATACGAGAAATCTACTATAAAAATGCCCTACAGTTAAAAATATAATATACACATTTAAGTAACAGTCCGCGCAAGAGGTAGGCACAATTCTATTGTTCAGATGCAATTTGCTTTCCCCACTTTAGTATTTTCTGTTTTTCATACTGACAACTCATCAACCGTTAAATCATAAATTTCTGAAATTAAATCCACTAAAAATGCATTTTAAAGGTAGAGTTCTTTTGTGTGAAAACATGTTGTCCAATCAGAAGAGTGCAAAACAATAACCAAGAAAACGTTCAATTTAAAAATGTTCCCCATATTGAAAGTTCGTCATATTGAAAGTTATGTGAATTTTCACTAGATGCAATTCAAATCTGTTTACAAAATGAGAAACAATATTCTTCTTCTTCAATTTTAGATATATTTTAATGTCTAAAGCCAATGAGGTGGAAGATTGAAACAATACCACAATTAGCACCTTTTTACATCCATGCATAACATATGCCTACCTCTTGCACGGACCATTACTTAAACGGTTATAATAAATCTACTATAAAAATACCAGACTAGTTTAAATCTATGTGTAGCTTACCTCACTACCTCATTATGCTTATGTTTATGTCGCTATAGTGAGGACTGGGCTTTATAGATGCACGATGATCTCACAACGTGAAGAGAACAAAGAAGTGTTGCCACGAGATGCAGTCGAGTGGCGGAACTGATGTTCTCTTCACGGTTGAGCGTGAATATATCACTCACGTTTTCATTTTGAATTTCGCGCGATACCAAATGTTAGAGATCACTCAAGCGGAGCATCGCATGTTGTCGAGCTTTGAACAGAGATGTTCACTTGACAAAGACTGATTGACAACTAAAGGTGTCTTCAACCTGGTTGAGGCCCTTTTATAGTGCGGGTCCTTGTTTAACATACATCATTGTTATCATATGAACAGAGATGTTCACTTGACAAAGACTGATTGACAACTGAAGGTGCCTTCAACCTGGTTGAGGCCCTTTTATAGTGTGGGTCCTTGTTTAACATACATCATTGTTACATACATACATACATATTTATTAATCCTTGTAGTATAACTACTGTACAGGATGCTAAAAGCGGTCAACTAAAGATACAGGCGGCGAGTACAAAAGCTGATTTACAACTGACAACAACAACAATTTATTCACACTCTTTTAACAAATAGGAATTTACAGTGAAAAACAGTTTGCTAAAATTAGAGTGCTGGGATGCCAGAAGTAGCTTAAATTAAACTATCGAGTCTGGCACCCCAAGGTGTCTTCAACCTGGTTGAGGTCCTTTTATAGTGCAGGTCCTTGTTTAACATACATGTACATCGTTGTTGTTACCATATGAACAGAGATGTTCACTTGACAAAGGCTGAGTGATAACTGAAGGTGTCTTCAACCTGGTTGAGGTCCTTTTATAGTATACAATGTAGGTCCTTGTTTAATATACATAATTATCATATGAACAGAGATGCTCACTTGACAAAGGCTGAGTGATAACTGAAGGTGTCTTCAACCTGGTTGAGGTCCTTTTATAGTACAGGTCCTTGTTTAATATACATAATTATCATATGAACAGAGATGTTTACTTGATAAAGGCTGAGTGATAACTGAAGGTGTCTTCAACCTGGTTGAGGCCCTTTTATTGTACGGGTCCTTGCTTATTAAGCTGAAAAGGAACTCTTGGTATACTTGCCCAATCCCCCATCCCATGAAATTGAGAACAAAACAAACTTAGTGGATACACGACTATTCTACAATCGAGATTTCTAACAACTATCACAGTCAAAGGAAACCAACAGCGAGAAGTCATAACATAACCTAGCCTGATTTTCAGACGGTATGAGGTTGTCCGCTCACTTCCTCCCACCTCCCCGTCTGATGGACTTTGACAGAAACCGTGTTCTGGTCATTGTTTCATTTCGACCAATCAGAGTGAAGGTTTCATTTTTAGAGAACTGAGGTATGCGTGGAATGTCTAGTGGAGCCTGCATGAAGGTGAAGCCAAATGGCGGACGGTACACACGGACTTGATATGGCTTTGGAGAAAGCGTGCGAAACTATTAAAATGTAATGTCTCCCAGAATGTTGGCATTTAGAAGACCAAATCTTTCATGAAATGTAATGATTTTTTTACAGCAGTGAACACACATACTGAGTATGTCATGGTAATAGTTTCACGACATTTGTGCAATTATTTATGTTTGCAGAACAACAACAACAACAATTTTTAACACACTTTATTTTGACAATTTTGCTGTCTTAAAAGCTGAAATATCTTAGCTTTTTCGCCTTAAGAAGACTAAATCTTTCATGGAATGGCATGAAATTTCTACAGGAGTGAACACATATTGTGAATATGTCATGGTAAACGTTGGATTACATTTGCCCAAATATTTATGTTTTCAGAATTTTGAACAGTCTTGATTTTGACAAATATTTTTGTAAAGTACTAAATCCGGTCGTTAGATTAGTGTTGTAACCATGCGCTTGAAATACTCTACGAAAAATCCTGTTTAAAAAGTTTCCTGCTGCCCCAAAAACCAGAGCTGCTCAAACAGGATAGGGTTAGGGTTAGCTCTGAGAAATCGACATAAGTTTGAAGCTGTAAAACATAAGAATTCTGCAGTGCAGGAAAGTGCGTGATTCTGGCGAGCTGTAGAAGCTACATGTAGCTACATAATTTCTCCTCTCTCGATTCTCTACCTGGTCGTCGTCTATAGATGCAGCTGTGATGGCCAAGGTCCTTCCGGGAAACGAGGGGTAATATTGCCTTTCTCTGTTGCGGAAATAATTCAGAAATGCCGAAAGTTTCACACGCTTTCTCCAAAGCCATATCAAGTCCGTTTGTATCGTCCGCCATTTGGCTTCTCCTTCATGAAGGCTCCACTAGACATTCCACGCATACCTCAGTTCTCCAAAAATAAAACCTTCGCTCTGATTGGTCGAAATTAAATGACGTCAGGAACACGGTTTCTGCCAAAGTCCATCAGACGGGGAGGTGGGAGGAAGTGAGCGGACGACCTCGTACCGTCTGAAAATCAGGCTAAACATAACCCAGCTTTGATTCTTTCCAATTTAGCTGCCGATAATATCGAGATAATAATTATGTGAAAACACTGGCAAATACATTGTAAACAAAGTTGTAGGTATTTGTTGTTGGTCACACGCTCGTTATTCGAAATTGCTATATATTATACAAAGTGTGTTCGTCGAGGAACTATCGGCTGAAAGTTGCCCGCTGAAATTCGATGTTGTTAAAACAAATTTAAGCCCGAGAATGCAGTTCGAGGCTTAAATGCTAGTTTTAAGAGCATCAAATTTCCAAGGGAAACTATCAGCCGATAGTTCCGAGACAAACACAGTCTATTTGTCGTTATTGTTCAACACAAAATTGTCTTCAGCTCTCAGCGGGCACTATTATACAAATAGACTGCGTCCGTAGAGGAACTATCGGCTAGTTTTAAGAACATCAAATTTCCAAGGGAAACTATAGCTATCAGCCGTTATAGTTCACCACAAAATTGTGGCGCGCGCTCATTGGCCAAAAGCGATCACGTGACGTGATAGTTGTCGTCCGCGGATGCAAACTATCAGGCGTTATAGTTCACCACAAAATTTTGCCGCCGTGCGCTCATTGGCTAAAAGCGATCACGTGACGTGATAGTTGTCGTCCGCGGATGCAAACTATCAGGCGTTATAGTTCACCACAAAATTTCGGCGCGCGCTCATTGGCCAAAAGCGATCACGTGATGTGATAGTCGCCGTCCGCGGATGCAAACTATCAGGCGATAGTGCCCGCTGAGAGCGGAAGACAATTTTGTGATGAACAATAACGACAAATAGACTGTGTTTGTCTCGGAACTATCGGGTGATAGTTCCCTTGGAAATTTGATGTTCTTAAAACTAGCATATAAGCCCTCGAACTTCGTTCTCGGGCTTATATTTGTTTTAAGAACATCAAATTTCCGCGGGCAACTATCAGTCGATAGTTCCTCGACGGACACAGTCTATTTGTATAATAGTTCCGAGACAGCATGACACGGTCTATTTGCGTTATTGTTCAACACAAAATAGTCCAGTTTCGTATAATTACCGCTGAGTGAAATAACTACAGACGCATGTACGTAGGGTTAGCCTCATTCTGAAGTGAAACATTCATAAATACCAGCGAGAAGGTGCAAAACGCGAAACTACAACAATACACAGAGTTGTGAATATCCCAACTTCTCGTGGGTATTTATGAATATTTCACTTCAGAATAAGACTAACCCTGCGTACATGCGTCTCTAGTCATTGCATTCAGCGGTAATTTTCGAATACGAAACTAGACTATTGCCTTTCGTGCTCAGCGGGCACTATCGCCTGACAGTTTGCATCCGCGGACGACAACTATCATGTAACGTGATCGCTTTTAGCCAACGAGCGCGCACCAAAATTTTGTGGTGAACTACAGCGCCTGATAGTTTGTATCCGCGGACGACAACTATCATGTAACGTGATCGCTTTTGGCCAATGAGCGCGCGCCAAATTTTGTGGTGAACTATAACGATCGATAGATGGTGCGTGTCTAGCCAATCAGATTGCGAGTTTGTTGATAGTCGGTGGATTGGTTAGTAACCTTACCTATGATTCTATTGTTTTAGTTGTGGAAAAAGACGGGGGCGTGGTTTTTCAAGGCCATTCCCAAGTACTCTACCTCTTATGGAAGGCATCGCTCAACCTCTGTACAAAGAACTGTAAGTAAATGTATCCCTTGTGTGCAGAATACCTACACGTGCAAACCGACAAACAAATAAGCAAACAAAGACTTCTTGGTTCACACTAGCGATCTAAGGATAAGCTCAAGCAACATATAAATTATACAGACGCAGTGTCATATTTACTGGTCATTTCATGGTTTTTCTATGGAATACCGGCGATTATTTCACGAGAAATTTGTATTATTTGGTATACGACGAGCCTTTAGCTGAGTTGTATACCAAAATAATATGAATTTCGAGTCAAAATTTCGCCAGTATTCCATAGAAAACCATGAAATAAGCATATTATCCTATAAATAAATAATTTACGGGAAGATTTATCACGAAAACAAAGTAACTTATCGGATGATTTTCGCCAGTATTCTATAGAAAACCATGAAATAACCATATCATATCAATAACAAGTTTATGGGAAGATTTATCACGAAAACAAACTAACTTATCCGATGATTTTCGCCAGTATTCCATAGAAAACTATGAAATAACCATATTATCTTATAAATAACAAATTTACGAGAAGATTTATCACGAAAACAAAGTAACTTAACGAATTTTCTCGCCGGAAAACAGAAATTTCGAGTGTCGGACTTCTTTGCAGTCTAATTGTGTATTCAAAATCGTGAATTCTTATTGGCTGAAAGAAAAAGGGCGCCAAATTTCCTGCACTTTGATTGGCCTTGATCTAGCCATGACATACCGCTCTGTATTTCAAAGAAAAAAACACATAAAATACTGCCCTGTATTTCATAATCATAGTAAAACGGAGCTCTGATTGGCTGAAATATAAGATTTATAGGATAATGATCGTTAGCAGCGCTTGTTCTTATGCTTGCATCGCTAGTGTGAACCAAGTGCCCCTAACGCCATTTTTAGTTTTATTTCTTTTCAAAATTTAGATGAAAATTGGGGACAACTGAAAAAGAAAAAAGTAACATTGGTAGTAATCCCTGATGTTTGAATCGTGATTAAAGTCCCGTGCATATTGTATCAAAAAGTTATTGTTCACTAGCACTTGTTGTAGTTTCAGAGGCGGATCCAGGGGGTCGATTCAGGGGGGAGCAACCCCCTTCCCCTCCCCCCATATGACCCCTGCAGATCACTATCAATAGCATTTCAGAGTCTCTAGATTACTAAACAATTCTTTTTGCAACCCCACCCCCTCCCCTCCCCCCCCCCATGATTCTCAACTTCTCCATCCATTACGGATGTGCGTTCCAGCGAACCCTTTTGTTTTTCTATCGTGACGTCATGCGCGCAACGCTCGCCTGCACCACACAACGCCTTGGAGCCATATTTCTACTAAAATCATACTTTTTCCCGCTTCTCGTGTGCAAGAAGAAAGTCTTCGCCAGAAAAATGACTAATGCGTAAAAAGGGTTGTCGTGTTACGCGTATGGCATCACTTCCCGAACGGCCTCTGTTAATGGCGGACGTTTAGATTCAATACTTCGAGTTCAAAAATAAGACTTCCCGTCGTCGTATTGAAAAACGGGAGTATTCATGTTATTGAGATACAGATTCATCCCCCTTCTCGCCTCCCTGGTTTTTATTGCGCGTCCAAAATCAATTTTTTGCGTATCAGGATACGATAACCTCTATTCAGTTCCCTGTCTTTTTTCACAACGTTTCGTTGGAAACAGCAATGAAACTGGAGGGCGCCGTAAAACGAAAGCGTACTCGTGTAGGCCCCCTAAGACCATTGGATCGGACAGTGTTGGTTCAGTATTGCTGTTCAGATAGCAACTCCAAGGAATAAACGTAGAACTGCTGTGTTACGTGTTTTTTTTCCCAGGAAACGTTGAGCTCAAATTACTCGGATTACAACAAAACGTGGACACAGGTGACAAGATCGAAAGGTGCGTAAACAACACGATGAAGAATGTTGTGTGATAGATATGAAGCATCTTGGTTGCTGCTTGAGCTGTTTTTGTTAGCCTGAATTTCGGCAGTCTCCTCTGGTTCGTTCCTCCCGAGAGAGACGTCTGAATTCATTCGACGATAATGCCGTCCAGTGACGTCACTACCAGAAAACCTGGTAGTGATCTTCGATTGGTTCATATTTTATAATTTCGCATAATTATCATAAGTAACTCGTCAGAGAAGACGGCAGGTTTTGGACTCGCGATGGCTGATCGCTGATGAGTTTCAATGGAGGGCTTGTCTTTGGCAAAGACCGTAAATTCGTAAGGAAAACAACTGGAAATGGATTGAAAGTGCCCTGCAAAATAACCGGCCGACTGTCCTGTAAACATGTACGTTTTTTCACGTCGCCAGTTGCTTTCGCGGGGTTGTTGATAATCGATTATTCGTTCACACTTAGCCTGCTATCAGGCTAGGTAAAACTGTCGCTACTCTCTTCAAGGAACTGTTCTTTCCCGTAAAAGAGTCTTCGTACTTCTTTGTAAATTCTCCCATTATCCTTCCATGCTTTTCTACTTTTCTGCTGCATTATTTACAAATTAAATTTACAAAGGTAATCTCTCCTTATCTCGAACCGAACGGCAGATCAGACTTTACTAGTAAACGGAAGACGAAGATCACATGTTACTGAACGATTTGTTGCTTCAAAAAGGTTTTCACAGCATACACTTAAGAGGCACTTGAGAAGCAGACGTCTCTCTCGGGAGGAATGAACTGGAGGAGACGGCTGAAATTCAGGCTATGGTTTTGTACGATTTGTATACGATTTATCAGTTAGCGGAGCTCTGTACACATAATAAGGTAAAAATAGAAAAAGATAAATGAATTAGAAAAAAGAACGGAAAAAAGCTTGATCCCGCGTGCCCGTTCACGTGGTAATAAGCACGTAAGCACGAAGATCTTCATTTGATTGCTGGTTAAAGTGCCAATAACCTATTTACAATGTTTATAGCTTTGAACCTCTGACAGAAACGTTTTGAGTACTTCTGTGAAGAAAGTTGTGGTCTAAGTGAATGCGCGCCTGACCCGCGTGCCCGTTCGCGTCTTAATATTCTGAAATTGAAAAAACTTCAGTGGAGTTGACCTATTGAAGTGGTAGTGGTTTGAAAAAAATGAAAAAAATGTATTTTGAAAGTTCGTCCTTACACGCACGATTAAAAGCACGAAGGATCTAGCGTAGTGGCGGTGTAAATTATATAAATACATAAAATACATTCTTGTAATTGTGTTAAATAGATGTACATCTAATGAATTAAAGTGATGTTGTTGTCATTTAATTTCTCCATTACCCTACTGATGTTTGCTAGTGGAAAAATCCTACGAGCAGACATTTGCTAGTGGATATAGAAGTTAAGTTCGAGCCTTGCATGTGAGGCACTAATTGCTTTGGTTATTCTTTTATGTTTGTCTTCGTCGACAGAAAACTTTAACCCAATACAATTAGCGTGTTCCATGTGCCTTCAACGGCTTTAGCTTTCTTGTGTACGTACTTTGTACGATTTCTTATTGCATCCTACATGCCTATATTTACTCTCATCTCTTATAACCTCTTACTTTTCAATCATGCTCGGATTGTGAAAAAAGGTAATATGGTATTCGCCGTTTATTTCCTTCCCGACCAGGCCAATAACCACTAAATTTAATACTCCATTTACTAAACGACCATGTGATAATCTCATGCTATACATTTTGTATTTCAGCCAATCAGAGCTCAGCTTTACTCTGAAATACAGAGCGGTATTTCATGGCTAGATCAGGCCAATCAAAATGCAGGAAATTTCGCGCCATTTCTTTATCAGCCAATAAGAATTCAAGAACACATAATTAGTCTGCAAACGCGTCCGCCGCTCGAAACTTTTGTAGTCTATCATTACTTTGTTTGTGTGATAAATCTTCCCGTAAATTTATTATTTATAGGATAATATGGTTATTTATATAATTTCGTTACTATAATATTATATCGAAAGAGAAATTAAGTGCTACTATAAGCGCTAACTATTAATTCCAGCGACGTTTTGCCGATTTATCCGTATTATATGTTGTGTAGGTTATGTCCTTATAATAACTATATGTAGATATGTATTATTTGTATTCATGTACATATAATATTTTCCATTTATATGTTATATAATTTAGTTGATACAGGACCCATTTAAACCAGCTTTGCGGCTCAATTGGAACCTCCTATTTAAATATGTGGTTATAAATAGATAAATAAAAATATTGTATATACAATTTTCTCGTGAAATATTTGACCGTATTCCATAGAAAACGATGAAATAACCAGTAATCTAAAGGCATATTTTTGTACCTGTTCATTCTACAGATAACCTCTGCGACTACGCGTCATATGATGATGACGATACTGCTAGCACATCCTCTGAAGAAATGCTTCTCGAGCGACCCAAAAGAGCACGAACTAGTGGTTCTATGGCTTCTGATGAGTTTAGTCTGTACAAGGACTCCCCGGAGCTGTCGTCTACCCCTGGGGCAAGGCTGCTGCAGAGTATAGACACACCTCCAGAACCCTTCCGTCGGAGGTCTGGCGCCATGGCACAGAGTGATAGACTGGTCGAAACTCATCGACTTGGGCAAAGGAATTCTGATGGTAACTTACTGTGATGGACTGGGTTCAGTTCCTTGAAGCCCAACTCATAGTTCCGTCTCAAACAGTAGCGAACCAATCAGTGCGTACTAGTTTTCCCACAGGAATATATCATGTCTCACAAACATAGACTGGCTATTTTTAGAAAGGTTTTTAGCATTTCACGAGTTTGATGATGATATGTGATTAGAATACCTAAAATTTAAACAAGGATAGGGATCAAAGGTACGGACACGCACACACTGTGTTGACCGAAATGTATGGATTTTCATGACATTTAGGAACCACACTGTGCTGGGCTGACACAAAATTCAAAATACTGTAACTCATAAACGAATCACCGTATCGATGTAAAATTTTCGAAGAATACTGAGAATACCGATATCTAAATCATATTAAAAGAACAGCTTTATAGATCTCATAGTTTAGATTTTAGAATTTTGACGACGTCACGCGAAAACGACATATAGGGTACTTTCGAATTGTGTTGCTCGGGGATAAATGTTCTATTTAGCTTAAAGGGGTACAATACAATAACTTTATCGACATCGAACTTTTGTTCTTGACTGAGCAGCAAGGCGTGATTAGAATTTAGCCTACTTTTTTTTTTGGGGGGGGGGGAGGGGGGAGGCACTGTGGTCAGCGGTTCACCACTCACTGCCGTGGCTCACACAGCGGTCAAACGTCTGCGCGTGCGTATTACGGTCAGTCTGGTGGGCGGCCGCGCGAATTTCCCGCGCAAAATTTACCGTAAAACATATTACAACAACCCGGTGTTTCAAAAAAAACTCTGCTTGTGAACTTCTACCCCCAAAAGTTAAGAAAAGTACGTAAAAGTTAAGCTTTATATTTTCACAGTCGACGGGAAATTGAACAAACTTCAAGCTGTGAGTTTACCCAACAACATTGTAGTTTACCAAAAAAGTTATCAAGGTTTTAAAACGGGTGTGTGAACAGTGACGCCGCCGGCTCGCTTTGAATTTGTTTTGGAATATGTTGTTGTTGCAAGACTTTTGACGCATGCGCAGACGTTTGACCGCTGTGTGGCCGTGGCTTATGAACGCAGTTCATGTGAGTTGAGTTGGTTGGTATCTCACACTTCCTTCAAGAGTTTTTCTCCGGGTTCTCCGATTTACTTCCTCAAATACCAACCTAAATTCCAGTTCGACCGAGAAATCTTCTATGTACTTAAACAATACCTCGTGGCGCTTCCCCGTATTTCGACGAAAAGTAACGTTGTTTTGGGTGGATTTAAAGACAACAGCGTGGTATTCTGAGGTACTAACAATCACTCATGATTGTAAACTGCACGGCAGCACATTGCGCCACAATAGCAGTCCGTATCACAAAAATAACCTTGTAAAGCGCATTCGAATATACTCATATAGAATTTGCGCTATGTAAATGAATACCTTTACCTTTTTTGTACTTTTTGGCTGTAGACCAGATGGACGCCCCGGGTAATGGGATCCTGTTTAACATAATTGTTCTTGTATTTGACAAACAGCCAGTGTCGATAGCACGTATGTCGATGGTGTGGATGGACCTCGTCGAGAGACCTTAGGCGGTGAAGAGGAAGACATTGATGAACTGGTCAGAAACTATAAACAGAGTGCAGACGGCAGGAGAAAGGACAGCTCAGGTGCTGCGCATGTGTATGTCATATTTAGGCTCAATAGCGCTCAATCTCGTACCCTCATTCTAGGTTTCTTACTGCGCATGCTCTACGAAAATATATCTCGCCGCTGACTAAAAGGTAAAGAAGCCTTTTTATTTCCAATCCAATTCCAGTGACCATGCATTAGGGACTTTTTCGGATGCAGTAATTGTGTAGTTAACCATTTTTATGCCATTTTGTTCCTATCAAAATGTGCACGCCATTCTCTTTGCGACCTTCTCATCTAATAAGGGGCAGACCATTCTTAGGAATTTCAGGCCCTGGGCCTGAAGTAAGAAGAACAATGTCGGTCCTTCCTATTTCTAGCTGAGTCCTCAATTTTACACAGTTGACATTGCAGTATGAATACTAACGGCAACACAACTGCGACACAACAGCAACTGCTCTTTCTGACTCTTGAGCTGATTCTTCATCTGGACAATTCTGTTCTCTTTTTCTTCTAATAAGCATTAATGAGCAATCTCTGACGCTTTGCCGCCATTTTGAAAAGGACCCACAATTCAACTCGAGTAACCATCGGTCCCAAGCCTTTCCATGTGCACACTCGCTGGAGGTCTGGTTAATTTGGCGTCGCCGATCAAAATCAACAATGTGATGAGCATGTTATCATTTAGAACTGACAAATTACGGTCTTACAAGGTACAGCAAAGATCCGTGCTGCTGGTGGAGCTTTATTTTTACGGCCCCAAACCAATTTTATTGAGAATGCAAATAGTGATCCGGAGTTACCTCTCACAACGTGAATTGTGCGGGAAATGTTTTGCGTAACTGCAACCCTGAAAGGGCAAGCTGTTTCGTGCCAAAAGATATAAGGAGAGAAGCTGCAAAGAACATTCAGTAATAATATGTATGTAAAGAAGTACAAAACATATGAAGCGATGCTGTTATCTTTTATTCGCACGAGATCTAGGAAGTACATGTTTTTAAAATAATTTTTTTTTCCAAATATTTTTCTCAGGTCTCGGATCAATAGAGTTCACACTGCGCTATCAAAAGCTGGATAGTCGCCTTGACGTGGTCCTCCATATTGCCAAGGTATGGATTATGTAAATAATTATAGTACAACTTCTAGGGCTGGATACTAATAAGGAGGGAAATAAAACCCTAGCGTCAAGGTTATCCTAGCTGTAGCGTCAGCCTACCGCTATTGTATTCTGCGTTGTGTTTACATGCGAACGGACGTGTTTTTTTCTCTGCTGTTAGGAGCACCATAGCACCATAGCTTTGATCAGCTTCCATGGTTGTTTCAGGTCTCGTTAGAAATTCAGAGCACTAGGGTGAACTTTTGTCATGTACACGGTCAAGTAGGGATACATCGCCTGACCAGGTTTAGAACGAAAACGCCGGGCGGCGACCGGCGAGAAATCGGCGAAAGGCCACCAATTCTGCTATTCTTTCCCAAAAGAAAGCGAAGTTAGCGATCTTGAAGGCTATTAAGTCTTCAGGACGACTGAATCAACTAGAGTACGAAGTAGCGACGTGAATATGTACATCAAATACTCGACCATACTAGTAGGCTTAACATATCTCATCAGTTTTTCATGTACACCAAATGTAAAATTACTCCACGTGGTAGGGTGACTCTATAACACTGGGATTTCCTCGTCGTACACTAAAATGCAATAACTTCTTGTCAAAAATACATACAGTCGAACGCGTTTTGGTCATCTAAAAAAAACATAACGTGAAAACCCAAAAGGCACCAGCGGCGCCAACACATATGCAAGCAACGTACGCAGACTCGGTGCCGTAATAGCCTACTTTCCATATAACTTGTCTCGAACAAAGGTTTCAATACGAGGCTCAGAGGCAAATGAAATTCATTTATTCCTCAAGAAATAGGAATACATTTAATTTACCCGAGAGCCTCATATTGAGCCCTTTGTGTCTGACAAGTGAAACATTCATCGAAAGTGTGTTATTGTCGTTCTTAATTACTGCGCTAAGTGCGCGTAGTTTGGGACATATTCCGAGTATACACCGAGTATTGACCGAGTATATTCCGAATATTCAGAAAAGAGTATACCGAAAAACCGATCTTGTTTACATTATCAAACACCAAGAGAATTCCTAATAATTTCTAAGGGACGTACTACAAGTACCGACTACTTTCCACATTTCGGGAGAGGGACATGTGTAGGATTATTTTTTTTCAATTTGAGAATAGCTAGAATATGTCACAAAAAACGCGCCCATTAGACTGCGTATGTTGCTTGCGTTTGCGTTTGCGTGTGCGTTTGCGTCACCACTGTAGACCAACTTTAGTTGTACGTTCAGTAAAGAACGTGAACGTAAAAAAGTAAATCGTTCTGGGTTTTTTGTTCTCTCTGAATGAAACTGTGTATGCATCCTATTTTTCGTAAACCTGAATGTGAAAAGCAATAAAAGACGAACAAAATAAACAGTAAACACAAGAATTGTTGAGAAAACACTTTTTCACGTTCCGTCGTCACCGCTATCGCCGTATCGGTGTTGAGCGGATCTCGTATGAGTGCGCCAAAAATACACCATGTCTGTTGCCTTACCGTAACCGTACTGTACCGTAACTCTGTAATTTGATTGGATCAGATCAGAAATAAGGAAGCCATTTCAATGTCACGGCAAACCGTACGGTAGCCGTGCCATAAGCCATTACCGTAACTTGCTCACTCATACGAAATTTGCTCTAGCAACTCAACACACCTCGCTCAGTAAATGGCAAACACGCTTGAAATAGCGATTATTGTTAATTCTAAGACATCCTAACCTGAACCACAAACCGAACCCTAACCATCGGACGAGTTCACGGGTAAACGATGGGTTCTCACCCACCTCTAGAGCTAGGTAAACAAGAACAGAAGGTAAACGAGAGATAATTTTTTTTTGAACGCTCCTACTCGGGCTCGAACTCGTAACCGTTTTCGTGTAGCGCTTTGTAGTGCAGACGTCATGACCACTATACTACCGCCGTTCGGAATTTGACAAATGTTTATCTTTATCCTTGACTGCTTTTAAGATTGTCATTGTTTAATTTGCGTTATAGAATTAGCGATTATTGATAATTGAAGAGCAAAAGCATGCAATTACTGATTACTAGTAACAGTGAACTCAGTTGGCACAGGAGCTATGTCATGGTACTGCGCATGTATCGAGTAATCGCTCGGTTGGTGGCTGTTAATTAGATACTAACAGTTAAACTTCCATCACTCGATGCTTAATTGAAAAGATTTTCAATATTTTCCCTGGAGACTGTTTATATACACTGTTTGTTAGTCATTTTTGCATATTTGCTTTGATTTTAAGCATCCCACATGGCCGAGAGGTTATTTAGTTCATATAAAAATCGGTGGAAATAGCTGTTTCCGGCCCGGAACGCGAATGTAAAGTCTATTACCGTGACACAGCCCCTTTAACCGCTTTTTTAGTGTGTATACATAACCGGTGATTTTAAAACATTTTTTTAGGATCTTAAACCTATGGATGCTAGTGGCACTTCAGATCCATACGTCAAGCTCCATCTGTTACCTGGAGCCAGCAAGGTAAGCAGTGAGCCAGTAAAGTAAGCAGTAAGCAAGTAAGATGAGCAGTGAGCCAGTAAGGTCAGCAGTACGGTCAGCAGTGAGCCAGTAAGGTCAGCAGTGTTGATCATGAGGTAGTTGTCATTATGAGTTGACAGTTTTCCGTTAATGTTCACGAATTATTCTCACACAGAGCAATAAGTTGAGAAGCCATACCAAGTACAAGACGCTAAACCCCTTGTTTCAAGAAACTCTAACATATTATGGGATGTCAGAGGAGGAAATATCCAAGAAAACATTGAGGTACGATTACACTGCGGTCAAAGATATAGTCTTGGTAGTACGGACGTACGCGCTGCATGTGTACAATCACAGACAAGCAGTTACCTAATAACGAAATTACTGAGCTCTTAATGTGGGATTTGGCTTGCGTTTTGTAAGAAAAAGTTGTTGCGATGAATCCTTATCGGGGAAAAAGTATCAGTAAAATCAGATACATTCCACATCAAATTTACTTGAATGAATGGTTGTAGTGTACATGCCTGTAACAAAGCTATTTAACAAGTAGAAAACACTTTAATGTCTCCACAAAGTTAGGGGAAGTGAGGGCTGCGTGTTTCCACTGCTATTTAAGTTTTCAGAAACGTTCCTGTGTAACACCCTGTGGTATTGTTTTAGGCTAAAATGTGTAGTATTTTCGTCATAAAAGAAGCACAAACAATGCACTTGACAGAGCGGAAGTTAATTGTTGCAGAAACATTTGTAGATTTCAATGTTTCCCAAAATGTTCCCTCGTTTGATATGCCTCACTTCCTACGTACAAAGGAATGAATACGAGGCTCCGTGCATAATGCGCAGTCATTCGTAACAAACTACAGAAGTGCTGTACTCTTGTCACGAATGACTGAGCAATATGCACGTAGCCTCGTATTGATTCCTTTGTATGTAGGCTTGGAAGTGGGCTATAGATGGTTTGCACTCAATCCCCAGTGATTCAAACGACAAAGGGCATGGCGGCCATATTGGTGTACAGAACAAAAGAAGCTAACGAAGAATCTATTGTTAACTGTACACCAACATGGCGGCTATGACGTAACGTGCAAAGGGTCTATTTGCTTACGCAACGGATGTTTCTCGTTTCCCGCATGAAGCAACACTGACATTCACAAATGTATCCTCGTTTCCCCCGGCCTTAAAGGAGCAGTGTTACGATTAGTATTCATGCCCAAAGTTTTGAAAATGTGTCAGGCGGACAAGAAATCAAAAGACGTGACAGAAGTAGAAGTCCGTGAGTAATCTGCTTGCATCGGCGTATTTGCACGATATCTCGAGCCGAAATTGCTTCAAAACTATACTTCAGTATTATATGGTTAGGTTTGATGTTATATTTTGATAAAGCAGCATTTTATTTATTTCAATCGAAAGGGAAATTTGCAGCGGCGCGTGACATAGCGTGATTTTTCCATTGTCCATAACAACCAATCAGAATCGTGACACTGCTCCCTTAATACGAATCCGTACTATTTCCTCGTGCGCACTATATATGACTTAGCCAATGAAAGTCACGATACGTTTCTATGTATGACAGCGCTATGATAAACGCTTTCCAACCAATTAGAATGCTCGTTATAGCGGCGTTAATTGGTAAAATGTGATTGGGAATGGGCCTTTCGCAGCGTGCAATCACGTGATTGTACTGGGCGACAAAAAATCTGACTTCATTTACTTAAACGCACTTGTACGAGATCGGTGGTACTATTAGCAAAAACCTGTTGGTAAATGCTATTTTCCACCTCCAATCGAATGCCGATCTTTCTAAAACTGCGTTTTGAAGATTGGTTACCATCCAGTAAAAGCCTCAGTTCCCATACACGACTTTCGTAATGGCCGCCTCCTAATTTGCATAATTTGGAAGATAAATCTGTAGGGAGAAACCAATGCTACCACATGAAAGATCCCATTAAAACTAGTAATTGTTTTGAGTTTTAGAGCAATGTGGAAAATTGCTGTTGAGCTATAAGCATTTGTAATGCAGAGAAACATGAAAGCGAGGCTATAAAGGCATCCGTTGTTTTTCTCATACAAATATCTCAAATTTCAACTGGCTGTAACTTCGTTGCTTTATAAGCTACATCACTCAACTTTCACAAGTTCACTAATGTCGACATGCTCTTTCATATGGCAATGTTCATATTTTCTATACATGTGGATAAACTACCGAAATGGGAAATCACATATGCAAATTAGGAGGCAGCCATTATGAAAGTCGTGAATGGGATCACGAGCTCACTTTATTCGTTATTGAAGTGATCTATCAGCACGTGACTGTTTGCTGCAAAACGCATATTCGATTTAACTGGGTGAGTGGAGATTTAAAATAACTTTAGTCAGGTTTTCGATTCCAAAATGAATCATTCGCTCCGGGCTAAACACGTGGCGGCCATGTTGAGTCCCAGAAGAATGAAAACCTTTGTTTTCCCCCGTCTAACCTCTTTTTGAAACTGCTCAATGCGAGGCTGCACGTGGGAATCTATTGTTTCTAGCCCAATTCGTAGTTCTTGAAAGGTGTAACCAAGCCTTCACCCTCACATGGAGGCTGGAGTTGACCCTGCACTGATACAAACCCTCTTTCTATGAATATGGATAGACTTTGATTATCACGTTAACCAGATGGGGCGGTCTTCACCTCCTCGGAAACAAAAACCCTGAAACAATACAGACCCTAACCCTAAAACAATGGAATTCTTTGTCAGGGCAATGCAAATGGGGTCCAATAAAATACAAGGTTTTGAGAGGTGAAGGCCTCCTGAACTAGATACAAGTCTCTGTGACTAAGCTTTCACAACTCCAGCCTCGATAGCACCAAAGGTTTGGCTACCTTTCAAAATGGCGGTCTGAGAACTTTGAATTGGCCTGTTATTTTCAGGGTTTTGACTGTTCGTTTTTGGTGTGACCAGGTTGCAGGTTTTTGATGAGGACACATTGGGTCGCAATGAATTTATTGGCGAGACGTCTGTGAACTTGAAACTCCTCAACAGTAACCCAACCCAGACATTCAAACGAAGTCTCCTGCCCAAGGCGTTCGTAAGTCGACTGTTCTGTTCTTACGCGCTCAATGTCCAGCTCATTCGCTCACACTCAACATGCGAGTTTCCATGCGAGTAAAATCTAATGACAACTCGAAACTGTTGCTAGTAGAATATTGCTGAATTATTTGTTCTTGCTAGTAAATCAGGCCATGTTTCTAGCAGAAGTTTCAATAGGCTGCGGTGACTGGTGATCTTATCCGTCTGCTTTGGATATTCCACCTTGTACTTTTTCAATTTGAACCCTCAGGTTTTGCCTTTGGCACCCTCGCTCCTTCAGCCGTCTACTTCATTTTGTTTTTGTTTTTGTTTTGAAACCACTGTGCTAGTAACCATTAGTGACAACTAGCAAAGGTAGCTAGTGGTATTGTCATCTAATGTCAAGTCCTGATATAGATACCCGAGAACTTCTTTGTTTACTATCATTAATTAATAGTATTGTACTACCTATAACATAACTTATGCTCAATCTGTATATGTTGCTTCCGAATCTGACCTTACTCCAGTGTAATGTTTTTAGATCGATTTTATAAAAGGGAATTCACCTCTAAGCCTATTAATGTGTATAAACTTTTAGAAAAACAAGATCGAAATATTCGTAAAAAAGTCTAATTAGGACGGTCATCCACTTTTTTACAATCTAAGACAAAAGTCCAGCTGTATGCCTAAACTCAACACCAATTATTACTAGTACTAGTACTATTATACCCTGGTGCGTTTTTCAAGATGCCATTATTAAATTTGTTTTGTTATATCGAAAGAATTACCAGTTGCTAATATTTTCTTTTCTTCTTCATATATTTTTCTTGGATACCTGGTATAGTTCGATACTGGAAAGGTGAGTAATGTTATTATTAATTATATAATAATCAGTCCGAAATGCAATCTCTGATTGGTCAAGCGCCGTGTGTTATTAGAGGACACACATGGATGGCGTCATGAGCCCACGCAACTAATTTCTCAACTTTCTCAGCGGTTTACCCGAAATCTTCGATGCTCCCCGAGACCACACAGCGGTCAAACGTCTGCGCGTGCGTATTACGGTCAGTCTGTTGGGCGGTCGCGCGAATTTCCCGCACAAATTTACCTTAAAACATATTACAGTGAACTTCTACCCCCAAAAGTTAAGAAAAATACGTGAAAGTTTAGCTTTTTATTTTCACAGTCGACGGGAAATTGAACAAACTTCAAACTGTGAGTTTACCAAATTGTTTCGTAATTTACCAAAAACGTTCTCAAGGTTTGAAAACGGGTGTGTGAACAGTGACGGCCGCCGGCTCGCTTTGAATTTGTTTTGGAATATGTTGTTGTCGCAAGACTTTTGACGCATGCGTAGACATTTGACCGCTGTGTGCCCCGAGACGGAGCAACAATGTGAACACCTTTTATAAATATAGTTTAGCACTTGATTAGCTGATAATTACAAAACATTTTTCACAGCCAATATAAAAGCTAAGCAAACACAAATCCAAAGCAATCACGGATTGCTTTCGACATTCAAACGAAAAAAGCTCTGTCATATCAGTGACATTGTGTGTCCCTCACATGCCTGTCGTTTGTCTCGCTACAGGAATCTCCACAGCTTAGTCTCGGTCGTATTCAGCTGTCTCTGAAGTATAACACAAGCAGAAGTATGCTGTTTGTGGGAGTCATCCGCTGTGCAGGACTGGCTGCTCTGGACAGTAATGGCTACTCTGATCCCTATGTCAAATGGTAAGACAAAAACAGCTCGCTCTTCTATTTTAAGAAACGTTAGCAAGGGAATCTCGGCTTAAAAACAATGTTTGCTCTCAGGTGATTGTTATGCATGTCTAAGTCAGTTTCTTTGTTCGTCTTCATTAAATTGTACACTAGATGTCATTTATGCACCGATTTTCCTGTCGCTAAAACTCATTTTAATTTCCTGCGTGCCGCCATCTTGGATATTATGACGTCACAGTGTTGCCCCAATTGCCAGAAAACAATAGCTCTTGTTGTGCAACAATAGGGGCAACACTATGACGTCATGAGATCCAAGATGGCGGCGCACAGGGAATTCAAATGAGTTTTATTGACAGGACTATCAATGCATAAATGACATCTAGTGTACAATTTACTGGAGACAAACACAACAGCAGACTTAGGCATCCATAACAAACACTTGAGAACAAACATTGTTTTTCAGCCGAGGTTCCCTTTAAAAGTACTTATAATAAGCCCTTACCATGTATTTTTGAATCGGTCGAAGCAAGGTGATTTAAGTAATGCTGCGGGTAACAACAGCAGCACTGAACGGCAAGGATTGTAAAAAGGTGTTAATTTTGTATTTTTCTTTCTTGTAATTTCATACCACTATTTATATATTTCATATTAACCCACTCTTCAAATTATCACTCAACATTTTTAGAATAAGTATTTATGAATGTTTAACTTCAGAATGAGGCTAACCCTGTGTACATACGTCTGTATTCATTGCATTCAGCGGTAATTTTCGAATGCGAAACTGGAGCATTTGACCTTCGAACTAATGATAACTGGCCAAGGGTTATAGCAACGTTGAATGCATAACCTTTACAGGGGTTATGTCATGGTTTTGCGCATGTCTGGAATCAATGTTCGATTTGCCTTCAAACAGTAAAAGTCTCCTCCCTTAATGTTTAATTGAAATATTTTTTTTCAGTCCTCGAAGGCTACGACTTTACACAGTTTGGTAGTCATTTTTGCTTATTTGCTTTGATTTTAACCATAGTTCGAATGAAAATTGCTGAAAATAGCTGTATCCATCCCAGATTGCGAATATAAAGGCATCTTACCGCGACATAACCCCTTCAACATGGAATATTTCTAAGGACATCCTTTGAGAATGCATACAGTCTTGCCTAATCCTATAGATTATTACTTACGGGTCTATTTCTTTTTTCAGCTATTTGAAACCAGACCCTCACAAAAAATCGAAACGCCGGACGGCTGTCAAAAAGAAAACCCTCAATCCTGAATTTAATGAAGTAAGTGATAGATATTCATGTTTCCCTATATCGACCTCTCCCTCATCCCTTTCATGTTTGAAGACTCCGTTTTTCTGTTGTTATAGGCGAATCCTTGTTTACGTTTTTTCCTGCAAACAAACAAACAGAGTCCATAAATCGAAAGAGATTGTCACACTTGATAAAAACCGAAAATTTGAGAGTGATATGATAAAAATATTTTGAGGAATGAGCGTTTAAAAAGCTCAAAATTTACAATGAATGTATGGCTGTCAGCAACTCTTGCCCCCCAGCCCATTTTATTGTTTTGAAAAGTCAATTTCTCCGTAAATATTTAACATTTATAAAATAACCCAGAGGAAACTCGCGCGCTGATTGGCTGAAAGCCGTGTTTATATGAGAGTCCATAGACATGGAAATTCGCTGGCACGCGATTGTGAATGAACTGATCAAAATGGCAAACGACAAGGAAGAATGTTTTCACCAAACGTTGACTTTCAATAATATGATTGTAATCAGCAAAACCGACATATATATTTAACAAAAATACAGCCAACCGACGAAGTTATCAAATTTGCTAACCATCCCGGCCAAGATATTTTTATTTGTGGTCCAACAAACAAAAGTCGAAACCACTTTTCGTTTAACTTATTTCGTACGGTAAAACTAAAACACACAAACGGCTAACAAGTCTAGTTTTTAAACAACCTCCTTATAGACGAATAGAGCAAGGAATGGAGCTAGAGACTAGAGTAGACGAGAGGGAAAAGCAAGGCAACACTCTTTCAATTTTTTTTCTCCCAAACTAAAAGGACATATACGTATTTGTCGGCGACGAAGTCACGAAATAATAAGCCTTCACATAAGGCCAATTGTTATCATTCACCCTGTTTGGTCTTAGATAATTCAGATAAGGTTTTTAGCTTTCTCCTTGCCATTTTATGAACTACATGAATTTTGCAAACTCACGTGCGATTGTGAAGTTGATATTTTGTTGATTTTTTCACAGAACAAAAGGAGTTTTTCCCTCTTACCTTGCACTCTTAGCCTCATCTCATTGGAAGGAAAGTTCCAACAGCTAGATCTTTCCATTGAGTTTGGTGAAAATAAAAGTTCATTCAACTAAAACCTGCTTCAAAGTTCAACAGGGGAATCATGTTTCCTCGTGTACATTCAGCGACAAAAACACCCAGTTCAAGTCCTCCACTCCTTGAATGCCTTTCGCCTTAAATTTCCGGGAAAGCATGTCTTGAATTCCGAGTTAGTCTTTTCGGGGACTGTTGAAGCAGAGGTTTTTAAAATAGAGCCACACACTGACACAGAGCCAGAGGACACAGAGCATTCCTTCGTTTCTCTCAGTTCTGTATCGGGGGATTTCCCGCGCTGTGCAAACTCACCGTCGGTCGATTTCTGACGACTGTTACGGTTAGGAGAATTGATCTTCTGATCGTGCGTGTGTACGATTTTCTCTCGTGTTTTTCCCGTTCGTTATTTTATAAAAGCAATATAACACGCTTTTCATGTCTTTGTTCTCTTATATAAACACTTGGGATATGTTGGGAGAACGCAGAAAAACTTGAAAATCACTCGCCTAGCGGCTCGTGATTTTCAAGTTTTTCTTTGTTCTCCCAACATATCCCGCGTGTTTATATAAGAGAACAAAGACATGGAAAGCGTGTTATATTGCTTAAATCAATCTCAAATTTTCGGTGGTTACTCAGTTTAAAATTCTCTTTCAACTGATATAGTCTGTTTGTTTGTAGCTTGAAGTTTAATTTATGCTAATGAGGCAAAAATGTAAACAATGACGTCATCATGGATTCGCCTATTAGAGTGCTTTTCGATTGATTGCCGTGAAACCAAAACCACGGTAATTACAGAGCCAATCACAGGAGCAAGTAAAAACACAATGAGCCAATCACGAACTGAAGTAAATTTTGATTGATGTGACTTGAACAGACCGGCTCATATTCACTGCGCTATGTGGTAAATAGTGAACAATTATTGACCGACGTGGAGGTGAATATTTACCGTGCCGCGAAGTGGCGTTGTAAATATCCATTACTTTTCACCGACACGGAGGTGAATAATTGTTTTAGTATATACTACACAAGAGAAAATCAAGCACCAATTGGTTATTTTATTTTCTGTCAAATATAGACATGGGGCGTGGGGTGATTGCTGCTTAGCTTGGAGGTGAATAGCAAATGATATTCACCTCCGGAGTAGCCAATCAGAGCGCGCGAAAAGTACTATTCGCTTGTGTCCATTACTCGGAGGGTCCATCTGTCATATATTCGCCATGCAGCATTTTTACAGAGCGGGTTATTTTTAGATTTCACATCTCATTCGCTTCCATCGCGGAATGATGTCAACAAAAGACGCCTCGTTAGCTTCTCTTGTTTGGTCAACCAACATGGCTACAATATCATTAATCATTTGAATTAAAATTACGCAAACGCTTGTGATTGGCTAGCGGAACCAAACTCGCGGGAAACACATTCTAAAAATAACCCGGTCTGTAAAAACCCTGCATCACAGACGTAGTATGGGAGATGAACGCTTCGGTAATTGGCTCCTGCTTGTGCGGTATGTACTAAATTTACATATTCAGACCCTCTCAACCAATCAGTACGCTGGAATCTCTAATAAATTATACGAAATTCTTATTTCAAATGGTAAAGACTACGATTCGAATATGTTTAATGAGCCTAAAATCCGTTATTAACGGTAGTGTTTTCCTATGACGTAGTTGTATTTTAATTGGCTAGACGTTGTATAGAAAGCAGAAAGTGTAAAGCGCCTATAATTCCATTTTGAAACATTAATATTGATTGTACTTCAAGCTTGCTTTGAGTGTTGCGTCTATGAGTGATAAAGGTTTATATTTCCAATATCCTAATTATATGATGTCATGAGAGGACTCATTTATTACACAAAAACATCCATGTTGTATTTCGGGCTTATATCAGTAAATTTACACAAAAAATTGGACAAAGAAATGACATTAAATCGGCCTCTTATGAAGCAACACTCAAATCAAGAAATATTTTACTATTCGCTTGATGTAGAATCGATTTGAATGATAAAACTGGGCTTATGGGAACTTTAAAATAGTACAACTATACACCTTTTTGATACAATGTTATTGATGTACAGGAATTCGTCTATGAGATCCCCCATCACGAGCTGGCTAAGAAGTCGTTGGAGGTGGCCGTGTGGGACCATGATGTTGGCAAGAGTAATGACTTCATCGGTGAGTAACTCCCCCCTCCCCTCCCTATAGGGGACGAGGGGGAAGAAGAGGCTGCACGGACGCTATACAAATGTGAATTACGCCCCTACATTGATCTATCATAAGTGCTCACTTTTCACTTTAAGATTCGGGGGAGCATGCCTCCCCCTTTTCCTAAAAATAGGAGAGAATTCCATTTTGAGGGGGAGGCAACTGTAGCCTCCTCTTGGAATGAGAGGAGAGCCTTTTTGCATCCCTTCAAACCATCAATGTTGTGTATTTCCACAGGGCTAATGGCCACAGGGCTGCACTTTTCACCATGTGCTTCATTAAAAATTGATCCCCCCTCTAACAACTACTGTCCAGTCACAAAAGTGGATAGGAAAATCCAAAATGGCGACCAGAAAAACGCACACGAGTAATTAAATTAAAGTGTGAAAAGAGGGGAGACTTTGCTCCTCCGCCAGTGAAATAGAGGTAATCGGCTAACTCTGTTGCCACCCAATTCATGTCATGTAATTTGAAAATTAATTTTATTCAGATAGGCATGACTGCATTATGATTAAAATGAAAAAGGAATAATTCCCCAGAGTAGCATCTGTTTACATCACATGATCTGAATTGGGTGGCGACAGAGTTAGCCGATTGCCTCTATTCGAGGATAGTTTCAAAATTAATTAATGTGCAAATTCTCACGATCTCGCGCCAAAACGCGAGTTCTGATCATTAGGATCGATTCAGACACTCGTGCCGATCCCAGTTCAAACAACTGAAACACAAAGTTCCGGTATAATAAGTTTGTCACCCTTCAGTTGTCAATCGGTCTTTGTAGAGTGAACATCTCCGTGATGTTCCGCTTGAGTGCTCCATACTGATTGCTTATCGCGCGAAATACAAATGAAACACACAAAAAAAATAACTTCAGTGTAAGGGCTTCAGAGTTCGCAAACAGTCATAAAATACTATTTTCCCTCTGGTCACTTTTTATGGCTGTGTTTAATTTTAAACCTTAAAAATCTAGCATTTCAAAGGAGAGGCTGTTATGCTCGCTTGCTTTCTTCACTGCTCAGCAATTTGAATTTTAAATTTCAAGCTCGCCATGCGTGAAAAGGAGGGGCTAACCTGTTTATACCGGAACTTCGTGTTGAAGGGTGGCAAACCCCTGGGCTTCCCTTTCTATACCGGAACTTAGTGTTTAAGATATCAAATCTAATGTACACGTGAATAGATTTCATTGTAGAATGGAGTTTGCGTCGAATTTAAATATTGAAATGTGTATTGCGTCCGTCCATGAGCCTGTCTGTAGGCTATGATTGACCAGACTGGTACATTTATGATAATTAGTAGCCACTGATAAGTGCTCATGAAGCGAAAACATCGACGTCGTTTTTATTTAATTTAATTTTAGTCTTCTCTACGAGCCCATAACCAAGAGCATCCATTCCGCATACAAAGCGTATGTCACAGCGTTTTCATAAGTTAGGTTATTTTTAGAACGCTTACCCGCTTATTGTTGAGTTGCACTTATTCCTAAGGGAATAAAATCACAAAAGCGTTAGCAGCCATGTTTGGTATAACAAAAGTAGCTGAATCTTTAGGGCGGGGAAAATAATCTCAAAATAGCCCAACTTGTAAGAATGCTGTGGAACCTGTATACACGTGGACGCTCCTGGTTATGGACTCATGTCTTCTCTTACTCATTTTGTACAATTAAAAATCAATTTGGAGAGCGCGAACATATATGTTTACGTGTTGAAGTCGGGTATAATCGTGCTGTTGTAGCTATGCTAATTACCTGCGTGACGTCAAGTGGTTTGCACGTTTATATAATGCAAATTACGGTGCGTGTTTTTGTCTAATTCTCACTCTAAATATATTGTACCAGAGAGGACTTGCCGTCTGCCATATTTTACTTTTGTGAATATTAATGTGCAAACCACGTGACGTCATGCATGTGATTAACGATCTTTAACGGCAAAAAAAATTGTCCCATAATTTTGTTAATTATCCCCAACTTCAATACAAAAAATATAATGTTCGTGCTCTCCAAATTTATTATTAATTGCACAAAATGATTGAGGGAAGACTCAAATTTAACACACAAACGGGGTCGACTTTTTCACTTCATATATAGGCACTTTAAGTTTGTTTTTGAAAGCTTTTTGTTTAATAGTTTGAAGGAATCGTCTGTAGGTTTCCTCGAACTAGCGCTTAGGAATTCAACTGATTTGACGACTCCATTGGAGTGACTTTCAACTGATCCATCTTGGAAATTAACGGCGTAAGTTTAGCATCCAAGATACATACGAGCATTTATTGTGTGTGATTGGTATCCATAGTAATTAAGAGAATAAATAGAGCGATTTTCAATTGAGTGTAGTAAAACCAAACGCAAATTATCCACAGCCAGCCGATCATAGGAGCGAGTAATTACAAGTAACTCATAAATGGCTTCCATGTGAGCCAATGACAAACCAAAACAAAGGTAATACAAATTTGTGTTTGGTTTTACTTGGGATTCTGATTGGTTGGTTTACTTTCTCAGCCAATAGGAGAGCTTAGTAAACGCGAAACCAAAACACTTCCGACATTCAATTGAAATCCGCTCTATCTGTAATATAACGTAGTTATTGATTTCCGTTCGTGTGGATGAACTATCGAAACAGGAAGACGCAATTATGAATAAGGCAGGGAGTTTTACAGAGCTGGACAAACTTTGTGGCCTCGACAATATCTTCGATTTGACATCATTTTGTTTGTCTTTTTCCCAGGTGGAATTATCCTGGACATTAACGCCCAGGGCTCCTCACTGAAGCACTGGTATGACACACTGAAGGGGCCAAACCAACTGCACACACACTGGCACACACTGCAAAACATCTCCCCTCACGAAGACTGAAATGGATAGGTAATTAGATGACAATATCCTGACATCATTTATAACCCATGAAACATTTTCTCTCGCGCGTGATTGATGGCATGCATCACGTGACTCGATATTTTCTCTCCGCCAAACATAAAATACACCCCCTGTGAGCGCCGTATAAGCGCGCGTCAAAGATAGTATTTGAAGGATTATAACAACAATAACCTACATTATGGCATCGAAATATGCCCTGATATTTGTCGTTGGACATTATCTTTCCCTCGAGCGAATTTCGACGCCACAAACACTGAGGTTACTGTTAATATACGCTACTAGAAAAAAATTATCACCTTCACTTTCACTCCTGGACGGACGTATTTGGGCTCAATTGGTCAAATCTGGTGTGAACAAATCAACCCTCCCGTAGCTTGTAGTGCAGTGGATAGGCCAGAGGTTAGAAACCAAGAGAGCGAGGCCGGTTTGAGTTCGATTCCTGGTCGTAACAAATTCCCTTTTTTTTCATCTTTTCTTTCATGTTACTTCTCTGTAGGTAAAAAGTAAGTCAGTAAGTTACTAGGAGATGCGTGAGGGATAAAGTCGAGGGGAATATACATTAGAATGCAAGGGGAATATGTGTTAAAGTATTGATAATATGCAATATGCAAGGGGAATATGTGTTAAGTAATATGTAAAAACAAGTAGTTGTTTTAGAAGCGATTTCTAAATACATACAGTGAGGGGGAGGGGGGGGGGGGGGGGGGGGGGGGGGGGGTTGAAAACCGAGGCAAAGCCGAGGCTTTTTTTTCAACCCCTTCTCGCTGTATTTAGAAACTAGCTCCGAGTGTTTTACATGGCTTCTCAACTCCACTTATATCACACTTGACACGGTTTTCTTTGTTCTGCATAGGAGTGAAACTCTGGTATAAACCCGTTCAACAATAGACTAATTAAATAACAAATCTGAGGTTTATAACTGTTGCAGGGAGGTTTATAACTCAGTTTTAAACCTCCTTCTATTTGAGAAAACCTCACCAAATGTGATATAAGTCACTTTCATACGAAGAACCTTCGGTTCTCGGTATGAAACTCTTACTTTAATGCTAAAATCAGCGATCTCAAAGTCTTGAAATACGAGCTGTATTTGGAAACGATTTCTAAATACTCGTCATGGTCATCGCTTCTACTGTATTCACCTCATGAATTATTAATGAGTTTGAGAATGCATTGATAAAAAGGAGTTATTACACGGAAAGTTGTGTAATACGGCTGGGTATTTTTACGAGTCAGTTTATTTTTTCGAGCCTGAAAGGCGAGAGAAAATAAAATTGACCAGTAAAAATTCCCAGCGGAATTACACAACTTTTCGTGTAATAAATTGTTTATTATACGACAGATAACACGAACAAAATTATTTTTTTCGCTTACCGTACTGCTCTGTTTGAAGAAACTGCTGAGAATTGAAGTCCAATGTCGTTTTCGCGCGCTAAAAGCTGATTGGCGTGGCTAAAACTTTGACAGACATAGTATTGGCGCGCTTACCAAACCTTTTAAGTGTTGAATAAACCTGTGCAAACCTGTTCGCGACCCGTGTAATACGCTCTCATGTTTGCACTCGTTTAATTCTGTATTTGCACCCGCTGACGCCAAGTCGTATAAGTAACATGTGCAGGCGGTCACGGGTTCAAACCCCGGCCGGACCAACACTCAGGATCTTGAAATAACTGAGTAGAAGGTGCTGCCTTTGTGAAACAATTTCGTTCTCGGTCCGCAAATGGTTAACGCCTTTTCGGATTAGGACGATAAATGGCGTAGGCCCACAAGAGACCTCCACAGATGGGGCTTTTGGTAAAACAGAATAAATAAATAAATGTACTTTAAAAATTATTTTTGTATCATCTTTCTACAGACTACAAGAATTATGAGAACAACAGATGTTATAAATGATGGTGATACGTTCTACAGTAGATTTCGTATGAGTGGGACAAACTACGGCAATGACTACGGCTGCACCGCGGCAAATCGGTATGCTCCGCTGGCCAAAAGAACGAAGGCTCTGCTATCAAATACAAATTACCGAGGGTTTCAACTTTTTTAGTAAATAATTTTATAACTTAGTAAACGGACAGTGAATTACAAATTAAGAAAACTTCAACCTGTTAAAGGCTTAGGCTTGGCTTTTAAGTATTTTTCTTATTTTTTGACAATACAGTTCACAAATGGATACTTTTAAGCAGAAATCACGGGTATGTGCCTGTTGTTTCATTTTAGTTTTCGCGGGAAACTGGGGGCGGCCGCGCGCCGACAAGAAATAGCAAATACGCATGCGCGTAACGTTTTGCTGCGGTGTGGACTACTGCACGGTTACTGCATGACATGCTGTGACGTTGAAATGGTTTCCCATTGTTTTTGTCTGCTGATCCAATCAAATTACAGAGTTACGGGAGAGTATTTACGGTAAGGCTACGGACATGCAGGATTTTTTTGTTCCACTCGAGTACGAAATGTGCTCTGTATAACATCACGGCAAGGAGCAGCCTCTGGCGGCATCTCCACTAGAACACTGGTCAGTGGTCGCTATGTGGACAATGTGAGCATGCGCAGAGAATTGCGTGTTCTGCGAAGAAAAATAACTGAATAGACTGGAGGCCGAGTCGTACAACAAGGACATTGCGAAGCTTGCAAGATACCGTACCGACTGGAAAAGTTCTGTATCGTTACATTCCACTTTTCGTTTTCTTGGTTGAAATGAACTGCCTTTGCCGTATAAATGAAATGGAGGAGTTGTGGTTGCTGTATCACCATTGAGACGTTCGTGTGAGAAACTAAGTAGTAACGTACGTTGTTATATACTCAGGCCTTAATTTCAGTCACTTGCTAAAGTGAAACGCCTGAAATTTGAGGCCTGGTTCTGTTAAGAACGTACGAAATATGTACCAGAACGCACCAAATTCGGGTTCTTACAGTCAAAAGGTTTTGGTTATTATGGAAAGAAAATTTCGTTTCTTGGGCAGAATTTATAATATAACCCAGATAGTACGACCGCTCTGATTGGCTTAGACTAAAAAATATATGGTTTATTGTGCTGGGCCGGGTTGTTGAAAGCCCGATTAGTGTTAATCCTGGATTAACTCTGCACACAACCTATTGGTTGTCATGGAAATTAACCCTGGATTAGCACTAATCGGGCTTTGAACAACCCGGCCCTGGTAAACACATAGAAATCGGCTCGCCTTCTTGCGTTGTGTCGTAGTTATATCATAAAAGCAATAGAACACACATTTCAAAGTGGTTACTGGCGAAATAAAGCACTTGGGAAAACACTTGAAATGCTTGAAAATCACGCGCCTTCGGTTTGTGAACTAGTTTTCAAGCATTTCTTGTGTTCTCCCAACATCCCACGTGCTTTATTTCGCCAGTAAACACTTTGAAATGTGTGGTCTATTGCTTAAATAAACAACTTATAAGTCGGCTAGACATCTAATACGACTGTATTTTTTAAGTCATTCATTTTGTATATTGGCTCGACAAAATACGAATGACCGGTTTATCCGACTAGTAACCTCTGTGTATGACTTGCAGTAACATGGAAATGGCTTCCTCGGTGTTTTCGTCCTTTTAATCCAATCAAATTGTAGCTGAAGTTAAAGGGGCCGTCTCACCCACAGTGCTTAGCGTGCTTTTGTAATGTTTATATTCGGGACTTTGACCCCTTGTTCACGGCGGGAATTGAACCTCGCGAAATAAGCGTATTCTTTATGCTGGTGACATGATGATTTTGATTTGAACATGGATGACCTTGATGAAACTAATAGTACCTTACAAGTTGAATGTGAAGCCAACAAAGTGTTATACAGCAGTACTTGGCTGTACTGTAACATTTACAGCTCACTCGTCGCTGCTATAAACAGAGAACACTCTCTCCGGGTAATACTAATAATTATGAAAGCGAGAGGTTTCTCTCGGTTTTATTTTTACTTGCAGACAGAGAGAGAGAGATCTGCTAGCAGGCAATCTCGTTGCTGGTGCCAGAGAACCAGTTCAAGAGAGAACAGTTAACGAATAACAGCTCGCTTGAATAAGGAAATTTGTTTGTCGTGCCGAAAATCTCGGCAAAATCACTGTCTAAAAGCCCGAATTCCGCCCTTCGAACCAGAGAGAGACCTGCATGTTTCCACAAGTTAAACGCCAAAGCCCTGAAAATTATTTTAGGAAACTGTAAATCTCTTCAAGTGGAGTTTTGTTGCAAATTGTGATCACGTTGTTCAAAAACCCAAATCGGCTCAAAGATAGTAGCTACTCGCGCTAATATATCTTTACATATAATGATTAATGGTCAGAATTGCTTCTCCATGTTGTAGGTGGAAATCGTGGGCAAAAACGGACAATTGTTTCCTTTCGTCGAGGAAGAACGAGACTGGCATCCATCAGAGAACTACGGCCACCTGAAATAAAACTAAAATTTACATCACCAAATAATTTAAAACACTTAAATAAGAGGCCCAATAGGAAGGATAATAAAAAAGGTTCAACCTAGAATGATTTTTCTGACGATAGCTGGAAGGATGGCAGAGATGTAGAGAAAATTAAGACCACTGCCATAAAACTCTGGATTTCGATAGCATCGAAAATGGCCGCTATGCTATGTGAGCGCGCTAAGCACTGTGGGTGAGACGGCCCCTTTAAGGCGATCTTGCAGTACACATACAATACAGCTTATGGTCTTATGGTGGCGGTGGCAAGTTTAATGTTGCTGTCCTGTAGTACGCAGAGTAAGTGTCAATGAAAAAAATAAACCACGGGCTGCGCTGGTTGTAGAATGAAGACCTTAAAACTGGAGGCACTGATGACCATTCTTTGCTCTGGTCCGCACGGATCTTGTGCATGAGTTGCAGTATCCATATTAGATACAAAGTTCAAATACTCGTAAGCGATGTGGTGGTTTGTTTGGGTAAACCGTATATTGCTATTCAATCTTTCAAAAATTTCTAGCGAAGATCAGTGGTTTGTATAGAGCGGATTTCAATTGAGTGTCGGAAGTGTTTTGGTTTTGCGTTTACTAAGCTCTCCTATTGGCTGAGAAAGTAAACCAACCAATCAGAATCCAAAGTAAAACCAAACGCAAATTGGTTTTGGTTTTGCTTTGGTTTGTCATTGGCTCACAGGGAAGCCATTTACGAGTTACTTGTGATTACTCGCTCCTATGATTGGCTGGCTGTGGGTAATTTGCGTTTGGTTTTACTACACTCAACTGAAAACCGCTCGTGATTGATTGGTTTAACTCTGTATAGAACGTCGGTAGCAAAGCTAAGGTTTAAACGCACGCTAATAATGATAGAATTTATCAATAACAAGCAATTATTGGATGAGGCTGAGCAACATAAGATGATTTGCTCAACTTTCAACTTTATTAAGCCTGCTACCAGCAGACGTATTTTTTTCACTCATAAATTAACGTCTGCTTACCCGAGCGCCTAATTAGTTTCCAATATGCACACTTCATTGTGTTATGGACCAATCAGATTTTACGTTCCATATCCTGGAAAGTGACGTAATGTTGCATTTAAAAGATTCAGACAATACATTTGCCATTGACCAATCATGGGAGAGTGTTCACTGGCGTGCCAATTCACTAAAATTCTAACAATGGCTTTGATTGGGCAGAAAAATAAAACAAACGTGCTGACGTCGTGCTTGCATATTGGAAACTAATTAAGCGCTCGGGTAAGCAGACGTTACTTTTTTCTTCGAATTTATGATAGTGAAAAAAATTGTCTGAATAGGACGTTGGGGAATAGGGTATTCCCAGACCGAAATGAATTATGTTTACGAGTTATACGACCTGGACGATGTAGTTTTCGGTTTATTCATCCATTTTAGCCTGTGTACAGCCGTACGACATAAAAAATTATACCTTATGTCCTATTCCCTATCTCCCAGACAACATTAATAGAATAGCTGTACAAGATATTTATATGCAATGATGAAGAGTCAAAAGAAAGCAGAATGCTTGAAATAATAGACCTCTTTACAATGCGTAATGTAAAATGCGGTAGTTATTTAATAACGGATTATAATTGTATCAATAGGTCTTTGCAGCTAACAGTCCGCGTGCTGATATACTTCATTAACGAGCAAGCTATCTTTAAAAACGCAGTTTTAGAAAGATTGACAATCGATTGGAGGTGGAAATAGTATTTACAAACAGGTTTTTCTAATAACTACTGATCTCGTACAAGGCCTTTGAATAAATGAAGGCAGATATTTTTGCTCTCCAGTACAACCACGTGATTTGATAGCTGCAAAGGGCCTATTTAATGGCTTTTCGCGGCGAGCTCAGTTATTTGCCGATGTCGAAGGCAAATTCATGATATTTTGCTATAAACAGAGTTTTATTTTTTTTGGCAGCAATTAAGCAGTTACACATTCTCGTTCCCAGTGCCTCCTTAACTTACTCCAATGTATCAGTTAAGTTGAGGAGGCATTGGGAACAAGAATGGCAGTTACAGGCAAATCAACCAATCAGAATTCGGGACTGGAATGAGTCGAATAATAATATGAGTTCCACACTCGTGTTTTATATCTTGGACTGAAGTGTAATTACTATTGCTTAATAGGTCAGAAATAAACACTCAAATAGTTGGAATTGTGATATTTGTGAAGCGAAAATATGCATTAAAACGGTTTGTTTTCGATTGAGTGTAGTATCACGGAGCAAGTAAAAACGCAATGAGCCAATCGCGAACTGAAGTAATTTGTGTTTGGTTTTACTTGAACCAATCACGAGGACAAGTAAACTCGCTAAAACAAATTAGCCAGTAACAAAACGAGTGGGGGACTGGAGCCGAGTAAGTAAAACTAATTCAATTAATAACTAGTCAAAGTGAGCATTATTTTCCAAAAGAACAGATCAATCTTAGCTAGTCTGGAAAGTTTGGTGAACTTTGGCTCAATATTGATGATGCTAGAAGGCATCAAATATGTCAATTTTCCCATACAAACTTTTTTTAACGTTGTCCCTCCAAACCATACATTCATTGTAAAATTGCTTATAATTCGGACAAGATTCACTTGAATCACGTCAACCTTGGCACACATAATAATTTCAACATGCTCTATCATGTGATGAACTTCATTTTAGAATTAGAGTAATTCTTATAAACTCGGTCCCAGTCCCCTGCTCGTTTCGTTACCGGCCAATTGATTGCATGACGGACAATGTTTCGTCTTAGTTTAGAACTTGATTGGCTGAAAATTATAAAACGTTTTTCACAGCCAATAAAAAAGCTAAGCAAAAGCAATCGTCCCCTGGGTCCCAGGGTAAAGCAATCGCCGAATAGGCCTAGACCTTTTGCAGGAAATAGTCGTGGACGTGCTGATATATCACTTCAATAACCAATGAATTGCACTCGTGATGCTTTACTATACTGGATGGCAAACAAACTGGCAAACGCTGTTTGATCGACAATCAATTGGAAGTGGAAAATAGCATTTACAAACAGGTTTTGCTAATAATACTAGGGATCTCGTACAAGTGCCGTAATTTACTCTTTACTTTCGACACTCGGGATCCGCTCTCACGTTGATTTAAAAACATTCATTAAATCCATACAACTGTCCTGTCAAAGACAGACCGGCTTTTGCTTCAAAATCTGTCAAATAAAAGCATATATAAAAGTGTCTATAGCTATGTTCTGTAATACGACAGGAACACTCGAAAGCCGTGAGAAATAACTCCTCCCAGCTCCAGCGTAATATCAAACTTTTCGAAGCCGGTTTACGGCCAGTAACTGCTAAGCCGACGAGGGGCTTGCCCT